>JBBBDQ010000855.1:2125000-2332500 GCA_037127315.1 Ascarosepion bandense
ATCCTGCAGCTAAATTTAATCAGGCCAGTGACTAATCAAAAAGATTAGTCTCACATGGTGAAGAGTGGACAGTTTCCTCCCACCCTACAATGCTTTTATAGATTAGTTGCTAGAGGTGAAGGGTTTTGAATTTTCAGATGTCAAAGGTCATGGGGCTAACAGAGGTAGATTACCCAGTAGCAGATAAAAAACACCCAACTCATTACACATTTGTATGTTAGGGATTGATAAAATTACAAGTTGTACATGCAAATAAAAACATTGGTCAGATTAAAAGTTGGATGTTTTGTACATGGATCAAGCTAACTGATCATTTTTTTTCTTTTTCCTTGCATACCGATAAAATTCCATTCAAGTGGAGGAGGTGGTAGCACAGCTAAATATCTGCACTGAAATAATTAAGAGAGATAACAAAAATAAAAAATTCACTAAGAGCTACAAAAGACGAGAAATTGTGGAGAGCCACAATCACCAACATCCTGAAGTTATACAGCACATAAAAATAATGCAACTATTTTAAATCATTTTAGATTTTTATAAACATTTAAATTTTTGTTGATGCTTGAATATATTTTTAATTTCAATTTGATATGCTCATTGTGAAACTGATAATGAATTCCAACATTAGTCAAAATTATGTATATTGATGAAATGTTTAAACATCGTGATTTATCTGACCCAATGTGGGGATACGACACTGACAGTAAGTAATTCTTGTAGATAACATTTCATTCTCGTGCCAACATGGTCTAATATATGCTGTCAATACAACTTCTCATAATGGTATTGTTTTAAGTGCTTATTTTCATCTCTACACAATGCAGTTTTTTTTTTTTTTAAAGTTGGCTGAAGCTTCAGCAAAAAGAGAAAAAGATTTTCTTTATAAACATTTGAAAGAACACCAACCAACCAACAACTTAAGATAACAATGAAACAGGGAAAAAAAATAAAATAGAGAAAAAATAATGACAACCAGTTCAATAAATAGAATTATAAAAAAAAAAAAAAAATAAAAAAATGTCCAAAATAGAACTGCAGTGTGCGTGTGTGTAGGGGTGGGTATAAATTTTAAAAAATAAGAAATTAGTGCAGTTGTATAAAAGGGGCTGAAATCCTGCGACCAGAAATAATTCACTTTTTGTTTTTTTCCATATCACTACATATTAATCATACTAGATCATAAATATTGGGAAGGGAGAGAGAATAAGAGGGGGGAAGGCAGAGAGAATAAGAGGGGGGAAGGCAGAGAGAATAAGAGGGGGGAAGGCAGAGAGAATAAGAGGGGGGAAGGCAGAGAGAATAAGAGGGGGGAAGGCAGAGAGAATAAGAGGGGGGAAGGCAGAGAGAATAAGAGGGGGGAAGGCAGAGAGAATAAGAGGGGGGAAGGCAGAGAGAATAAGAGGGGGGAAGGCAGAGAGAATAAGAGGGGGGAAGGAGAGAGAATAAGGGGGAGGGGGAAGGAGAGAGAATAAGAGGGGGGGAAGAGAGAGAAGGAGGGAGGAGAGAGAGGAGGGAGGAGAGAGGAAGGAGGGAAAGGAGAGAGAAGGAGGGAAAGGAGAGAGAAGGAGGGAAAGGAGAGAGAAGGAGGGAAAGGAGAGAGAAGGAGGGAAAGGAGAGAGAAGGAGGGAAAGGAGAGAGAAGGAGGGAAAGGAGAGAGAAGGAGGGAAAGGAGAGAGAATCTTTTTTTTTATGTTAATATGGATGTCTTCTTTAATCCCCTTATGGATGCCAAAGCAAAGTATATTTATACATGTTTTCCTTAAATGTAGTTAAAATAAAAAAATTGCTGTTCTTTTTTTTTTTATTCTGGAGTGCATACTTCATATTAATACACGGGACAACAATATATATAAGAACAATTTTAGGGGAAGCAACATGACAGTGGAAAATCCTTTTGTGTGACGTGTTTCATCCTTTTTGATGAAGGAAAAACACTGGGAATTTTAAATTTAAAGATTTTTGTTTTTTTATGTGCTTTTGGTATCATACCGTATAATCGACTTAATTTAGATTCTTTTCATTTGTGTTTCAATCACTTTTCTTCTTAAATTGCCATGATAAAAAGATCTGCTAAAAGGAGAAATATTGTTAGAACCTTGACACAAAAATGTGTGTCCAGTTTCTTACAATATTTCTTACTGTGAATGATTTCACAATTCAAGCACTTCACAAACAATGTTTCTCCATTCTTGGTAGACCTTCTATTATCACAATGTGGAATATTCAACAACAAAAATAAAAAGAATCTAAATAAAATCAGATTATAAACCAAAAACATTGAAAAAAAATGTTTTTAAAGTCCCAGTGTTTCTTATTCACACACACACACACACACACGTAACCACATCAACATAAACTTTGATGGATTCCAAAAGAACGAAACACGTCAAATGAAAACTTTTTCTACTTTGCCATACTTCTTTCTCCTAAAATATTAATATAGAAAGAAATGAACTCCAGATCATAAATTTCAGAATTTTTAAAATGAGTTTTTCACATTTTAAGAGATCGTGTTATACAAGCATATTTTGTCTCAGCTTAGATAGGGGAATCAATTAGTTTGTAAAGCAAACTGAATCTCTTATTAATTTTTCTGAGACGAGATAGTATTTACATTATTTACACTGCCTTCTTCATCTTTATTGCCACGTTTATAATGTTTTAGCCATCGTATGGTCTGGCCTACTGCAGGTGCCAGGAATTTCGAACTGAACCCTTTATTTCAATCACTGGGGTGTATACAATGCCATTTCCGGATGTCATCTGGAAGTGGCATTGCTTATAGAATGACAATGATATACACCAGTGATTGAAATAAAGGGTCCGGGTTCGAAATTCCTAGAACCTGAAGAAGGCGGGAGTCTACAACAGCTGACATGTCATAAACATTGCAATAAAGAAGAGAACAACAGACAAAATGTAAGTAATGTTCATAAGTTATTTATTCATGTTTGTGATCTCAAGTGCTTGATCTATCACAATATAGGAAAAAAAAAAAAGACGTCTTTATTGTCATTATTTCTGGTCACTTATATAAGTTTGATTTACGGCCCTTCACACAAGAGCAAATATCTTAAAAAAAAAAAAAAAATACCACATTAAACGATACCATATTATAAATCTGAGGGACCGAAATTTGTTAAAATAAATAATGAACATCAGTCAGACATTCAGAAACTGACTGTGGTATTAAAAAAAGGAAAAAAAAAAAAAGTGGGGAGTCAGAGTGACTTTCAGTCTCTCTCTTGCAAAAAAAAAAAAATTTCAGACTTTTGGTATGTTCTTATTGGTATTAAAAGGCTTATTAATGCCGTCAAGTTTAATTAAAAAAATTAAACAACACAAAAACACTGAAGAAGGCAGAAATAAACTAACCTTTTCTTCTGGCACAGAGTCTGACTTTGAAAAAAAATAAATGAATAAATTTGAACACATGAACACAGACAAGATTTATCAGCACAGTTTGAAAAAAAAAAAAAAAAAAAAAAAAAAAAAAAAAAAAAAGATAATGTCAAAAGGAAACATTGTACAGAGATAATATTACAAAATTTGTTTTTTCTTTTTGCATTTTCTTTTAACAGATAAATACCTAACCAAACACACAAAACAAAGCAATGACAAGTTATCAATACAAAAGCATTCAAAGATACATTCTTGTAATTCTAAAAAGAATCATTATCATTCCAAGAGTTGTTTGAAACACTGAATGCATTTTCCTCCCCACCATCACTCAATATTTTGACTGATCTAATCACCAGTCTTCTTAAGGTTCCAAATCTGTGAAGAATGAAAGTCTTTTTTCTAAAATAAATGATAGCAAACATAATAGCAATTGTAGCAAATACATTGACTAAGCACAATTCTAGCAACATTTGTAATAGACGATTGAATTATTTTTATAAGGGGGTTATTCTCTTGAGTTTCTCTTCTCTCTCTTCAGACCTTGGTATTGGTGCTTCCGTGATTTTCCTGCGATCTGGTCGGTTGGTGGCAACGGCTTATCACTGTGGGGGTACCAGGTGGGCAGTTTCCTGGTTGCTGCTTCCGACTGGTAGTTAGGAGCCCTAACTCTTGCATAGTGTCAAGAGCGGCTACTCTGATCAACAGTTGTATAATATCGGAGTTCTTGTAGTGCCATGTCGCACATGGATAGGTGTCCCTGCAAGCGCTTTTGGTGGGCAACCCCAAGGTCACACCTTGTTGCAACCCTAGCCAGTTTCCCTCCCAGCACAGATTGTGGATAATGACTGCCTGTATCCTCTACCCTAGGTCCCTTTCTATAAACAAAAACATGATGAAACAAATCAGAAACGACCCTAAACCAGTTAAATTCAAACCACCTAAACCCATTAACCTTTCTTTCACTCTATTCCCTCCTCTGACCTCTCCATCCCTGGTTATCTTCCCCTCTTAAGGAAGGATTCCACTGTCCACATGCATGGGCTGGGTGTCTATGTCAGCAAACACCTCCCCATAGCTAGGGTGACTTCACTAGAATCTACTGACCACCAATACATATGTCTCCGCCTGTCTCTCCTCAGTTCAGTTAGTTACCTATTCTTTCTTTACCGTTCTCCCTCCTCTCCTGACTGCTCTCTACTAGATAGCACTGCTGACAACATAGATAAGGCTATTTCCTATCACCCACTCGCCCACATATTTGTATTTGGAGACCTCAATGCCCATCACTGAGTGGCTTGAAAACGCCGTTACTGATCCAGCGGGCATTCACACCATGAACTTCGCTATTTCCCAATCCCTTACGCAAGTGGTGGACTTCCCCACTCGCTTCCCTAGCACTCCCTCGGGTCATTCCTCACTACTAGATATATGTTTCACCTCTGTCAAGTCTCGCAGCTTTGCCCTCTCGGCAACTCCGACCACGCTGTTGTCTCTCTCAGTATTTCTTTCCACTCTCATTCTTCCCAGGAGCCCCCTACCTATAGGACCATCTACCTCTACCAAAAAGCTGACTGGGATGCCTTTCTCAATTTCCTCTGCGATGTCCCTTGGGGAAAAGTGTTTAACCTATCAGTTGATGACTGTGCCTCTGAGGTCTCATGAACACTGAGGAGAACAGCAGGGGCGCCTGACCATAAATGGCAGCAGTACTCCATGCGCGGATGGATGGTTGACTTGTATATATGCAGGATGGATTCAGGTGGAAAAAACATCCTGGATTGACATAGTGACCCAACCTTCTTAACAGTAGATTTAGCTATGGATTCAACATAGTGGTTCCATTTAAGGTCTGGGGAGAAGGTAAGGCCGAGGAGGCATAGTGTGTTGCTCTCAGAGAGAATCGCTTGGTCCATGCTTATGGGCGGCAGGAGAGCACAGTCAGGTTAGCCAAATGTGGACGACAATTCTACTCCTGCAGCTTCTTCTCTCGCTCCCATATTCTTGCTTTCCTGATGGCTACAACCTCCATAAATTTAAATGCAATGTCAATACTCATCTATTAACCACTGGTCTATAGCTCTCTCCCCACCCCCGTATTTTTTTGTTTTTAATCATATCACCCCAAGCAAGGCAATAACGCCACTGATGTGCAGGGGGGCTATGTAAGGGTAAAAAGAATGAAAAAGAGAAAACCGGAAACCACATCCTAAACAGGGAACAAGGGACGAACCTCTTCACCTGTTCAATAGACGTGGGTGGAGTGTGAACCGGGCAATAGTTTAGTCTATCTACTCCAATTGAAAAAAAAAATAAATAAATAAATAAATAAAGAGAGAAAAGAGTGAAAAGATTGGAAAGACTGGAAAAGAGAAAACCGGAAACCGCATCCTAAACAGGAAACAAGGGATAAGCCTCTTCACCTGTTCAAAAGATGTGGGTGGAGTGTGAATCGGGCGATAGTTTAGTCTATCTACTCCAATATCCTTCCCTTTCTCTCCACCTATGTATCTGTCATCACACCTGCATTCTCAGATTTCTATTACTCCTTTCTAACTAGTTTGTACTCCTCACTCTTTTCTAATTGATCTTTTTACAGTTATGAGATGAGGACAATAGTCCAAATAATGTAAATAGTGTAAATACTACCTCATCTCAGAAATATAGACAAATTTATGGTAATGGTCCTCTATATACTGTTGCGTCTTTGTTCCATTGAAGGAAGATAACATAAGCAAGAAATATAATGTTGCTTGGAGTCGACGCAGTCTTCCTGAAATCTGTAGTAGTATATGAAGTTCACTAATGTCTAGCAGTCTACTACCACAATTCTCAGCCTCTGTATTATACCATTTGGTCAAGTCCATGTCATACTATGGAGAGGTGGGCACATCTTCACAACAGGTACCTAGACTAGGAATTTCAACACAGTGCCGCATTAGCAGGATGTGCGTAATGATATAACGAATCTCAGCTCGGAATGAGAAATTAAAGAGCCGAGTTCAAATTCCAGTTAAACTCATTTTATTCACTTACGCACAAATAGCCTTGGAAACGGTATTAATTCATCTCCAGCCATAGGTCAAATAGCAGGACAAATTGAATTCTCTACCCTCTATTATCATCATCATTTATCCATCACACCCAATGGTGCATAGGGCAGCAATGTTTTTGTTGCGGTTTCTGTAACGAACTGTTTTTTTATGCGGCAGGGTTGTTAGCCCTGCGCCCAACTCCCAAAGCTGGAGGATTAGTGGACCATTGTTGGTCCTTACGTTTACAGCACCTGGTATTCCCAAATGGTCACCCATTTAAGTACTGACCAGGCTCGATGTTGCTTAACTTCAGTGATTGGACGGGAACCGGTGCATTCAACATGATACAGTCGTAGACAGCCTTGGAAACAGTATCAATTCATCTCCAGCTGTAGGTCAAATAGCAGGACAGATTAAATTCTCTACCCTCTATTATGCATTCCTAAAATTTCAGCCATCTCTAATTCTTATAGTAATTAGGCTTTTTTGGTTCCCATTTTCCTTAAGACTTCTGGGTTGATCACATGTTTCCATGCGTTCTCAACATCTTTCTGTACAATCTTGTCTGTTGTCTCAAGTCTCTTCTGGAAGAAATTGTCCAGCATTCACTGCCATATAAGAGAATTAATATTAGCGTTGTAGTGCAATGGATATTGACTCAGAATGAGAAATCAGAGTCAAGTTCAAATTCCAGTCAAATTCATCTTATTCACTTGCACACAAATACCTTTAAGGAAGGGTACTAATCCATCTCTTCTCCCTCCAGCTATGGGTTGAATAGCAGGACAAATTGCATTCTATATCCTTGGTTGGCAACTGGTCTACTGCAGAAAATAATAGCAACTTCACTTCTTGCAGGAAAATCTTCTGCCTAGTCAGTCATTGATTGAAAGAAACTATTGCCCAAGTGTGTATCATGTATGGTAATTGTTGGGGTAGAACCCCTCTATAATCGACTGTTCCGTTTCATTACAAATACCGGCTAGGCTCTGTATGCACAGACGCAGGACAGACGCCAGGGAGTAGACATATATAGACACATTTGTCACAGCTGAGAGGAGGTTTCCACTCAGACTTACTCTTTCTGTATTCATGTTTTTCAATATATCTTGTTGTTCCAAGTCCCGTGTTCGTGCCTTCCTTTCCTACTAACTTCCTCAACACAACAGTAATTTACTGACTGATATGTATGAAAGGATTGAATAGCAGGACACCTTGGGTTCTATAGCCTTGGTTGGCAACTAGTCTACCATAGAAAGTAATGGCAACCTCTTGTAGGAAAATCTTCTGCCTAGTCAGTCATTGATCGAAAGAAACATGATTGCCCAGGCATTTATCACAGATGGCAATTGACTGACTACACTGGCAAAAAATAGTCATTTGGCAACTGAATTGGCTAGAAGTAACCGTAAGTTCTATGCTAACAGTTTCTTCTTTCATACTTCTTACTTTTGGAACTCTTTTCCAGTTTCTTGCTTTGATCTTTTCAAAAATTTTAATGCAATGTCGATCGTCATCTTCTGTGCCCCTTGTGTCCTGCTCTTTTATTGTTCTCTATCCTTAATAGAGTTTTTTTCTTTTCATATTCTCTCCTTAATGATTTTACTCAGATTCTTTCACTCAGTAACCCCTCCTTGCATCTTAGTGGCTTTATTGCCTTGCTCAGGGTAAAAGGATTTTAAAAAGTAATAAAAGTAAGTATTTTGAGCCATCATTCCAAAATTTGATCAGACTTGATTTTTTTTTTTTGCTTTTGTTGTTAGAGTAATAGCTAATAGTGCCTAAGAGAAAGAAAGAAAAAAAGTCTCCCGGGTCAAGCCAAGAGATCTCATATCTGACCTAACTCTTAATAGTATTGACTGAATTATCTTTTTAATGACACACCCTTCCAGGAAGTCCTGGGAATACAACTATAAACCAATCCTTTCACATTATCTGTGAATTGACAGAATTCTTTGTCAAAGATAGCGAAATGGTTCAAGCCACCCAATCAACTAATAACTTGAATAGATGTATCCATAACTTTTCTCCAAATGCTTTAGTATGAAAGTGAACACAACAGACTAAACTGAAATTTAACTGTTTGCTAAGCTCACTTTCCATGCCAAAAACAGTTAGTACTGTCAAATAATTGATTGTTTTTCATGGCTTATCAACCCTTTGTATGTTATGTAAAGCTAAAACATATTTCGAATTACAGGGGATTGCTTACCCAGTATTCCCAAGTGGTCCCCTATCTAAGTACTAAACAGGATAAATACTGCTTAACTCCAGTGATTGAATTCGAACTGATATTTTCAACATATTGTCAAAGTAGTACTGAAAAAAATAATTTCAAGATGAATCTTAGATAAATATCATAGAGTGATTTATTAAGCATAAGGCTGAAAGTATGGGCACTCAGTGAAGATCAAATTCGCTATTCAGTCGTAATTACTCTAACCATCACAGGCAATCTCTCCTACTACCCATAAGCATGGACCAAGCAAGTCTCCCTGAAAACAATACTCAGCCTTACCCTATCATCCTACATCAAGTGGAATCACTACATTGAATTAATAGCTAAATCCACTGCTAGGAAGGTTGTGTTGGGATAGAAAGTTTTTTTTTTCTGCCTGAATCCATTTTACACATATACAAATCAGCCATCCAACTGTGCATGGAATACTGTTGTCATGTCTGGTCAGGTGCCCCTGCTGTTCCTCAGCGTTCTCAACAGGCTCCAAGGAGAATCTGTAATGTGATTGGTTCCAACCTGGCTGCTCAACTCCAGCCCCTTTCTGATCAGTAGGATGTGGCTTCCCTCTGTCTCTTCTATAAATATTTTCATGGCTTCTGCTCTAATGAACTTGGGTCACTGGTGCCCCCTCCACAAGTATTTACACAGGCAACAAGGTCCCAACCTTTTATAGTTAAATCAACCAAATGCAGGTGACAATTCTACTCCATCAGCTTCTTTTCTCACACTTCCTGACTGTGGAACTCCCTTCCATATACTTGCTTTCCTGACAGCTACAACCTCCAGGAATTTAAATGCAAAGTCAATTCCCATCTCTTATCCACTTGACTTCAGTCCTTACTACATCACCCGTGTATCTTGTTCTCTGTCATCACTCCTGTGTTCCCACCTTTCTCTGACACCCCCTGTAACTGGTTTATCTTTCTCTTCATTCCCCACTGCCTAAAACTTCAACTCTCTTATGTAGCCCCCTGCACATCAGTGGCGGTACCACCTTGCTTTGGATGAAATGATTAAAACAAAAAAAACAAAAATTCAAAAGGCATTGCTGTAAAAATTTTATCACACTTCTCGCCTGTGGAATTCCCTTCCATATGCTTGCTTCCCTGACAGCTACAATCTCCAGGAATTTTCAATGTAAGATCAATAGACATCTTCTATCTCACTAACTCACATCCATTCTCTCAAGCTTTTTTTTCATTGACTCCACCCCCATCCATGGTATTCTCATCTGTCTATTACCCTCCTCCTGACATTTCCCATAACTAACCCCTCTTTTTCATCACATTCTCCTATGTAACCCCCTACGCTACAGTGGCAGTAGAATGCCTTGCTTGAGGTGAGATGATTTAAAAAAATAAAATGTATTTTTGTTTAGCACTAAATTCTGAAAATCAACCATTCCTGAGCTTTTATCTATACTAATTATGTCATCCCTATATTATTTTGACGTGGAAATGTCTTTTGGTCTTTGAAAATGACTTGTAATAATGGGGAGTAACATGGAATACTGGTCATCACTGGGCAATACATGGTTCATGAGAATCACTTTCATCAATCATTTTGTTTTCTTTTTCTGAAATGAAGAAGGAGTGGTCTAATGTCGTCAAATAAGAGACACCCTAGGGTGATAACACAAGTTATATTTAGGATGCAAGAAAAGCAAAAGAAAGTACAACCAATTATTTCATTATTTACCCTTCATACCATCTCCTTAACACGGAACAGTTTTGATAACAATTTCTTAAAGTCATGCATTAATGCCAAGACAGTGAATAAATAATCATAGATTATTTCTTTTTCAGCCTAACTGTCAAGCGTCATTTTACAATAGGTGTAATAAGCTGAAAAATTTAAACAAGCCCAAATTACTATTTTTTTCTGAGTGAGTTTTGTTTAGCAACATATCAACCTCTGTGGGTTATTTAATGCAAGAAAAAAAAAAAAGAGGTTTTAAGGTATTTTTTAAAAGTTTGGTTGTAGTGTGAAAGCTGATTTAGCCAGATTTTGATGAAAAATTTTATTTTATTTTAGAAATTGAAGATGTCTCCTAGTTTGGTATTAAAAATGTATTGCTGGTAATAATTAGGTATTATGACAATTTTTTTTTTCTTAAAAAATGTATTGGTAATATTTCTCTTTCAAAAAATGTATATTTTTCTATAAAAGTATATTTTTATGTATATATTTCTTAAAGAGTCTATTGTTATACTTTCATAGTGTCTTGTTTGGGAGTTAACTATTTGCCCATAGGTGGGACCCTAACAGGTGCTACCACTCTGGATCAGGGTGGACCTGGGAACAACATCAATTAAGAAGTGGTTCCATGCTCCTCACAACCTCCCAATCAGAGGCCTTGCTGCCGGATGCAGTTTACCATCATACCCAAGACCTATTACTATCTTACTCCATCATTGTGGTCTTCAATCACAAAACTATGCTGTTGTTACCAGGTCCACTAACCCAGGGTGGTAGTACCTGTTAGGGTCCCAGCTATGGTCAAATAGTGAAACTCCTAAACTAAAACAAAACCAGCATTAAAAATACCAGCTATACATTTTTATAAAAATTACCAATATGCAAAAACTAACAGATTGTGACACCTTCACCCAAATCCATTTAAAAGACTACCAAACAATCAACATGTAAGAACTTTTCTGACATTAAACCATATCTTAAAGAAATCAAACAGCATTTCAAAGTATAACTTCAACAAAACTAAAACTGCCTCTAGTAATTACTTCCACACAAGCATATGCACAAAAGCTGAGTATCATCTACCATGTATTCAATTGTGAAAGTAGAACAACATTTTTATTACTTCCAAGCACCCAAGAAAATTGGATTCTGGCATTAAATTACCCATAAGGAGTTGATATGCCATTAAACAGACAAATCAATCAAAACAATATCCTAGGTTGATATACTCAAGAAACAGGAAAGCAATGGATCTTTCATTTTTGGTGCTTCTTTTGTGATATTTATGCAGACTGGTGCCCTCTGCTAAATTAGAATTGGTAAATAGAGCAGAATTAATGTAACATAGATAATGCCAGGCTTTGTTGCAATAGAGCAAAATGCGTATCACCAGAAGGAAGCTGTGCCAACAGTTACCAGGCGAGACCAGAAAAGTTGGACTTTAACTAGCAGGATTTTTTGGTTCCATATACATAATAAAGACGTGTGTTTTAGTGGAATGGATATCGGCTCAGGAGAAAAGGAAGAGCTGAGTTTGAATTCCAGTTCAATTTACAAAGGAAAAGGTATGAATCCATCGCTCTTCCCTGCAGCTATAGGCTAAATATCAGGAGAGATTCAGTTCTATAGCCTTGGTTGGCAACTGTTCTACCACAGAAAGTAATGGAAATCTTCTGCCCAGTTGGTCATGTCCCTTTCAATGCATGATCGTCCAAGAGTGTATCACATATGCACTTAACTGCAGCTAAATGTTTAAAACAGGTCTAAATCCTAAGGTTGTAAGGACAGAACCTCTACTGCAAGCATAGCAGCAGTGGTGTTTCATGGGTAAGACAACCTGATGGTAATCAAACCTCTCTGGGCTGGTTTGAATTAGTAACCTTCCTTCTCCTAGACTGGTTGCCAACCAAGGCTATAAGGCCCAATCTGCTGTGCTATTTACCCAGAGCTTGGAGAGAAGAGATGGATTCAGACCCTTTGCAAGTGAATTAGCATACAAGTGAATGTAATGAATTCGACTGAAATTTGAATTCAGCTGTCCAATCCCTTAATCCCGTGGTTCCCAACCCCAGGATAAATTACCCCAGTGAGGTAATGAGCCCATATTTTGAGAGTAATGGATGTTTGGTTTGGGAAAAGGCAATCAGCTTATAATTTCACAGTGTCCTTGGAATGAAGACCAAGAAACATAGCAGACTCAACGTGGCAAACAACACCCGAATAGCCCTTTCAGTCATAAAGCCAATAATAAATAAACTGGCACAGGCAATACAACCTCAACACTCAAATTAAGAATCATGGCTAGGTTATGGCTACTATACCTCTGATTATTATAGATTGGTACTATTTTATTGAATAATTTCCATTAACTTTGTTTGCTTTTGATGTATGAAAATATAATTACTTCTTTTCCTATATTACAGGTATTTGTTCATTGGGGTAATGGATAATAATGAAACTGTATTTTGAAGTAATTGCGGCAAAAAGGTTGAGAACCTATGCCTACATCCAAGCTGTTATCCATTACTCCATGCCACACACACACACACACACACTATATAAAATAAATCAAATCATCACCCATTACACCCAATGGTATGTAGCAGCAGCATTTTTGCTGTTTCCATAACAAACTGTATTTTTTTTATGAGGCAGGTTTGACAGGTTTGTTAGTCTTATGCCCAACCCCCAAACATGGAAGAAGGTGATTTTCTAAGCGTAGCTTAGATGTGACACATGGCCGAAAGTAAGGGACACCCAGTGAAGATTGAACTCACTACTCAATTTTAATAATTCAAGTGAGACAAGTCTTGCTAACCATTACACCACTGCTGGGTGCCTATATATAAGCAAAAATATAAACAAATGCATATATAAAATATGAGGGGTTTCCCAATCCTTATTCAAAAAGTTAAATTAACTAATCATATACATTGTTAAAATTATAACATCCCAAACCCTAGCTTGAGAATTTATAACCCCACCAGAGTAAGGGAGCATTATTCCCACTGATAATTGCAGTAAAGCATAATTCTGATGAGAACTCAAAAACAGTCTCAAAAAAAAAGTGAAACTGAAAAGAGTCGCAAAAGGAACAGAGTTTCAAATTTCGGAAAGCACACATTTAAAAAGAAAAAAAAATGCATGCCATCTTTAAAAAATGCCAAGCTAAATTAAATATTTGGAATCTTTTTTTATATAAACAGAGGAAAAAAAAAGAAAAAAAGGATTTTTCGTCCACAAAAAATTCTCACTTCTCACAACCCTCACAAACACTGGAAACATCAAAAAAAGAAAGAATGCATAACAAAAAAAGATAAATAAAATGCAAACCATTGGTAAATATATAACCAAGGCAAATGAAGATTTGGCATTGGCATATAAAAATGTTGATATATATATATATATATATATATATTGATTGTTTAATTACTTAGTTTCTGGTCATAAGATTAGACCAGTGCACATTTGTATTAGAAAGTGTTCAATACAATTATATTCTAGAACTTTTAAATATTTTCTATTTATAAACGAGTTATAACGCTTAATAATATATATATATATATATATATATTACCAGCCATAATTATTAGGCCACTCCAGTTTTTTTTTTCAAAAGAAATGATGTACTATTTTTAGTATTTATTGTCACGAGCTGTGATGTGACATTTGCTTCCAGCGTCTTAAATGCACAAGTTTGTTGTTGCTTGGAAATCTTCCATGTAAACAAAAACAGTTTGTCATTATCGTTTGTCCATGTTTATAATATATAATGTAATTTGACATCTTTGAAAATGGCTTATGTAAGCCGAAAGCTTAGATTGGATTGGATTATTAAAAAAAATTATGCCTCGATATTGTAATTTTCTTTCTTCATTTAATGATATTGCTATTAATCTTATCAGAGAATATGAAAAAAATTTACATAAAATAAAGACAAAAAGTGTCTATATTATTTAATGAAACATGCATTAATGAAGAAATGCTGCCTAAATAAATAAATAAATATATGTACATACATATATTTATTGCATTTCGCACTTTTTTTGATCTACCATCTGCTGGGCCAACCAGCAACTATTTTTTATATATATATATATATATATATATATATATAAATATATATATATAAATATATATGTGTGTGTGTTGAGATGATGCTTAGTGCCAAAATGGTTGGTTGTATTTTTTTTAAGTAGTTAATTGATAAAAAAATTTTAGCAAGCAGGTTTTTTGTTGTAAAGTGCTTAAGATAGAGCGTTAATATGATTAGTATGAAGTCTGTCACTTAACTGAGCAGTCATGCTGACTTTGAAGTTTTGTGAAGGCATCACTATGATGTCCTTCCTTCTCAGGGCTTTTTTCATTTCTGCTGTTGCGTCCCTGTCTTATTCTTATTTATATAGAACTTGGTGTAATTTGATATTTTTGTATTTGATTGGTTCTACAAATGGTTAATTGCTTTTGTTATGTTGACTCCTTTGCATTGCTTTTTACAGTGTTAACTTTCTTTCAGTATGCATGAATAGGTGTTCGCTTAATTGCTTTATAATGAATTGGTGTGTGTGTGTGTCTCAAACAACCTTTTTGAAACACGACCTAAAAGTCACTTCAAGACAAAGTAATATTTAGAGTTGATTGTTTTTGCATTTTTTTTTTTTATGCTTATTAACCTTTTGTGAGTTATTTAAAGCCAAATCATGTTGCGATGGGGGTGAGATAGTAAGTTTTTGTATTGTTTTTTTGACAAGCGAATATTGCGTTGTTTTGTTTTTTTAAATAACTCATTTTTTTTCAAATGATGCCAATAAAATGTAACCGCAATTTCTACTCTAACAACTTTTCATGCAGTTCCCACCCGTAGAATTCCCTTCCATATACTTGCTTTCCCAACACTGACAATCTCCAGGAATTTAAATCTAAGATCAATATACATCTATCTCACTTGCTCACATCCATTCTCTTAAGCTCTTTTTTCATCTACACCACCCCCATCCTCGGTATTCTTATCCGTCTATTACCCTCCTCCTGACATTTCCTATAACTAACTCCTCTTTCTCATCACTTTCCCCGACGTAACCCCCTGTGCAACAGTGGCAGTAGAATGCCTTGCTTGAGGTGAGATGATTAAAATATATATATATATATATATATATATATATATATATGCGCCATACAAATTCTTGTTAATAAAACACAAAAGGAATGAGGAAGACTTGTCCCAGTGTCTGTAGCCTAGCAGGTCTTTGCTGTGAAGTCTAGGACTGACAGACCTAAGAAATGCTGCTAGACAGAACAGATTTGCGTTGTACATATGAGAAATTTAGTGCTGCACATTGTTCCAAATGTTCTAGCCACTTTTTTTTTTATTCTGTCAATGAAGAAAGATTTTGGTTTACTTTTGACCCAACTTTTTGCATCAATTTTAACCTTTCAAATCTGTCAGGAACAAATGGTACAAAATTGGGGCTGTAAGGAGGATGCAGACAACTATGAATTTCAACATTTCCACCATCTACATTGTTTGCCGACTGTAATATGGCCTTGCATTGTTCAGATGCAAAACAAATGCCTTTCTGGCCTTATTCTGCAGGTGCATTGTTTGAATGCTTCCAAGGTTGCATTTCTTTTATACGTCTCCGAATTTCAACTGGTGCACTAACTTGGAGAGCCAGGGATGGAGTAATGGATAGGAAGAGCAGAGTTCAAATTCCAGTCGAGTTCATTACATACACTTATGCACAAATACCCTTGGAAAAGGCTCCAAAGAAGAATCTGTAATGTGATAGGACCTGACTTGGCAGCTTGACTTCTGCTACTTTCTAACTGGCGGGATGTGGCTTCCCTGTGTCTATTCTACAAATATTTTCATGGCTTCTGCTCTGATGATCTTCAGTCACTGGTGCCCCTGCCACAAGAATTAACTCATGTAACCAGACTAACAACAAGGTCCCAACCATTCAACAAGGTCCCACCCATTCACAGTTAGATCAACCAAATGCAGCCAACAATTCTACTCCAGCAGCTTCTTTTCTTGCACTTCCCATCTGTGGAACTCCCTTCCATACACTTGCTTTCCTGACGGGTACAACCTCCAGGAATTTAAATGCAATGTCAATTCCCATCTCTTCTCCACTTGACTCCAGTTCTTTCTACATCACCCCGTATATCTTGTTCTTTTCCTTTCTTTCTACCTTTGCAACTGTCTTCACACCTGTGTTCCCATCCTTCTTTTGCCCTTTCTCCAACACCTCCTGTAACTGGTTCATCTTTCTCTTCACTTTCTTCCTGTCTAAACTTTTAATCTTATGTAGCCCCCTGCGCATCAGTGGTGGTATGGCCTTGCTTGGGGTGAAATGATTAAAAAAAAAAAAGTATGAATCCATATCTCCACCGGCTCACTATAAGTAAATAGCAGGACAGACTAAGCCCTAAAGACTGGAGTATTTTTGAGTGAATACTCACATTTGAGTAGATACTCCATTTATTTATTAAATAGCATATTTATTTTCATCTACTGGCTTTCAAAAAAATCTTATTAGAAAGAAAATATGTGCTCTTCAGTAGGATTCTAACTTGTGTTTCACTGGACGGACAGAAACCATCATTATATCAGACATACCTTAACCAACTCAGCTACACAGAGATAATTTCAAAGTATCTATGACAAGAAGGATTTTACAAGGTTCCACCCTTTAACAATTAAATCTACCAAATGCAGCTGACAATTCTACTCCAGCAGCTTATTTTCTCGCACTTCCCGCTTGTGGAACTCTTCCGTATACTTGCTTTCCTGATGGCTACAACCTCCAGGAATTTAAATGCAATGTCAATTACCATCTCTTATTCACTTGACTCCAGTCCTTTCCTCGTCCTTTCTACATCACCCCGTGTATCTTGTTCTTTTTCTTTCTCAGTCTACCCTCACAAATGTCTTCACACTTGCGTTCACATCCTTCTCTTGCCCTTTCTCTGACACCCCCTGTAACTGTTTCATCTTTCTCTTCGCTCTTCTCCTGCTTAAACGTTTACTCACTTATGTAGCCCCCTGCACATCAGTGGCAGTACTGCCTTACTTGAGGTAAAAAAAAAAAAAAGAAAGAAAGAAAGGCACTGTTTAGATCTTGCTCAATCAGCCAAACTTTATTAATTCAAGAGAATGACATTATTTCAGGATTAAATTATTTTTTTAACAAGTAATCTTACAAAAATTAAATGAGTGAAAATCACTACTTGTTTGATTTTGTAACTTGTTTCTCCTTACGAAAAATGAGATTAATCATAATTATTTTGTATTTTTGACAATGTATGCCATATCTTCCATTTTACTATAAAGTGTGTTGATTGTTATTTTACCATAAAAATGTATTCTTACACATTCCTAGTGTTTTGATTTTAGTTTAAGGGTTCACTATTTGTCTATAGCTTGGAACCTAACAGGTGCTACCACCCTGGGTTAGGGTGAACCTGAGAACAGCAGCAATTAAGAGGTAGCTTCACCCTCCTCAAATCTCTCGATCAGAGGCCTTGCTGCCAGATGTAGTTCGTAGTCATACCCAGGATGCGCTGCTTACTGAATCAGGGAAACAAAAATGAAAGCAAATACTGATCAAGAATTCATATGCTTATTCTGCTTGTTAGTTTCAACAAAAACTGATATGCAAACAAGATCAGACCAGATAACTGTTGGTCGACTGACACCATGAATGAGTCAATCAGCAGAGTGTGCCCCACTCCTTTTTTTCCAGCCTATTTCCGTTTTATTCAGTCTGTAATTTTATACAAGTTAGCATGCACTGTATTGATATTTTGGCCTATTTTTATATAGTATAAATGATATTTTTTATTGATGTACAACTAGAAAAAGAAAAAAAAGAAGAAAAATCAGCATATGTTATCTCTATGCAATAAACCCTATCAAGAAGTTTCAAGACAATTTATTTTTTTAAATCATTTCACCCCAAGCAAAGGCAGGATTGCCACTGGTGTGCAAGATGTTACAGTTAGAAAAAAAAAACAAGGTACAGATATTGAAGATAAGAGATGGATGGGATTCAAATAGATAGAAGATGGCAATTGATGTTGCATTTAAACTTTTGGAGATTGTAGATATCAGGAAAGCAAGCAAATGGTAGGGAGTTCCACAAACAGGAAGTGTGAGAAAAGAAACTGTTAGAGTAGAAGAGAAAGTTACATTTAACTATTTTGACAGTAAAAGGGTAGGACCTATATGCCAATCTTGTCAGTCAGTTAAGTGCCATACATGCTTGGGTGATCATGTCTTGAAAGAGACATGACTGACTGGGCAGAAGATTATCCCACAGTAGGTTGCCATTGCTTTCTGCAGTAGACTGGTTGCCATTCAAGGCTATAGAACCCAATCTGTCTTGTTATTTAAGCCATAACTGGAGGGAAGTGACGGATTAATACCTTTCTCAAGGGTATTTGTGCGTAAGTGAATGCAAGGAATTCAACTCAGAAAAATCACTTGTATTTATATTGAAATAATCAGAAGTCCACTAGAGACCACCAGCTTAAAACAAAAGATAAGCATTGGTGACTGTAAGTCCAAAATTTCAAGGTACTTAAATTTTGCTTCCTTTGATGTGTAAACATCCTGCAGACATCCCGTCTGCACTCAGCCTCCAACAAAAGCTTCGTTTGAAGGCCATCGGATGTTTTTATAGCCCTGACACTTTACCCGTAACCAGGCGTTTTCTTTATTGCCTGGAGAAAGGGAAAATTCTATTATCTTTTTATTTTCTTAATGTGTGGTCAAGATACAGGAAAGACAGTTTTTGACCTGGTCACCTATCACATCAAATCACAAATATTTTAAATTTACTTATAAAAGAAAAAGCATTTATTTTTTTTCTTTTTCACTTAGTACTTTTGTTAAACGAAACACATTTTTAAAATATTTTTCTGTTCTTAATCTATTATAATAAAATACATATTTTACAAATCCACCTTAATATATGCCTAGTTATCGTGCCACAGTGGTATTATCTGCACAAATGCCTACTTCTTGAAATGGAACTTGCATGATTGGCCAGAATTAGTCTTCTATGTCATCTTTAACTATTTTAGAAAACACAATTTTCCCCAGTGTTTATGCTGGTCTGATCTAATAATTATTGATTCCATTAATATTATATTTCTGTTACTTCATGGTTACATATGATATGACATTTATAATGATTTTTCACTTGTTTGAAGCCTACATCTTCAATTATGCACTGTTGAAATTGGCTTCTTTCACACAAGACAGAAATCGACTGAACCAACAGCCATAACTTTGTTGCTAATTGAGCTAGCAAGACAAATTTGGTACCATTTTTTTAATGTTTCATCAAACTCCTGCCTAGTTTTAATTCTTACATGAATCATCTACTTTCTATTTAACATTTTCTACATGAAATATTTAGTATATGAAGCACTCAGAAGTCTTGAGTGTATTTTGTGTTGTGCATCATTCCAGCCCAACGAAAGGTCCCCTTCGGAAGAGCCCAACGAAAGGTCCCCTTCGGAAGAGCCCAACGAAAGGTCCCCTTCGGAAGAGCCCAACGAAAGGTCCCCTTCGGAAGAGCCCAACGAAAGGTCCCCTTCGGAAGAGCCCAACGAAAGGTCCCCTTCGGAAGAGCCCAACGAAAGGTCCCCTTCGGAAGAGCCCAACGAAAGGTCCCCTTCGGAAGAGCCCAACGAAAGGTCCCCTTCGGAAGAGCCCAACGAAAGGTCCCCTTCGGAAGAGCCCAACGAAAGGTCCCCTTCGGAAGAGCCCAACGAAAGGTCCCCTTCGGAAGAGCCCAACGAAAGGTCCCCTTCGGAAGAGCCCAACGAAAGGTCCCCTTCGGAAGAGCCCAACGAAAGGTCCCCTTCGGAAGAGCCCAACGAAAGGTCCCCTTCGGAAGAGCCCAACGAAAGGTCCCCTTCGGAAGAGCCCAACGAAAGGTCCCCTTCGGAAGAGCCCAACGAAAGGTCCCCTTCAAAATAATCTTACAAAAAGCTAACATTATAAAATGCACCAAGCCTTGTTGTATTCTGTTAAATTTGCCCATTTGTTAGTCTGTCCGTGGTCAAGATATCTCAAGACCTCCTAGATGAATTTGGTTGGCCTCATGACGGCACAAACTGATTAGATTTTGGGCTCAATCCGGTATGGGATGAAGTTTCTGAATTATTTTTCCAGTTTTAATAACATTTACATTTTTATGTTTCACATACCAAGTAGAAAATTACCTCCCCCAGATCATTTTGAATACAGAATTATCTTTGCTTGTTTTATTTTCAGTGTGCATTTAATTTTAAGAGCAGTTGAGTTTATTTTTTTTATTTTTCTCTTGACAATGATAAAATTCATTGCAGTTATTCTCATTTTAATAATCATCTCTTGCGGTCTTTGACTGTGGTTTCTAGTTATCTATACAATTATCTATTGGCATATCAAAGAAAGAATTCTGCTTTTTAAAATCATTAAAAGTAAAAATATTCAAAAGAAAGCTAACGAAACTAATATATAGGCAACTTGGTATGATTACTTGATTTGAATATCTCTCCTGTTATAACCATGGAATATTGTTTTTTTTATAATCATTTCACCCCAAGCAAGGGAGTACTGCCACTGGTGTGCAGAGTGTTACATAAGAGGAGAGTGATGAGAAAGAGGAACAAGTTATAGAGGGTGTTAGAGAATGGTTAAGAGACGGATGAGAATACTGGTGTGAAGAGAGCTGCAGGAAAGTAGAGTGGATGGGGAAAAGAACACGAGGAAAAGGATGTGAGTCAAGGAGATAGGAGATGGCAATTGAGCTTACATTTAAATTTTTGTAGATTGTAGCTGTCAGGGAAGCAAGTATACAGAAGGGGATTCTACAGGCAGGGGAGTGTAAGAAAAGAAGCTGGTAAAGTAGAAGTTGTGGTTATATTTTATTGGTTTCACTGTAAAAGAGTGGGACCTAGATGCTAGTCTAGTAGCTCAAGTAAATTCATGCAGAGAGGGCACCAGGGAGCTAAGCTCATTGGAGCAGAAGCCATGAAAGTATTTGTAGAAGGGACAGAGGGAAGCCTCATTACGCTGGTGAATAAAGTGACTAGAGCTGAGCTACCAGGTCAGGATCAATGACATTGCAGATTCTCAGTAGGATTTTGTCAAAAACCCCAAAATGAATAGCAGGGGCACCCGACCAGATGTGACAGCAGTATTCAATACACAGGCTCATTAACAATTAGAGTAAAGTCGTTTTGAACAGCCAGTTTTCTATTTCATTTCACATTAATGTGCATATCTCTTGGTGCTCTATCCTTGGATCTTTTTTTTTTATTTATTTATATAATCGTTTCACTCCAAGCAAGGTAGTACTGCCACTGGTGCACAGGGGGCTACAAAAGAGGAAAGCAAAAGAAAAAGGAACAGGTTACTGGGGTGTCAGAGAAGGGATAAAAGAAAGATGGGTATATTGGTTTGAAGAAAGTTATGCGAGAGTCAAGATTCTGGGGGTGTCAGGGAAGGGATGGGAGTCAAGGAGATAAGAGATGGCAATTGACGTTGCATTTAGACTTGTGAAGATTGTAACAGGGAAGCAAGTATATGAAAGGGAGTTCCACATGCAGGGAGTTCCACATGCAGGAAGTGCAAGAAAAAAAGCTGCTAGAGTAGAAGTCACAGCTACATTTAATTGTTTTGACCGTAAAAGCGTGGAACCTAAGTTGCTAATTTAGTAGCTTAAGTAAATCTATCTGCATTGACAACCATCTTGGTGCCATTAGTCCCTAATTTGGTATTTGTGCTGATGATACAGCTATTTACTTCTGTCGTAATACTAAGTCCGATAGATCTAATAAAGTAAAATTTAGCTGATCTTGAAAATTAAATCCAATCAGTTGTTAACTGGGGCAAGAAACGACCCGTAAATATCAACACCTCTAAAATTAAAGTTATCTTTCTGTCATCTTAGAGAACTATTTTTGCCTTCTATCAGCATGGTTGATGCTAACCACCTGGAGAGGAACTCACTGTGCCTCTTTGGTCTCATGCTTTCCACTAACACAAAGTCAAATGATCATATTCAATCATTAGCTAGGTCTGCTAATGACAAAGTTAGTTCATCTTCATGCCTGACAATCTGTTTTTTTTTGTTTTTTTTTGATAGAATCAATGTTGGACATCGAATATTGCTGCTATATCTGTGTGGTGCATCTGCTTGAGATTCCAGACAAAATCCAAAACACGGGTATGTAATAATATTGATCTTGACCTATCATCTCAACTTCAGTTCCTTTCCCACTACTGTGACGTGGCTTCCTTGTGCCTTTTCTATCTATTTTTATGGCAATTGTTCTAATGAGCTTTCCTCATTTGTACCTTGAGTGCATGAAATGAAGTGTATTACTAGATTGGCAACTAGGTCTCATCATTTTACTGTTGAAATACCTAAATTTAATCTATTCTAATGGTTTCTTCTTTCACCTGGAAAACTTTCTGTTCCTTGCCATTTATGACCTTCACAAATTTAAATTCAACATCAATCTTCTATTTTTCTGAATCCTATGCTTTTATTGTCCTTTCTTCTTACTGAAGTCTTCCCATTTTCTTTCACTCCCAGTAATATTGAAAACCTTTGCATCTTAGTCGTATTATTGTCTGTCTTGAGTAAAATGATAGAAAAAATAAATAAATAAAAAGAAATTACTATATTTAACACACTTTTTTTTTTTAACAAATATCTCTTAAAATTCCCCTGCATTGTATGCTATATGCTTGCTTTTTATACCTTTGGATATAATAAAGTTTAATAGTCTCATGTTCCACATTATTTTTTGTTTAATTGTAATTACAGCTTGTTTAACCAAAATCATACCTCATAAATATAGCCTATGCTGTACCATTTACTAATAATTTTACTAATTACTAATTTTTTTTTAATTTTATTTGCCCCTGCTGAAAGTGGTGGGTGTATCATACACACCGTCAAATACGGGGTGTGTGTGTATATCTATATATATATATATATATATATCAGGCTATTTTAAAAAATATATGCCACACTTTAATTTATATATAGGAAATAAAATTATGGTTCATACTGATATAATAGCCCTATTTAGCCATTTTTATTTATATATATATATATATATATATATAGAGAGAGAGAGAGAGAGAGAGAGAGAGACACACACACACACAAGAAAGATGTATGAAAAAAATGTAAAATTTTTTGTGTGATTAGGATTTCATCAGATTAGTTTTGTTTATGTTGACGTGACTACACATGTGCACAAACAAGAGATACTAGGAATTTTAAATTCAGATTTTTTGTTTTGGTTACACAACCAATTTAAATATTTTGTTTTTGTTTTCATCATTGTTGTTATTAAATATCCCACATTGTGATAATAGAAAATCTGACAAGAATGGTAAAACACAAGAACCTGAATGCCAATTTACTGTGAATGAACTAGCGATTAAAGCCCTTTCTAAACATTTTTTTTTAATAATCATGTCACTCCAAGCAAGGCATTTTACTGCCACTGTTGAGCAGGGGTTACATAGGAGGAAAGTTACGAGAAAGAAGAACAGGTTACAGAGGGTGTCAGGAAGTGGGTAAGAGAAGGATAAAAATACTGATGAGAGTGGAGTGGACGAAGAAAGGAGCATGAGAGAGAGAGAGAGAGGATGCAAGGAAATGACTATTGACTTTACATTTGAATTCTTGTTCAGCATAATTGCTTTCTCTAAATTAGAATAGCATTTTTATATCAAAATTGTGGTCAGTCTTGTTACGGTGAACAACTAATGCATTGTTTTTTGTTCAGCTTATGTGTTCATGTAATCTTTTATTTGAATGTATTTAAGTTTCACCAGTAGATTCTTTCTGGCAATCCTGACAGAGTAGATTCCTCCCTCAAGTTTCAGCTTATTGTTTTGTTTTGTATTGATAAAGTTTTTATTATTTTGTGTTAGAATTTACGTTGAGTTTAGATCATTTGTTTTCCAATTGTATTTGTGACAGAGTTAGTAGATCGAAAAATTGTTTGATCATCAGGAGGGACTGCTTTTCTATTTTTAAATATTTTATGTGCCTTTTGTTTTGCATTGAATGTGAAATAGGCATATAGAAAGAAACTAATTAAAAAACAATAATTTTCTTTTAAGTTTCAGCGAAAAGTATAGACATTCTGTCTTAAATTTTAAAATTTTCAATTCAGGGGAAAAAAAAAAAAAAAAAAAAAAAAAAAAAAAAACTTGTCTGCAATTCTGGATGCAGCAGGCAAACATATCCAAAAATCAAGGTTTTATCCAAGTTCTTTCTCTCTCTCATTTTATATATATATATATATATATATATATATATATATAGAGAGAGAGAGAGAGATAAGAAAAATTAAGACAGACACATTATTTCATTGTGAATTGGAAGTATAGGCCTATTTCAGGCGAACCATCATCAGCTTCTGTCTTTATTTTACAAAAGATTTTACACGAATGTGTCTGTCTTAATTTTTCTTATATTTGCTCTATATGTATTATATGCATATATACTTAGAACTCACTTAGAAGTTATCCTACCACTGTATGTACAGGATACTCCTTTGGATTCTTCTATACCCACACTGCATGCCGAGATATATATATATATATATATATATATATATATATATATATGTGTGTGTCAGATTAAATAAATTGCAAACATTGTGTCTGCTTATTTTTAATAAAATCCGTTCATATTCACGGATAATCTTTCGCATATTATAACTGAAAGATGTCAGAAATGAGGTAACGTTGACAGATGTTATTATCAATCATTTCTCAAGGTACCCAAGTACTTTCAATCTTTTTCCGAGATCATCTTCAGGGGTGTGAGTTATGGTAACAAAAAATAACTGCAAAACTGTGTTGCTAAAAATTACTGTAAATTTTTCTTCTGCTTCAAATATAACAGTTGACAAATTGCTAGTGTTCATTAGAACGTGAAAATTATCCAAAATGGAATTTTTTTATGTTGTAATGTCATGCTCACGCTCATGTTAAAATGGAATTTTTTTATATGTTGTAATGTCATGGTCATGCACGTGTTAAAGCATGAAAAAACTGTTTTTTTATAAAACCTTTTAGAACATTACTACAGTATTCGTAGCTGATTCTATTAATTCCTTCCTACCAACTGATGTGTTATGTAAAACCAACATTTTATATCAATCCAAATGTCCCTTGGGAGAATATATCTCAGACAAAAACACAAATATATATGTCTATTCCCGTCTACACTCACAATATAAAACAATAATGATCGATAACAACTATCCTACACAAAGAAAAACAACAAAAACAAATTACAGATTCTCGCGGCAATATTCATTAAAACACATAAGCCGTCAATAGAATCAGCTATGAATACTGTAGTAATGTTCTAAACTGTTTGTAAATGTAGAAGTCAAGGTAACTTACCATGAACATCATGGCTGCCTTGTAAACTATCATAGCCTCCTCATGTTGGTAAAAGTTAGACCTGGATAACCTCTTATCAAACACCCAGCCAATGGTAGGCCAGCAAGTTTAGCCAATGGCAGGCCAGCAAATGGATTGTCCCACTCTGGGCAATGGACTGACCTATTCTGCAATAAATAGGCTCAAGTCTCTTTCCAGAGTAATATCTATTTGCAGGGAAATTATTCCAAACCTACAGCGCACCGGAGGAGCTTAGCACAGATGGTGGACCCCCACTTCACAGCATACTCTTTTGACCTGTTCTTAAAAACCTGGGCCATGAGGCACAAAGTGTCTTCAGTAGCATACCCACAATCAAATGGACGAGTGGAATTAGCAAAAGTGGCTGATAAATAATTGCACAGGACCCCAGGGATCCCTAGACAATGATATGGTAGCTCGAACAATTCTCCAGTATTGCAATACCCCAACCAAGGTATTAGCCTATCACCTACACAACTCTTGCTCCACCGACGACTCCAAGACTTCATCCTATCACACCCCGCTTATACAAACCACATCCTGAGTGGACAGCTGCAGCTCAAAGACATGAAATAGCCCTGTCCAAGCACAATGCGCGCATTGTGCTTGATCGCACCGCACACACTCTGCAGTCACTTCATGAGGGTGACCCAGTCTCCATACAAGACCCGAACAGCCATCAATGGAATTTAATGGGCCGAGTAGTTAAGAGTCTTCCCAACCATCAATACCGGATTAAAGTTGTGGGATCAGGCAGAATAACCATGCGGAATTGCAGGTTCCTGAAAAAGTTGGGAACACCAGCAATCCCATCCCCTATTCCAAGTGCATTGCCTTTCCCACAAATTGTCCCACCAAGTGAGCCTGTATCGCCTATCACCCCACCATCAATACTATTAAGAAAATACCTATAGCACTATCCAGGCTACTCCCATGCAACCAGCTGGGCCACAAGGAACTGATCCCTCCTCAACGACCACTACCCCAACACAGCAGGGATAGGAGGGAGATGTAGAAGTCAAGGTAACTTACCCTGAACATCATGGCTGCCTTGTAAACTATCATAGCCTCCTCGCAATGATGGGTGTTATGGCCTCCTCATGTTGGTAAAAGTTAGACCTGGATAACCTCTTTTATCAAACATCCAGCCAATGGCAGGCCAGCAAATGGATTGTCCCACTTTGGGCAATGGACTGACCTATTCTGCAATAAATAGGCTCAAGTCTCTTACTGGGGTGTCTGGACATTTGTCGCTGACACCATCAAACCGCCTATTCATCAGTAAAAATAAGTTTTTTCATGCTTTTACATGTGAATGACCATGACATGACAACATATGAAAAAATTCCATTTTCAATAATTTTCATGTTCTAATGAACACCAGCAATTTGTCAACCGTTATATTTGAAGCAGAAAAAAAATTTACAGTAATTTTTATCAACAGTTTTGCAGTTATTTTTTGTTACCATAACTCACACTCCTGAAGATGATCTTGGAAAGAAATTGAATGTACTTGGGTACCTTGAGAAATGATTGATAAATAAGCAGACACAATGTTTGCGATTTATTTAATCTGACATATATTTGGAAATTGTTATTGTAAATTATCTAACCAGACTGAAAGGTTGATACGTATGTCATAGAACATAACTCATTTTTTTTTTTAATCATTTTACCCCGAGCAAGGCGGTAACACCACTGATGTGCAGGGGGCTACATAAAAGATTGGAAAAGAGAAAACCAGAAACCACATCCTAAACAGGGAACAAGGGATGAGCCTCTACACCTGTTCAATAGACGAGCAAATTAAAAATAGTCAAGTTCTACAACAGAATTGTATTGAACACTTTATAATACTGTGTACTGGTCTAATTTAATTATGGCCAAACACTAATTATATATATTATACACATATATTTTACACACACAATGAGAAATAACTCCCTATTTTAAAATACTTATAATTTATTAACTAATTTTTACAAGAAATAGATATGAGCAGAAAGCATTTATCATGAGACTTTATTTAAAATTCGATATGGGCACCAGATTTCACTACCAGCTTTTCAAGCCACCCTGGAATCGTGTCAACTGATTTCTTGCAGTATTCTTGTATTTACCCTTCAAGTTCTTCCAGAGTCTTGGATTGGTATAGCAGACTTGCTTCTTTAATCAACCTCGAAGAAAAATGTCACTGGGCATTAAGTCAGGACTCCTGGCTGGCCACTCACACATAAAATAGGGAGTTACTGTTCAATAACATTTATATATAACTGATGTCTATTAACCACCACAGACAATCGCTCCTACCCCACCTTAGCATGGATCAGGCTAGTCTCCCTCAAAACACTGCGCCTCCCCAGGCTAACTCTCACAACAGACCTCAAGTGGAATGACTATATAGAATCCATAGCTAAATCCGCTGCTAAGAAAATCAGTTCTCTGTGCAGGGTCTGGAAGTTTTTCCCCGCCTGAAACAATCCTGCACATACACAAATCTACCATCGGCCCGTTCGTTGAATACTAATGCCATATCTGGTCGGGTGCTCCTGCTATCCACCTAGGGGTCCTTGACAAAATCCAATGGAGAATCTAATGTGATTGATCCCGACTTGGCAGCTTGGATACAGTCACTTTCTCACCGGCACAATGTGGCTTCCCTGTGTCTCTTCTACAAATACTTTCACAGCTTCTGCTCAGATGAACTTAGCTCACTGGTACCTCCATACATGAATTTCCTCGAGCCACAAGATTAACAACTACGTCCCACCCTTTTACCGTGAAACGAATAAAATGTAAACCCAAATTCTACTCCATCTGCTTCTTTTCTCGCACTTCCTGCCTGTGGAATTCTCTTCCGTTTACTTGCTTCCCCAACAGCTATAATCTCCAAGAATTTAAATGTAAAGTCAATAGTCATCTCCTATCTCACTAACTTGCGTCATCTCTCTCATGCTCCTTTCTTCATCCACTTCACTCATCAGTATTCTCATCCTTCTACCCTCTTAAAACCCCCTGTAACCTGTCACTCTTATAACCTACTTTCTATGTAACCCTCTGCTCAATAGAGGAAGTAAAATGCCTTGCTTGGGGCAACGAAATATATATATATATATATATATATATATAAGCAGCAGCAAGAATTATGAAAAATTATGTGCAATGCAATTTAGAGGGAAAAAAAATGGTTATATTTAATAGATATAGAATGTCTACACATACTTTGTGTGTGTGTGTGTGTGTGTGTGTGTGTGTGTGTGTGTGTGTGTGTATATATGCACAAGATGTCAATATCAGCACCAAGAAAATTTCTACGTCATGCTAGTCAATAACTGAGAATGAATCAAAGAAATTTGAACAATATTTTTAAAGAGATTTTTTTTTTAAACCAAAAATTAAGATTTGATTAACTGTAAAGCTTTCAGAAAATTATTAAAAAAGACAAATAACTGACAAAAAAAAGTCTTTAAAAAGCGTAAAAAATCAGGGAGGGGGGTTACAAATAAAGAACGCTCATAGAAATAATTGCTTTCAACTGAGCAGACAATTGCCTCTTCATGCAATCATGCACAATGTCAGTGCAATGGAGGGAGAGCAGCAGCACCTCCTACCTGAAACAGTCAGTAGTGACCAGCAGCTGTTTTACCACCAGGACCACCACCACCACACCCGCTGAAATACAGAATTAATTATAAAAAATACAATTTAAACAGCCTGAGGGATAAAAAAAAAAAAAAAAAACTCTGTAAAGTCAAAAATAAAGAGATTGTTTGCATCAGCCAATTCTGAAACACAGGAGTTAAAAATAAATTAACCATTAATGTAACACACAGGATTCGAACCTGCGACACCTATCCACTTAGAGGAAGCCACCAATTGATCTGGCACGTCTTATTTGTGGTTGAAAGGTCTAAAACGTACCAGATCACATGATGGATTCCCCTATGCGGATAGGAGTCGCAGGTTCAAATCCTGCCGAATGACACATTTTCATAACAAAAATTTATTGTAAATAATCAGGCCAGTAGAAATCAATATATACCACTGATTGATTATAAAACAATATCTACTTAAATTTGAGTATCAGGCAAAAATAATATTCAAACAAATATATATATATAAATTCAAATTTTCCAAGACTGTATGACCATTTTAACAAGTGAAACTAACACCCAAGGCATCAGAAATCATAATCATTATAGTAAAATAAATAATTTTTTTTTCTTTTTTACATAACTTACACCAATGATGCTGGTGTAAGTTTTACTCATTGAAATGGCCATACAATCTTGGAAAACTTGAAATATTTTTTTTTTTATATATGTAATAAATGTATATTGGATCTGTAAATAAATAATTTTAATTACATTGAGCCCTCTGGTTGAATCAGTTTTAATATTTAATTTTAAACAATTTATATAAATAAGATCTCTTTGGGGTTTTACCTTCATGCCATTTCCTTTTAGATTTAAAGATACCGAGCGCCCATAGCCCAGAGGTAGAATCGCCGACTGACACCACTTTGGTCAGGTTTCAATCCTGGGTTAAAAAGCAATCAGAGTCTAACCGTACTGATGAGCTGTGATACAGCGAAACAGATCTGTCTGCAGATGACATATATATATTTCATACACCAATACAAATTTTACATTTGGAGAATTGCTATTTCAACAAGTTACTAAGGACCTGAATTGTTCAACCCCAGTCAGGCATCAAAATGAAGAAATTCTAATATACCAGAAATAAAGGTTAGTTGGATCAGTTTTAATATTTGACTTAATATTATTACTTCGCCATTTTCACCTGAATTTAGTACTATATATATATATATATATATATATATATTTTGTTACAAGCATGTATTTATATATAAAAATAATATTAATAATGTCTAAAAAGTTGTAGTAAAGGACTCTATTGAGTCCTACTTGCTCTTACAAAAAAGTTTTAATTCAGAAAGTAGTCGTAAAAATAAGGAAATTAGAAATAGAACATTTGTAAAGTTTGTAGAATATTCCAGAGAATTTAAACAGTTCTAGAAATATGCAAATTAGGTGTTAGCCCCTATAAAAATAGGTGTTGGGCACAGAGCAGTCAGTTGATAGCGAGATGTGTTGACCTCTACAGCTCCGGTTAAGATTCACGGAATTATATCCAGCCGAAAGAATCTCTCTAAGTCGACGACAAACAAAAACTTGAAAGAGTTGTTAAAAGGATTTGCTGTACTATATCAACTCCGGTTAAGATTCTAGAATCCATATCCGGCCGAAAGAATCCCACAGAAAAGTCCGAACAACTAAAACCTGAAAGAGAACCTCATGGAACTATCTAGGTAAATATATATTTTTGCCCCTTTCATTGGCCAAGCCAATAATTAGTCTTTATATACACCTTTAAGGATTTCCAAAAAGTATAGCACTTAACCTCCCCACCAACTTAACTGGGTTAAGATACTTGACACCTTCCCTCCCCTTCTCTTCGCCTGCCAGTAGTATATTTGTAAATATTTTTATCTAATGTTCTGTGAAGTAATATTTGTCTGTATTTTAACTCTGAGTTTTGGTCCATCATTTTTATTTTTTCTTATATTACAATTAACACATAACATAAATGGGGGCTCGTCCGGCATTAAAATGTAACAAAATAAAATATATATATATATATATATATATATATACTAGCAGTATAGCCCGGCGTTGCTCGGATGTAATGAAAGCTTTTATATATATATTATTGATTTTCTGCACTATTGTAAGAACTGCAACCTTGAAACTTCTGAATATTGTTTCTTATGTCTATGAGTGTATCAAATTTGATTAAAATCAAACCACTCCTTCTATAACCCGATTTAATAGAACTATATATATATATATATATATATATATATATATATATAGTAATATTTTTATTATTATTGGTATTTAGTGAATGAATAATATATATATTATATATAAATAAAAACTAAATATTACCTTTGTCCAGACAATTAAGTGAGGAGTAGATGGAGTTCTAGTGGCTTAGACTCAATAAATCAATAGAAAGTAACTAACCCACTAAAACTTCATCTACTCTCCCCCATAATTGTCTGGATAAGGTAATATTTGTTTTTTATATTTCTACATATGTATCATTCACTAACTCCTGCAAACTGTAAATTGCCTGATGAAGTAATATTGAGAGTACCAAAATATAACAGCTCTTATGTACTGGTGAAAAATATTTTTATTATAAATAACAACAATAAAAATATTACTATATATAATTATGAAAAGTTCCAGAGATTTATAAAATGGATTAACAACCAACATATTTTAATTTGTGTAAGCATTATTTTTAATAGATATTTGAGTAGATACTCTGTTTTTAATTTAACAGTGTGTGTGTATATATATATATATATATATATATATATTAGTTAAATAAATCTACTGGCCTCAGTACCTTTTGAAAAATTTTGTTAGGAAAATGTGTCATTTGGCAGGATTCAAACCTGCGACCCCTAACAACATAGAGAAAGCCATCAATTGATTTGATGTGTCTTAGACCACTCGACCATGAATGATTTCATTGTTTAAATGATATTGAAACAAGCCTTATAAACAGTTGATGGCTTTCCCGATATTAGGGTTTGCATGTTTGAATTGTGCTGAATGAGACATCTTGCTAAGAAAATTTCTTAATATAAATTCAGGCTGGTAATGTTCATTCAGTAATGAATTAGAGCACTCTCAGTTACTGGCGTGTGTACATGATATATCACACGCTAAAAGTCTACCTCCTTTTACCGAGCACCCATATCTCAGAGGTAGAATCGCCAACTGATGCCAATTCGGTCGGGTTTCAATCCTGGATAAAAAGCAATGGGATGTCTAACCGTACTGATGATACAGCGAAAGATCTGTCTGTGGATGACTCTCTCTCTCTATTTATTTATATATATATATATATATATATATATATATATATAAAATTAAAAACAGTATCTACTCAAATACAACTGTCTAGTAGGAATAATGTTATATATATTAGTATTTGTCTATATTTCTGAGATTCAGTGATTGTAATAATAAAAATCTATCTAAACTTAATTATAAATGAAACTGTGTATGTGTATGTGTGCCCGTTACTCCTTCTATAACCCAATTTTTTCAATTATCAATTTTCGATATTTATCGGGGTTACCTCAACACAAAACCTAGCTAAGAATACTCGCAGACGCTTATAGTGCAACTGTGTAAATTTTCAAGAAAATCAGTTCAGCCATTTCGGAGTCTATAGGTAACGGACATACACAGACAAAGTTTCATTTATAAATAAGTTTAGATGCATTTTTAATTATTCATTTTGACCTGTATTTTTTCATCTTGTTTCTCTTGCTTTTTCACCAAGTAATAATAGTTTTAAGTTCTTTGAATTTCTCAAAACATCGTCAGCTGTTAACATTTTAGCTAATCTTATTTTATTTGTTTCTTTTATTGCAACCTTCAAATTGTTCTTCTAAATAATTATATAACATGAATGACAAATTTACAATTTCTACTGATATAAAATAATCCGTAAACTGTGATAAAAAGTAAGAAAAATAAAATGATCAAAATTTAATAACCTTCAGAACTGTTGCAACAGTCTCATGTCTCCTCACCCTGAATCTACAAATCAGGGCCCCACCCTACATAATCGTAATTCTATTATTTTTTTCTGAAATTCCAATTGTACGGTTCATTTTCACTGAGTCGGTAGGCAATGTGTGTGTGGGTGGTGCAGTGGATATTGGCTCAGTAAGAGAAATCAAAGAACCAAGTTTGAATTCCAGTTGAATTCATTGCATTCACTTATGTGCAAATACCCTTGGGAAAGATATTAATCCATCTCTTCTCCTTTCAGGTATGAGTTAAATAGTAAGATAGATTGGGCTCTATAGCCTTGGTTGGCAACCAGTCTACAACAAAGTAATGGAAACCTACTGCTGGATAATCTTCTGCCCAGTCAGTCAAGTCTTTCAAGACATGATCGCCCAAGCATGTATCACGTATGGCATTTAACTGACTGAATATAATAGTTGGAAACATAATTAAAACTTCTACTGGGCATAAAATGAGGACCTGTTTTTTATTGTTATGAAGTAATAGACTGATCCCCCACTAATTATACTTAATATAATAATTTAATATAATCTATCTCTTCTCCCTCCAGCTATGAGTTAAATACATATTGGGTTCTATAGCCTTGGTTGGCAACCAGTCTACCACAGAAAGTAATGACAACCTACTGCGGGATAATCTTCCCAGTCAGGTTTCTTTTGAGATATGATCGTCTAAACATGCATCCTGTATGGCTGACTGACTGGGTAGGTGGAGCTTGTGTTGCCAACGTTCCTGGCTGTATCTTTTTGAAAGTTCTTTTTGTCTCTTGACACTTAGTGTGAAGTTGGTTTCAGATCAAAGAACAAAGCAGATTGTTAGAGGGGGTACAGAAGACTAATGTCACGGTTAACATGTTAAAGAAAAGAAAAGAATTTTTTTTTCTTTTTAAATTAAAAAAAATTAAAAGAAAACCAAAAGAAACAGAAGGACTTCAACATCTGCAAAAGTTTTTCATCTTCTAATAGTCTGCTGTGTTTAATTTGTAACTTATATAGATGTAATTGATAAAACACTGCCCGGGGCCTAGCAGGTTTAATCCTCCACCATGCACGCACGGAAGAGGGGGGGGGGTTACGCATCCCCCCCCGCAAAAAAAAAATTTGAAAGAATATCTTGTATTATAGCTATCAATTCTATTTGAATCGTATCTCCGATTCTCCAACAGCAACACATACAAGAATTGACAGGTTCATAGTTTTAAGCTGCATATATCAAAATTTACATTCATGTGTATTTAAATGCATTAACAGCAGAGAAATAAAAAAATAAAGTGAGATAGAGACAAAACAAGTAAAAATATTCAATACATTAATCAACCAAGCATTCAGTTTCATACCTGCAAAAACAATCTAAAAGAACTGCTAAGCTGACAGGTACACCAAGAAAAAAATATTTAATACAGATTAATCAAACATGTTCACACACACACACACACAGAGTCCCTTGGGGGATGTACGACTCATGTATTTACATTGATCAAGCCGATGATTGCCTTGTCAGATTCAATTCCAAAACAAAACTAAACCCAACGAAAGATGCATATGAAAAGATAATGGAGAAATTAAGAGTTTTGTGAATTGTGAATTCTGGTAATGCTCAAAGTCCTAGAATCTGACCATCAAAGTTTTAGATTGGATTATTGCTGGACAAAACTCACAGGATTACATTACACAGTAACAGGCTGACAAAATGCTTTTGACCCACTTATTATCCATCTAGTACGACTTTGGATTGATAGTCAAAACAAATATTAAACCTATGAATAGAAGATATTGATAAAAAAAAAACAAAAACAAAAAAAAACATAAGTTGTTTTTACTTTAATCTACTTGCTGGAAGGAGAAAAAAAGAAAGAAAGGTGAAAAAAAAGAAAGAAAGCAAAAAAGAAAGAAAGGAGAAAAAAAGAAGAAAATAATGAAGATCATAAACCTAACATAACAGAACTTTCTATCCAGATTTATGCCCACCACAAGTCAATGGGTTACCATGTCAAAGAAGGTATGAAAAATAAATTAAACTATCAAGGTTTGGCAAGTATTTTATTGAATTGCAGGAAATCTTATCTTAGTATCAAGTGGGCCCCTGTCTAGACAGGTCTCTTACTCACAACAAGCTGTGCAGAAAAAGTGAGGAGGAGACAGAGGGTGGGGACATCCAGAGTTTAACAGCAGAAAAAAATTATTCACCCCTCCACACCCAACATATTACAGAATACTATCAGTTACTTACTAATAATTATTGTTTTAACACTTTACTATGAAAAGGTAACACTAGTACATTAATAAAACTCATGAATTAATTATTTCAAATCCTATCTCCTACATTTTCTGTTTGTATACCGTTGCTTAAACCAGCTTATAATGCCCTGGAGTGAGCTGCTTGGTAAGAGTAGTCCTATGGGTAAAGGAACTTGGATGAGTTCCACCGTGGAATATGTGAATGAGCGGCGCTTTATCGAGTTTAATTCGTTACCTCTTCATCACCAGGGCCCATGGTACAGTTGGTATGACATTAGCTTAATAACGTAACTGTTTGGGTTTCAATTCCTGGTAGTGGATGCGCACTGCTGGCGAGTCCCAAATAGAGAGTCCAGTGCTTTCTGCATTCTGTTGAGGTATAATAAAACTCGAATTACTTTTTTTTTACTTTTTTTTTTTTAAATCATATCACCCCAAGCAAGGCAGTAATGCCACTGATGTTCAGGGGGCTACATAAGATTGAAGAGTTTGGAAAAGAGAAAACCGGAAACCACATCCTAAACAGGGAACAAGGGATGAGCCTCTTCACCTGTTCAATAGACATGGGTGGAGTGTGAACCGGGCAATAGTTTAGTCTATCTACTCCAATTGAGAATTGAGATATATATATCAGATTATTTACTCATAAAAGTGGGGGAGAGAAATAAAGGGGAAGATACAGGGTGCGAAGAGTAAATTGTCACCATTTTATATTTTTGATTTTGTGCATGTACATTGTTTTTGATTTTGACAACTGCACAGTATAGTAGGGTCAGTTGGACACTGAAAAAAAAAAAAACAAAAAAAAACAAACATGACACAATTCACTTTGCCAGAAATTTTTGAAAATTGAAGTTGACAGGAGAGCAAGAAAAAACTGCCAGTAGAGGACTTGTGGTTACATCTAGCAACTTCAAGAGTATTATGCGACAATGAAAGGCAACAGGTTACAAAAATTTGCTGAGCTACTAAAAACTACCTTAGTGTTGTAATGTCTATAAGCCCTTTTCATTGGTTCCCAGTTTACTGTACCGGAACAGGTGGTGATTTTCTTGTCAACATTTCAGAAGTCATAGGAGACAAAGTAGTGGTCATATATAACATCCTAACAATTACAGAATGACAATCAGCATGGAATATGATTTTGTTTTTATCTTCAAATGACGTATTATCAGTTATTAATATTTGGCTAATATGTCTTTCCTCTTCATTTCCATTACTTTTCAATGAGACAGCTTGAACTATTTTTACTCTACCGGTGAGTAAATAATGTGGTTCAGAAATAAAGAAATGTCGATTTGTTCAAGAAGCCTGCCTCTGTACAGCAGCTGCTCTAATAGTTGAGCTACCAGTGCCGATTACTCATTGCCATCAGATGATAGCCAAATGAAAAGCAATTAAAAATTAAAATACAAAGAAATCCTAGTCAAAGATTAATAATTGACAATGTTTCGGCTAAGAAATTCAGACAACTTAAGACTATTACAACTTGGTGGAAAAGCAAGAGAAATAAGATGAAAGAAATACTAGTCAAAAATGAATAATAATTGCCAATGCTTCATCTAATGAATTCAGACAACTTAAGACTATTACTACTTGGTGAAAAAGCAAGGAAAATAAGATGAAAATTACAAACCAAAAATAAATGACAATACTATGAAATTAAAGCGATACTATCACATTTACACAATAGTAAAAATGAGATAAAATTTTTAAAAAAAGGCACAGCATAGAAATGGATTACAGCTTGGAATTGGAGACAAGTTCGAATTCTAATAGAGTTTATTACATTTACTTACATGCTAATAACCTTGGAAAATGTATGAATCCATCTATTCCCCCCAGTTATGGGTAAAATAGTAGGACAAACAAAGTTCTATAGAAGAAGGAAAACTAAATGGCATAAGTAAAGGAAAACAGAATTCTCAACCAGAGTGGAGAGAGTTTGGCTCCATCAGGCTATCTTACCCAAGACGCACTATGTCTACCATCATGGCTGTACATGTGGTGCCCCTAACAAGTTACAGGACTTGTAAAGAAAAGAATATGATAGTGAAGAAAAAAATGAGCATGACAGTAAAGAAGAAAAAGTGTTACAGTTTCAGAAAAATAAGGTAAATAATTATATGAATAACCATAGTCTTTGTAGCTTAATCAGTAAAGCAGGCAGCTTCCCAAGGATAAAGAGTGAGTTCAAGTATTGCTGGAGGCTTAGTTTTTATTTCTGATCCATACTGCTTACTAATGATTGAGAGATAATTTAGGAGTTCTATAAAATAGATTTTGTTTGTTTGTTTTGTTTTGTTTTACGGCCCATCAACCCATCTTGGGTTATTTAACGCCGAATCGAATTATTAAAAATCGAACTAAAAGTTAAGAACGATTTCAAGAAGTTTGTCTAATCAATAGACTTATATATTTAGACAAATTCATACATTTAACAAATTTATATATTTAACACATTTTAAATTAATAAAGTAATTTTATAAAATTGTATATATTTAATTTGGTTGTTTAAATTTTATGGTATACCAACCACCATGGGTTATCTGAAGTCAAATCTAGCCTACATACTATAAAATAGAACTGAAATAAAAAAAATAAAAATAAAAAAATAAACAGTTTTACAAAATACAAGAAAATATAAATAAATAAATAATGACTTGTAATGGGACAGATGTATTCTCGAGTAAAAAAAAAAAAGTTAGCTTTAACAGCCTAGTTTTTTTACAATATCTCATTGTTACAGAATAAGATGGTGATAGATTGAGAAGGTAATCTCCCTACATCCCACATACGACGAATTCACAGAATTCAATCGATCCCATTTGTAGGCAAGCAGATGTCAAGTGACATATGTAGGCCTGGTTACTCATAACAAAATATCAAACTATTACACTATCAACATAGCGTGAAACCAGTTGTGGTTTTAGATCAATGAAGCAATAAAAGTGACAATTTCAAAGGAAACAAGACCAAATCAGAAGTGAAGACTCTACAGCTAACAGGTTTTACTTTGGATGACTCATCTAACTAACTGCTCAACTGATCCCAGTGCACTTGCTGAAAACAACAATTCAACTCATGTATGAAATTACCGGCCCTTAAAGAATAAGCAGGAACCATGGATTTCCATGTTAGCATTTTTTTTTTAATACATTGTCTTCAGCCTATATTAAGAAATCAAGCATACTCTGGTTCTTTATATTTATCAAACTATAGACGAATGACAACATCACCTGGTGCCTTTATTATAGAAAGTCAAAAAATCAATGTATACAGAGGGTGGACAAAATAATGGGAACACCTAGCACCCTACGTGATTAAACTGTCAAAAGCTTGTCTATTTTTATGGTTCTTCATTTAATATTAGTAATTCCCATCTGAAACAATGCCAGTAAATCTACCATCCGCCCATGCATTGAATATTTCTGCCATACCTGGTCGGGTGCTCCTGCTATCCACCTAGGTATCCTTGACCAAATCCAACGGAGAATCTGTAATGTGATCGATCCCGACTTGGCAGCTAGGATACAGTTGCTTTTTCACCGACGCAGTGTGGCTTCCCTGTGTCTCTTCTACAAATATTTTCATGGCTTCTGCTCCGATGAACTTAGCTCACTAGTACCCACTATATATGAATTTACTCGAGCCACAAAATTAGCAACTAGGTCTCACCTTTTTACTGTGAAACCAATAAAATGTAAATGCAAATTCTACTCCATCAGCTTTTCTCGCACTTGCCACCTGTGGAATTCCATTCCATTTACTTGCTTCCCCGACAGCTGGGTAATTCCATCTCAAATCATCCAGAAAAAAACATCTTTGACACCCTTACCTTTCAGATTTTTTTCAAATTTTCACCATATGTTGGTATCATAGAAACTAGAAAATCCTGAAAATTTGAGCGTCTAACTCTAAGCGGTTCCGGAAATATCGCACTTTTAGTATTTTATGAAAATCGTGTTTTGTTGCAAATTTCCGCCATTTTGAATTTACATTTTTGGGCATAAGTCCATTTCTAGACAAGGTTCAGTCTTGAAAATTTGCACTAAAATGGTTTTCCACATGAGGAATCCAAATATCATATCTAAAACCTCTGAAAATGAACTGTTTTTGAGTTATTGAACTTTTAAGCCGAGGTTTGGGTATTGGTCTCGCGCGTCCCAAAAAAACATGTGGCACTATGGGAAATTGAATTTTTTTTGTTTCTACACATTTTTGATAGTCTGAACTTGAATTCCTCCAAAAATGGTGTTTGGTTCTTTTCTCGTTAGCTCACAATTGAACCTCAAAGATGGGCCAATCACAGTGGACATTCCCAAATTAACTGCATCATGTGGTGTGGATACAATGTATTTGCAGCATTTATGAACCCATAAAAATTGTCATGTGACTAACCCATTTTTTAGGTTTAATTGTGAACTTGGGAAGAAAGAACAGAAGCCCATTTTTCTGGTAATCAATGCAGGAGATATGGATACTAAGAAACAGTACCTATGCCGGGTGCGTATGTGGTATGATAGTACATTAAAGTCAAAAACTATCAAGACAACACAACATCTTATGAGTGTAAGGCAACATATGCTGTCACAGTTTTATCATAATCCTCGTCAGAAATAGTAAAGCTCCTTCCACTTGAGTTTGTTGTAGGTACATGGATGCTACAAAAGATGTTTTTGAAAGGAACAGGACACTGGTCAGCATTGGAAGGCCAGTTGAATATTTTACGTGGACCATGGGGGTGCATGAACTGAACATCAACATCACCTTCATTGAGGTTTACTTTCTGCACCAATCCGACCCACCAGAATGAGTTGTACACACATGTTATATATGTTGAAGGAGCAATATCTCCAATGTCAACATGAGTGAGGATTTTAAAGTCGTGAATATCAACAAAGGATTCATCCTCACTACAGAGTTTGTGTCCAATCTTGCATCCTGATTGTGGAACAAAGTGATGGCTACTTCTCGTCCCGGGTACTGTTTTCCCATCCACAAACCTCTTCTTCATTCTATTGCTCACCTCAACCATGTCTTCCTTGTCAATTCCAAAGAACACAATGGACTTCATTTCTGCTTGGCACACTTCCAGTAATGCTTTGTAAGTTAGAATCTGGTTGTTCAATGGTCTCTGCAAGCTTCGCTTTGCTGCATGCCGTTTAACAGCACCACCAATCCCATCACAAGGGGATTTTCCATGGCTGGTTGCAAAAAATATCCACTCAGCATCGATACCATAATCATCTTTGTGAAAGCACAGATTAAGAAAGTTTTTAAAATTCTTATATTGGGCACCACAACCATCTGAAGCATAGTAGATTTTGTTGATACCTGTGAGATGTTGTTTGATGAAATCTGTCATCATGGTCTGTATTTTGTGAACAAAGCAAGTGTCATGTGTATTGTCATCAGAGATAAAACATAGCGAATGATGTTGTAGAAATCCATCTTTGTCTTTTTAGTATATTACAAGGGGGTGAAGAGTGCAGTACTCTTTGCTCCAGTGAAAACTTTGTATCTCATTCTGAATGAGAAACTGATAGTTTTCAGCGAAATCACCCAACACCATGACCTCATTTTTTCCCAAATTTTCTTTTTTTGCCTTCACATAACGTGCTTGGGCTTTGGCAAGGTACGAGTGTCTTGTCATTTCATTAATCTTCTCCACCAGAAGCAATTTGTACTCCCCATATGTTGTTGTAAGTGTCATCAGGGCAGCTCGATCAGTTGTCTGCCATTGGCAGTAGTGGAATTCAGATTCCATATCCAGGTGTGATAGTTCATCCTCCAGGAACTGTTTGAGGGCTTCACTCCCAGGACATGATTCACAACGATGCATCATACAGACCCGGTTATCTGTGTTACAAACCAGTTTCTGAATCAAGTCTTTCTATGTGCATTTCCAGTCAATTGCATCCACAAGCAACACTGCATTTTGATGAGTGCTGCACACACAAACTGAATGAGTCCCTGATGAGCCAGCAGGGACACACCACTTTGGCCTGAAAGAGCAGAACTTGGAGAAACCAATTTTCACGTATGGGAGTCAAAATTTCAAAATCTGTTGGGAACAAATATAACTAAATACTGAAGATGCAGTGAAAAGCTTCATTAAGGTATTCATGTACAATCATGACAGTCAGAATGTAAAAGAGAACTGATCCATTTTGTAAATTATGAAATAGACATTATTTGTGAATGGCTTAGAAAACTTCTGGTGGTTACAGGATGCAATATAGAAGTTGTTCATACAGAATGGAAACATATTGAATTCTATATTGCAAATAATTTCAGAGATAAATTTAAATATAATTAAAGATTAATTCTTCTTTATTCCTTTCGTCCTTATCCGGTTACATGGCTTTACCTGCTACTTGCACCCTTGCATCAAACAAAATAGTTTCATCCAACTTAGAGAAACATCAGAAAGCAGTAATACCACTTCTTAAAGGAACAGCAAGTCAAAATAAAATTCAAGTTTTCCTGTTTGTGATGAAGTCAAGTGACTCCTTGTACACAGCTCTGTCTGAAGTGAGGCCCCTGAAACTGCCCATCTTTGAGGTTCAATTGTGAGCTAACGAGAAAAGAACCAAACACCATTTTTGGAGGAATTCAAGTTCAGACTATCAAGAATGTGTAGAAACAAAAAAAATTCAATTTCCCATAGTGCCACATGTTTTTTTGGGACGCGCGAGACCAATACCCAAACCTCGGCTTAAAAGTTCAATAACTCAAAAACAGTTCATTTTCAGAGGTTTTAGATATGATTTTTGGATTCCTCATGTGGAAAACCATTTTAGTGCAAATTTTCAAGACTGAACCTTGTCTAGAAATGGACTTATGCCCAAAAATGTAAATTCAAAATGGCGGAAATTTGCAACAAAACACGATTTTCATAAAATACTAAAAGTGCGATATTTCCGGAACCGCTTAGAGTTAGACGCTCAAATTTTCAGGATTTTCTAGTTTCTATGATACCAACATATGGTGAAAATTTGAAAAAAATCTGAGACGTAAGGGTGTCGAGGTCTGGATGATTTGACATGGAATGACCCAGCTACAATCTCCAAGAATTTAAATGTAAAGTCACTAGTCATCTATCTCATTAACCTGCATCCTCTCTCTCATGCTCCTTTCTCCAACTCCACTCATCAGTATTGTCATCCATCTCTTACCCACTTCCTGACACCCACTATAACCTGTCACTCTTTTTCATAACTTTCCTCCTATGTAACCCCCTGTAAAACAGTGGCAGTAAAATGCCTTGCTTGGGGCAATATGATTTAAAAAAAAAAAAAAAAAAAAAAAGCAACTTTTTTCTGCTAAAATTGTTTTTTTTTTGGGGGGGGGGTGCAGAGTGTGTACAGATATAATTCAAATAAGTTTATTAAAATCAAAGTCAGGACTATTTAAGAAGTGTTCAATTTCATATAGTTCAGGAACTGTTTCCAGAGGGAAGTGCTATCTTTCAGGATGATAATGCACGTATTCATTTTGATAAAGTGGTAATTTTTTTTTATTTAGCATCCGAAGGCCTTTATCCCTTCAAATTTTTCAAAAACATCCTTATTTCTGTGCAAATGTATATACTGAACTTCAATCAACAAATAGATATTAAAGAAAGTTACCTTTTTTTTTTAATATTATCGACCAGAAAAAAAAAAAAAAAATTGAACTTCTCACTCTTTATCTCACCCGCAACCATCATTTTAAAAATGTTATTCACTGTAGAATGACTTTAGGCATAGGAAGCTAATTTCAGCCTATTTACTTCACTTGTGCAATTACTATGTGATTTATTTTGTTTCGGAACTCAATTTCAGCAGAAAGTTGTGTGTATTTGCATTTTTTTGGGGGGTGGGGGGATAGAATTTTTTTTTTTTAAGAAATTTAACTTTCAAATGTATGAAAATAAGTGTACTTTAAGTAACCTTCAAATACATTGCGTGTATTTGCGTGTTTTTTCCTTTTTTTTTTAATTTCAGAAGAAAGTTAACTTTCAAATATATGAAAATAAAAAATAAAACACACAAATATATTTTCATATATTTGAAAGTTAAATTTCTTCTGAAATTAAAAAAAAATAAAAAAGGAAAAAGCATGCAATGTATTTGAAGGTTAATTAAACTACACTTATTTTCATACATTTCACACTCCACCCACATCTATTGAACAGGTTAAGAGGCTCATCCCTTGTTTAGGATGTGGTTTCCGGCTTTCTCTTTTCAAATTCTCTCACTTTGTTTTTTTTTTTTTTCAATTGGACTAGATAGATCTATCTATCGCCCAGTTCACACTCCACCCACATCTATTGAACAGGTTAAGAGGCTCATCCCTTGTTCCCTGTTTAGAATGTGGTTTCCGGCTTTTTCTTTTCCAATCTTTTCACTATTACGTAGCCCCCTGCACATCAGTGGTGTTACCGCCTTGCTCGGGGTGATACGATTAAAAAAAAAAAAAAAAAAAAAATTTGAAAGTTAACTTTATACCAAAAAAAACGGAGAAAAAAAACACGCAAATACATGCAACTTTCTGCAGAAATTGAGTTCCAAAACAAAACAATTAGCGTAGTAAATTCTCAAAGGAAGTAAACAGGCTGAAATTAGCTTCCTACGCCTAAAATCATTCTGCAGTGAATAACATTTTAAAATGATGGTTGTGGGTAAGATAAAGAGTGAGAAGAAGTTCGATTTTTTTTGTGGTCGATAATATAAAAAAAAAAAAAAGGTAGGTTTCTTCAATATCTATTTGCTGATTGGAGTTCAGCATATACATTTGCATGGAAATAAAGATGTTTTGAAAAAATTTGAAGCAATAAAAGCCTTCGGATGCTAAATCAAAAATTTACCACTAAAGTTGTAGCTGAACGGCACGAGGAACATTCTAGTGAAATAGAACATCTAATCTGGCCACCACAGTCTTCAGATCTCAACATCATCAATAGAGATCCCCCACTTTATAACCAGTAAAAGCCTTAATCATGATTCCAACTATTATATTCAGTCAATCAGTTAAGTGCCATACGTGATACACACTTTGTGTGATCGTGTCTCGAAAGAGACATGACTGACTGGGCAGAAGATTATCCCACAGTAGGTTGCCATTGCTTTCTGCAGTAGACTAGTTGCCAGCAAAGTCTATAGAACCGAATCTGTCCTGTTATTTAACTCATAACTGAAGGGAAGAGATGGAATAATACTTTTCCTAAGGGTATTTGTGCGTAAGTGAATGCAAGGAATTCAACTGGAATTTGAACTTGGCACCCCAAATTGTCATTCTGAGTCGATATCCATTGCACCGCAAAGTGCAAAAAAAAGGGGGATAATTGAAGGGATTTGCTTATTGGATAGATGCCAGCCAACAAAGAGGGACCAAAAAAAAAAAAAAAATCAGCAGCACTGGAATCAAACAGGGAATAACGACGGGTAAAACATGGAGACTTCCACACTGAAAAGCTACATGTATGCAATGAAGGCAGACAAGACCCCAGAAATACAAAGACACTACAGAAATACTTGGTAACACACACACACACACACACACACACACACACACACACATTAAAGATTCTCTGTCAAAAACAATTTTTTTGTCTTTATATTTTACATGTCATATTTCTTTTCTTTTTTTTTTTACAACAGGAATTATTATGAAGAAACTGTCCAAAACTTTTTTTTTTAATGTTTTCAATAACTTATTTTTCATTGATATGAAGTTGAGATAATTAAAAAATTTCCATGGGTTTGTCGATCTTCAAATTGTAAGCTTCTCTATACACTGTCTCAGCAACATCAAAGCGACCCCAACGCGAGTGTTTACAAAAATGGAGGACCGATTTACTATAAGGTTGTATGAGAAACTGAGCACCCCCATAAAAATCTTAAATAATGAATTTTTTCCAATTTTTTTTTTTGATAATCGGAAGGTTTAGGGTTTAATCAATGCTATTGCACAAAAAAAAAAAAAAAAAAAAAAAAAAAAAATGATAATCAACAAATTTACAGGTGGTGGTAATGTTGTACATGTCCGCCGGCAATTTTTTCATAACCAAATGTTCCGAGGGTTTGCACCAGCATTGTTCCAGTGGGGCAGTCTTTCTTTTGGCAGAGACAGCACACAAAACTGTTTTTTTTTTTTTTTTTTTTTTAGACTGACGGACACAGGTACTTTTATTAGTAGCAGTAAGCAGTTCCATCTACATTTCATTTCTACCACAAGAGAGATTTAAATTAAATAAAAAGAAAAAAGAGAAAGAAAGACAAAAATGTTCAGTGGGCAAACAGGTGGGTGTTTCATTGATTTTAAAATGCCACACACATCACTGGAATTTATTTCCAATTTCCAGTTGATTGTGCTGCAAGTAAGTGTTATTTATTTATTTCTTTTCTTTCAGGGAGTGACACTAGTTACAATTCTCATCACAGGCTGCAGAGAAACAAATGCCGAACTGACCCTACCTTATGGGGAAATCACCGATGTTTGAGAAAGACGTGAACAGTCTCACGGCTTGCCATATAGGTGTGTTTGTTGTATTTCCAATTTCTACTGAACTTGTGAAACTGGAATTTTGCCAGCTAATTTAATGTCTCATTATTATTATTTTTTTTTTTTAATAAAACAAATACTTCCTTCATTTGCCCACTTTGCAAAATTTTACTACAAATAAAAAAGTGGGGCTTTAAGGCATTAAAAAAGTAAAGTAACTGAATTAATATAAAACGCCTTTTATATATAATTTTTAAGTACTCAAGCAATCTTAAAAATTTAAGAAAATATTCTCCATAATTTAATGTTTTATTGAATTTTTAAATATTTTTTTACTGTAAATTGACTATAGTTATCACATTTATTTTTTGATAATGTTGTGTATGGTCAACTGTATATAGATACTTAGCATGTTCATACACATAAAATCTTTTTAAAAATTCAAAATTTCTTTAAAAATGTTTGCTAATTTATAAAAAGTTTTTCAATTTATGACCAGTAAATATAGTTTTTCACTTAATATCATCAAAAAGAGTTAAATTAATAAAGAATTTTGGAAGCTTAAGTTTTAAAAACAATGAATTTGTCCAAGAAAAATAAAAATAAATGAAGACAAATCTTATAAAAATCAATTATTCATCAAAAAAAAGATTTCTAAATTAATTACATTAATTTGTGAATAAGTTTAATTAAAATCTGACAGTTATTTAATTTTTGCAAGAATTTACAACTTGGTGTTTGTTAGTGCAAAAAAGATGCTAAAATTTCCTGTACTAATCTTTGCCCAGTATCCACCTCATTTGATGCAAGAAAAAAAAAAAAAAAAAAAAGATGTTTAACCAAAATTTCCAACATGCTAAAAAGGATTAAAAAAATAAAAAATAATAATAATAATAATAAAATAATCAAAAAGTACTTTGGTCTTTCCTCTTAATAACATTTTGATGAAGGTACCTAATTTAGAATGATACAGACTTCAAAACATAGGCAATGAAGCAATTTTTGTAGTTTGATTACACTAGATACTTCCACTAATTTTCAATACTTATGGCTTAAAATTAATTTTTATAAATGAAAAAGCTTTCTTGGAGCTTTCATTTTAGTTTTAATTGAACAAAAATTATACTGATTAGAATAATTTTTTTTTAATTTTCTAAAATAGCTGATTAACACCACTTTTTAGTCATTTTTCATTCCAATGTAATTCTGTACTAAAAAAATTTTCCAAAAATAAAAAAAATATACTTTTCTGAAATCTTATTTGAAGAATATTAGCAGATTTAAAGGAGAGTTAGGTAAATATTTTTTCAAATCAGATTAAGCTTAAAATAACACAGAAATGTATTTTTATAACAAAATAGTAGCTATTTTCTTAAATGGCATTGCCATATTTTACATAATTGATGAGGCGTTGACAAGTCTTGTCATAATTGTTATTCAAAGAGAAATTCTCTAAAAAACAGAATATAAAAAAATGACAGGTGAACCCTCTTTTTAAGTGCACAGTAATCTTATTCTCTGTAATCTAATTTTAGGAATGTTGACTTTAAATTTACTAAGGTCATTGCTCTTATTTTCTGATAATGTCGTGTATGGTTGGCCATACTTTCAAAAATGGAGAAGTTACATAATATTTCATAAAATCGAAATTTATTTTCATAAAATGGAAATTATTTTCAAAATCTTGGTGCAAATGATTTGTATTAAGCTTTTCAATTTTGATTAATAAACAGTTTTCACTTAATAACAATATCACCTCACCAGATGAAAGTAATGCAGAATTATAAAAGATACATCATAATTAAAATTAAAAAAAACAAAAAAAAAACAATTATTGCAAAAAATTCTTTATTCATGGATTTTTTCTGAAGACAACAGTTTCCTTAATAAGACATTTATAAAAGCAATTAAAAGCTTTTCTAATCAAATAATAAGAGTTTTATTACATTTATTTTATGATTTGAAGCAGATTTTCAGGAAATGAGTAGTAGTTTGGAAAAAAAAATTGATTTCAAGAAAATGTGCATTTAATTTCTTGAAATTGCATGAAGGGAGAAGGAGTAACATATGTAAATAATTTTTCTATTTTAGTAAGATTTTGTAAAAAGAAAAATTTCAAAAATAATTTCATTCATTTGTAAAGTCCTGAAAGTTTCATTAAAATCCGACAATTATTTTAATTTTGCAAGAATTTACAAATAAATGTGTTTTTCACGGGAAAAAAAATTCAAGCTCAGAAACGCTAATCGACAGCTGACGAAACAAAAAAAAATAACCAAAATTTCGAAACGTGATAGAAAATATTAAGAAATTTATTAAAATAATTAAAAAATACTTTATTATCAAAAAGGAAAGACGAAACATTTTTGACGATAAAACTTTGATTTTTTTCAATTTTTTTTTTTTTCAATCATGCTGTTTTTTCAGCGAAAAAGTCGCAATATCTTCCACAAGATTCTCAACTATTTATCGCTGTTTTACAAAATTAAAAACATGGATAAAAATACCTGCAAAGTATTTTTTTTTTTTACAAATATGAGCAGCTATTAAAAAAAAAAAACCTTTGTCGTTGAGGAATTCATGAACTGCGCAGTTATGTCTCTCACTTGTATTTTATGTGCATGCAAATAAAAAAATCCATTAAACAAAAACATCGACCTGCAAAATGTAGTTTTAAAATAGAAAAATCAATAGTTTTTTTGTTTTTTTTTAATATACTATCTTATTTCAAAACGCAGTCAGTCATTGATCAGCTTCTCTGACATGTCTTTTTCAGTGCTTGATACTGGTTACCAAATGCCATACTTTTATTATTATTTTAAAATAAATAGATTTTTAAAAAAAATGTACTTTTATTTATTTCATGTAAATGAAAAAAAACCTTCCTCCTGAATTTTAGTTTACAAAAGTGATCACAAGATGCGCTCTGTTTAACAAACATGTACGCGAAGCAGGCGGAAGCATTTGTCATTGCTTTTTAAGAAAGAAAAAAAGAAAAAGAAAGCAAAACAAAAAAAATAAAGGCTATTTTTCAATATTCCCGCTTAAATTAAAAAATAATCTCTAAATCTGACCGCAAAAAAAATGTCTTACTTCTTCAATGTTTCATGTACCTCACAAAAATAAAAGCGAAAGGACAAGCATGAAAAACTTCTTCCCACAGATATAATAAAATTTATTATTTAATTTATTAAAGAAACATACAAACTTGCATACAAACATACAAAATTCCTACATACAAACTTGCGTACAAAGGTTAAACTTTATAAATTATTAATTAAAAAAAAAATTAAACAAAAACAATTCTTTTAAAATTTCATTATTCATTGATTTTTTTTTCTTCAGTCTAAATGCCCTAAAAGAATTTAAAAGCTCATCTAATTAATTAAATAATTCGATAGTTTTTAGTGGGGGTACCTAAAACCGTATAAGTAACGTAGAGGGTATTTTTAGATTCTGAAACGTTTTTCTAACAAATTCTAAATTAATTCCCTTAGATTGTTCTGCCTCACCTCATATTCTGAGCTACTTGAAAAATAAATAAATTTAAAAACTAAATTTTTGTAACAAAATAGGCCCAATTAATTGAAGTTAAAAATATTGCTTTAAAAATTCAAATGAAAAATAGTGTCCGAAATGTAACAAAAACCCCCATTAAAAAATAATTTATATCTATATTGGTTTGTCAAAGACATTTCACTTGATCTGTAGTCATTCAGTTAAGGGCCATACGTGATACACGCTTCGGCGATCATGTCTCGAAAGAGACATGACTGACTAGGGTAGAAGAATATCCCGCAGTAGGTTACCATTTACTTTCTGCAGTAGACTGATTACCAGCCAAGGCTATAGAACGCAATCTGTCAGTTATTTAACCCATAACTGGAGGGAAGTGACAGGTTAATACCTTTCCCCAAGGGTATTTGCGCCTTGTTTGTAACTGTTCTAAAAATATTTTCATGTCAACTGTTCTGATGAGTTTTTCTCTTGGGTACATCAGCGTAACAAATTTATAAGCGAAGTACTGGATTGGCAATTAGGTTTCATCATTTTACAGTTGAAATTGTTAGCTGTAAGTTGTAACCGTAAGTGACATGCAGATAGTTTCTTCTCTTGCGCTTATCGCTCAGTTTCTTTTTTTTTTTTAAATAAAAATAAAAGTAAAGTCAATCGTTATCTCCTTGAATCCATTCTTTTATTGTCCGCTCCTTAATGATTTTTCTTAGGTTCTTTCACTCGCAGTAATCTCCCTTATGTCTTGGTGGCTTTATCGTCTTTCTTGGGGTGAAATAATAAAATTTAAAAAAAAAAGAAAAAAAGAGAGGCCATAATGAATTGTTAGAGCTTGCAGTATAGATAGCATAGCAATAGTGATGACGGAAATAAACAGCAAATCAGTCAAACACCAAATGACAACATGGTCTCCGAGTCGGGGGATTTGCGCATCCTTCAGGTAATTAAATTAACTAGCGGAACCCGTGGAATTTCCATGGAAGGATAATTATGATTTCCTGGAAAAATTTTACTTTATCATACTACGAAAGAAGGTAACGTCTTCAAACATAAAGGTATTGGATAATAAAATAACGATAACACAGAGTGTAATTTTATTAAAATATCTATAAAAGTAATGTCCATAGAAGCTATTTTACTGTAATCTTATATTATATTAGGCGGCATATACACAGACCATAACCAAAATACTGTACGCTATTTTGTGAGAGATTTTGAAAGAGAAAATGTTTTTTTTTATTGCTGATAATTCATGGCTCCTGTGTCCATTGTAAACAGAAAAGACCAACTAAGAAATGGCCAAGGGTATAAAAGAGGCCAGAAATTTCATTATAAGGTCGCGGGATACAACAAACCTACCTATTTTTACGATATTGTACAGTACACACATATATACACACAATTACTGCTACAACCACCAGCTTAAGCTGCTACTGCTATGGTAATGGTATAGGCTCTCCTACTCTCACTTTTTACTACCCTTCCGTTTGACAAGAGTGAGAGAAAGGCTGAGGAGAGTATAAAAAGATAGAGGGGAAGGAAAAGTTCGTATAGAGAGTAAGTGTGCTATCTTTCTTCGGTGGCGTAACGAACGGAGGAACTAAGTAACTAAGGAAGGAACAAACAGAATTATTATATGATGTCTTGAAAATAAATATTAAACATTTTTCAAACAACTGGTAGTGTTTCCGCCAGCAATATAAAACACATTTTGAAGACTGTGTATATATATATATATATATATATATAAGTAAAGTTTGTAAACCAAACAAGCCAATAAGAATGAACGACAAAAATTAATTCATTCACCAGCTTACTCACCAAGCTACGTGACATATTTTCCACCCCACTTTTTCCTTTGCCTCACTTGAACACATACCTTTCATAGCGGTTTTTTCTGACCCACATTCGGTCCATGTCATTTACTCGTCTGTGATTGGGTAATAAATCACTACTGTTCTTGTATAGGACAATTTAGCAATCGCAGTCGCCTTTAATCTTTCGGCTCTGAAGCAGCTCTCATGTGTGTGGTGTTGATTGGTTCAATTTTAGCCAATCACAAATTTTTTTTATGTAAACAAAATTTTTCCTGGGCTTGCTGTTTGATCCGCTCTCCCCTCTTATAAATGGTGACTTTCAGCAAGCTTGTCAGTAGACCAACAGGCTGGCCAAAGGACTCGACGTAAGTCTCTCTACTCATACCTAACGCACACAGACACAGAACTGTCTTGTGTCTGAATATTTTCGCCAAGAACTTTTGAACTTTGAACTCTTGACCAAAATTTGTATCCCTTACAGTTACATTCAAAATAATTGTATTTTTCATGTTATTTGTTCTGACATGAAAATCTTGCTAACTTTTGTAACAAACCTTTTCAGCGCAAGAAAAAACTTCATTTTACTTTGGTCGACAAACAGCTAAAAAGGAACAACTCGTTCCTCTTACTCTATGTATCCTGCTATTACTTGTTTTGTTTGTTTATTGAATATATTTTAATTTATTGGTTACAAATTGGAGTTGTTGTCTTTATTTTTCTTGAATCGTGTGTTGGATGAATTGTAATATAAATCGTAAAGGACCAAAAATCCTCTACACTTTCATCTTTATAGGTACGTACAAAATATTGCTATGAAACAGCATAGTATGAATAAAAAAGTTCATAAACTTAATAAAACTAACTTTTTCCATCAAAATATTTATATTTTTATTAAGAGGAAAGATCAAAGCAATTTTTAATTATTTTTAAAATTTTTTGAATCTCTGCTAACATTTTCGAAATTTTGATAGAAAATGTTGTTTTATTTGAGTTAGCGGCTAAAAAAAAAATTACGCCTTTATTACAATAGGTTACGTGGTAATGACACAACCCACTTTTTTCACGGTAACAAACACATTAATTTGAAAATTCTCGCAAAAATCAAATAATAGTCAGATTTGAATGAAACTTTCAGTACTCATTCACAAATGAATGAAATTATTTTTGAAATTATTATTTTTTAAAATTTCTTGGTGAAAATATTTTTAACTCTGTTACCCGCCCCCCTCTACGTAAATCCATGAAATTTTAATAAATTTTAATTAGTTGTATAAATTTTTTTTATTAGTTAAATGCAGGACTCATTGGGGCATATAAATCATCTATGTTTTTTATTCTAAAGTGGACAACCTGGCCGAAAATCTGCTCCGAAGAGTAAAATAAAAATGCAATAAATCTCTGATATAATTTAATTTGATAAACTTTTAATTGCTGGAATAAATAATAATTATTAAGGACATTATACTCTGAAGAAAAAAATTTTTTTCGTTTACTAATAAAATTTTGAAATAATTGTTTTTATTTTTTTATTTTTTATTATAATAATTCATAAAAGTGTTAAAAATATTTTAAAAACCTTTTATTAAAACGTTGTTTAATTTCCTCTTACTTAAGAATTGATTATCACATTGCCTATCGAAAATTGAAAAGTTTAATAAAAATCATTCACCAATTTTACTTTTAAAATAATTAAAAATAATTAAATTTTGGAAATTTTTATTAAGTACGGTGTTCCATACGGATCGAAACAAGTTTCCGTAGAGGTCGTATTGTTTTTAGAAGTTAACAAGTCTTTGGATGAATTCCCCTTACATCGAAAACTAAACAAACCAAACTTTGATTCTAATTTCATTCTTTTTTTATTAAATTAAAATTATTCTAAAAGAAATTTAATTTTTTCAGAAAGCATATTAATAATGTAAGATAAATATGTAATATCTAAACATAAAAATATTTAATATTTCAGAAAAATATTAATAACAGTTCGGTTGTTTTAATTTAATTCTTTCTTTTAAAAGAAATTTAAATTTTTATTCATTCAGAAAGCATATTTTTATTTATTCAGAAAGCACATTTTATTTTTATTTATTCAGAAAGCATATTTTATTTTTATTTATTCAGAAAGCATAGTCTGGCTATAAATCTAAACTAAAATTCTATAAAATGTTATACTTGCTGAAAATATTATATTAAATTTTTAATTTTACTATTTAGTTAAAAAACAACAAAAAAAAATTCAATTTCCAAATATTACGTTTTAAGCTACACGATTTTTTTGTCACTTACGGCCGCCATCCAAACGTCATTCACACCTGCTACTTGTCAACACGTAATTTATCGCCTAGATAAGCGCTGACAAGAGGGCTACTGTTTTTAAAGAGTGATTTATTTCGTAAATATCAAGTCAGTAAGCACTTAATACTTGTTTGAAATCAGATAAAGGAAGGTTTCAATTATAAAAATCAACTTAAATAACGTGTCAAGGAGGTATATTTTTTTTTTTTTTGCAAGATTTTTAAATCAGAAATTTAGCTACTGTTTACATAATCTGTTGATTCGTCAATAATGGCGGTAAATTTAAAAAAATTTTTTTTGCAGTTAAATTTTTGATTCCGAGCAATATAATTTCGGTTTGAACTAAACCAGGGTATTTTGCTTATGGTAATTAGTAAATTTAATCTCTTGGCTTTCAATTAAAGGTAAAATTAAAGCTTCAAGAAAACGTTTTTATTTTTAAAAATTAAATTTAAATTGAGGTATCGAAAATCGGCAGTGATTTTTTGTACATTACAAAGAGGGCAAAAACTTTAATACTTTGTAGGTACCTCCAGTAAATCACGAAAAAACAGCATAGTTATTTTTAAACTGAATTTTTAAAAATGAAATTTTCTTGAAACTTTTATTTTAGTTTTAATTGAAAGCTAAATGATTAAATTTACTATTTCCAGTAAGCAAAATACTCAGGTGTATTTCAAACAGAAATTATTATATTGATTGGAATGGAATATAAAAGTTTGAGATTTTTTTTCAATTTTCCGCCATTTTTGAAAGATCGACACATTTTTGTAAACAAAAGTTAATTCTCGGTTTTCAAAATCTTGCAAAAATAAAATATACATCTGTGACACATTATTTTTGGAAAATTAGCAAATTTTATGCTAAATTAACCTGATTTACATAAATATTATTTATAGCATGAAATTTAGAATAAACAATTTCTTAATCACAAATTTGAACTTTTTGACCTGTACGCGTCATAAATCAAGATCGTGTTGACAGGTTCTTGATTAGAGATAAAAAAAAAAATAAATAAAATAAAGTAGGGTGTTCATGTCCTGATTTCTTTTCGGGTAAGGGAGGAAACTGACCTTTTAATTTGCACATAGAAATTACCATAAAAAAGAAAAACATCAAATGCACAAAAAAAAAAAAAATCGTTTACCGATTTTTTTTAAAACTCTTCAATTTTCGATAAACAATATAATCATCAATTCTTAACTAAAAAAAAATAGAGCAACAGTTCTTTAAAAGATTTTAAAGATATTTTTAAAACTTTATGAATAAAAAAAATGAAAACAATTCTTTTTAAATTTTTTTTTCTTCAGACTAAATGTCCTTAATTAGTATTATTTATCCCAGCAATTAAAAGCTTATCAAATTCAGAGTTTTATTGCATTTTTTCATTTTACTCTTCGGAGCAGATGTTCAATTTAAAATTAAAAAATAGATGATTTATAATATTCCCCAACGAATCCTGCGTTTAACTATATATAACAAAGTTAAAAAAATATATTTTTACCAAGATTTTTAAAAAATAATAATTTTAAAAAAATGTAATTCTTTTGTGAATGAGTACTGAAAGTTTCATTAAAATCCGACAATTATTTGTTATTTGCAAGAATTTCCAAATTAATGTGTTTGTCACCGAAAAAAAAGTGGGTGATGCAATCATTACATTTTCTATTGTAAAACAGCCGTAACCTTTGTTTTAGGAGCAACTCAAATCAAAACAAAATCTTCTGACAAAATTTCGAAAATGTTAGACGGGATTAAATTTTTTTTTTTTTTTTTAAATAATTAAAAATTACTTTGATCTTTTCTCTTATTAATAATAATAAACATTTTGATGGGAAAAATTTGTTTTATTAAGTTTGGGGCCTTTTTTCATACTATGCTGATTTTTAGCGATTTTTGGGAGGTACTTAGACACTAAGAAAAATTTAACTGTAAAAACACAAAAATAAAAATATTTCATATTAATACACCTTTCTCGTCTTTTATTGTAGTGGATGAATTCAAATCCGTAATATGTGATTCATTGAAGAAAACTGGGAAGGGTAGCCATGGAATGGATTTTTGTAGAATCAACCGAGGGTGGCGACTTTAAATAAGTTTTCCAACATTTTCTTTTCTTATTTTTCATTCAGAGAGTCAACGGAGATACTTTTGGAGAGCATCGTGACAGTACGGACAATATCACCTGAATCATTTTATGATGCTAAACGAAAAATCATAGAGAGTAAAAAGCAGATCTAGACAGCTTTTTAAATTTAGAAATTCTGCCACTGACATTTTATCCAATAAAGATGTGTGTAACATATTGTATTGGTATTTTCAACCAATCAGAAAATTAATTAACCTCGGTAAAATTATATCCTTTGTTGAAGTTATCAGATTCTCTTAAATCGCCGAAAATCAATTACACAAAATCAGTATTTGATTTATTTCATAAATCGAGCAAAATGATAATCTTACGTACCTTATTTTCTCACACGTAAGGAAAAACTTAAATAAGTAACTCCACTCATTTTCGATAACTAGCTTTTAAAATTAATTTTTAAAAAATAGTTTTCTTGAAACCTTTTAGTTTTAATTTATAAAGCTAAATGATTAAATTCACTATTTCCAGTAAGCAAAATACTCTGGTGTATTTCAAACAGAAATTGTATTGTTTGGAATATAAAATTGAGATTTTTTTTTCTAGTGTTTCAATTTTGGCTATTTTTAAGCGATCTACACATTCGTAAACAAAAGTTAATTCTCGGTTTTAAAAAAATCTTACAAAAATAAAATATACATCTGACACATTATTTTTGAAAAATTAGCAAATTTAATGTTAAATTAATCTGATTTACACAAGTATTACTTATTTCTGACATGAAATTTATAATAAAACTATTTCTTAATCACAGAACTTTCTGACCTTTTCGCCGTATTTGAAATGTGTTCACAGCTCGACGAATGCCAGATAAGTGTATAGCGATCACAAGTGACATAACTGTACCTTTTTTTTCTGGTCAGGGAAAGAAACCGTGATACACATGACTTTTTAATGTGCGCATAGAAATTACCATACAAAAAAGTGTATTTTAAAAATACGATGGGTAGATGATTTGTATTTCAATTTTCGATTTGTAAATATAGACTTCACTTTATAACCTACCAACCTAACGTCTACAAGTCTAAGAAATATTTTAAAATATTTTTGAAACTATAAATAATGAAAAATAAAAGAAAATAATTATTTTCAAATTTCATTATTAATCGAAATTTTGTTTTCTTCAAACTAAAATGTCCTTAATTTATATTATTTATTAAAATAATTAAATAGTTTTATTGCATTTTTTATTTTACTATTCGGAGCAGATTTTCGGTAAAAGAAACTAAATGGTTGAAAAAAAAAAAAAAAAATAGATAGATGATTTACATTCCCCAGCGAGTCCTGAGTAACTAATAAAACCATTTTTGCCTACAGAATTTAATTTCTTGAAATGACACGAATTTACGTGGAGGTGGAGTAACAGACGTACAAAAGCATTTTTAGTAATTTTCTTAAAAATAATGATTTCGAAAATAATTTCATAATTTGAATAAGTCTTGAAAGTTCCATTAAAATCCAGCAATTATTTGATTTTTGCAAGAATTTTCAAATCGATGTGTTTGTCACTGGAAAAAGTGAGTTATATCATTACGTTTTCCATTTTAAACTCTCGTAAGGATTTTGCTGGTTCAAGCAACGTAATTCCCCTTTTAGAGAATGTAAGTCTAATGATTCGATTATGAATCCCGATTATACCTACAAGTGTTCAGGATCCCATTGCGGGGCGTCAGCACCCTGGAAAAATTCCAAGCAAACAAAGAAACCAGTGGCTCAAAGACAATCAGAGCTACACGGTAAACTCTCGATCAGAAACTCTTGACGGAACCGAAGTGGCGAGCGGGCTGGGGTGGTAGCCAACTAACTAGCCCGTATGTTACCCGTGGCCTCGGAAAGGAGAGAGAGAGAAAGAAAGAATCCAACAGCTGCAGAGGAAAAAGAAAGAGAGAAAGAAAGACCTCCAATCTGGGGAAAGAAATGGCTCGTAAATCTTAATAGCTTCCAAAACGAAGCTGCTATCTATTAACCATCATAGACAACCGCTCCTACCCCACCCCCCATTAGCATGAATCAGGCTAGCCTCCCTGATAACAAAACAATACGCCTCCTTGGTCTAACACTCTCAACAGACCTCAAGTGGAATGACTAAATCGAGTCCATAGCTAAATCTGCTGCTAAGAAGGTCGGTTGAATGTGCAGGGCCAGGAGTTTTTCCTGTCTGAGTCCATCCTGCACATATACAAATCTACGATCCGCCTGTGTACTGAATACTGCTGCCCCTGCTATTCACCTCGGGGTTCTTGACAAAATCCAACAGAGAATCTGTAATGTGATCGATACCCACTTGTCAGCTCGGCTGCAGTCGCTCTCTCACCGGCGTGACGTGGCTTCCCTGGACCTCTTCTACAATTACTTTCACAGCTTCTGCTCCAATGAACTTAGATCACTGGTACCCCCTAGGTATGAATTTACACGAGCGACTAAATTAGCAACTAGGCCCCACTTTTTACAGTGAAACCAATAAAATGTATCCGCAATTTCTACTCTAACAGCTTCTTTTCTCGCTCTTCCCGCCTGCGGAATTCCCTTCCATATACTTGCTTCCCCGACAGCTACAGTATCCAGAAATTTAAATGTAAGGTCAATCGACATTTTCTAACTCTCATCCATTCTCTCAAACTCTTTTCTCCATCCGCTCCACCCCCATTACACTGGTATTCTCATCAGTTTATTACCCTCCTCCTGACATTTTCTATAACTAACCCCTCTTTCTCATCACTTTTCCCTATGTAACCCCCTGCGCAACAGTGGCAGTAAAATGCCTTGCTTGGGGTGAGATGATTTTTAAAAAAATACGAACAATCTCAAGTGGTCCCATTAGCCAACATATCAGATCTTTCTGCAGAGTTGTGCACGAGGTGTGTCTTGAATGGTTTTGTATCACAACTCCAAGAGTAGATAAGAAAAGAGAAGCGACCAAAATAGACGACATATTCAGACGGGTAAACTAAGAGCAGAGATTCGTGAAGTGCCGACTCAAAAATGCCCCCAATTCAGAGGACGAGCCTTAAGATGCCCCCAATTATCATAGGAAAGGCATTGAGGATATTAAAGAAAGGGTAATTGGTTCTCAGTCCCAGAGATCACTAAGCAAACACCGGGAGAAAAAGCCACAGTCTCGGAGGTCATTTTGCAATAATCCTTATGCTTTTGCTAGATAGCTGTTCACTGAGACTAAGAGAGGTAACACGAGACCCACCTTGGGATGACGTATTCGCTTGGAAAAATGTTCTAATCCCTCCTATTAATGGCCTTAGGCCTCGAGATCCAGAAGTCACGTTTCATGATAGCGGAATAAAGCTAAGAGAAATTCGGCGATTCGTTCGTAAATCCCGTGTCGGTAGTACACATGAAATAAATGGAATACCATACAAGGTATAAGAATTCTCCAAACGTCCTTAAGCAACTCATCCTCCTCCTTCAGAGGGTATGGAAAAAGGTATTGCACCACAAGGAAGGTATCTAAATTAAATGCACCAAAGGAAAAGAATGCAAAAGACATTTCAAATTTTCGCCCCATCTCCCTCTTGAAAGTAGAGGGGAAAATATTTTTAGGGTCCTTACCCGTCGTACGATAGGCTTCCTGCTAGGTAACCATTATATAAACACAGCTATCCAGAAGGCTGGGATACCTGGAGCATTGGTTGTTTGGAGAATTCACACACGATTTGGAAGTCAATCCTATTAGCCAAATAAAATAAAACTGAGTTTCACATAAATTGGTTTGATCTTGCAAATGCATATAGATCAGTTTCTCTAGCGAATGTTGTAAAAAAAAAAAAAAAAAAAAAAAAAATTATGATGGGGGGGGGGGGGGGCAAAAAGTGCAGTACAATGTCCGCCGGCTGCTTTTCTTTGTTCGCCTCAAGGAAATGGATTTCAGGTTTTCCTTTCTAGGCCCCTTACAGAGGGTAGTTATGAAACGGACACCAACTAAACCACTCGTACTTCCTCTTTGTCAGGTTGACTGTCAATCCGCAACTTCTTCGACACAGACACACGCAATCCCCCGAAAAATCCTCTGGTCCCCCAGCATCGCTGGCACCCACTTTTTATGCTGTTCAAAAACGGCCAAAATTTGCTTATGTGCAAATATCTTCTCGTTTTGGACGAGATAGGCACGCATAAATTGTCTTCAATAGCGGCCATCTTTCTTTTTTGTTATCTTGCAAACAAAACACGTTCGTGCTCGTTTCGAATTCCGAGGTAAGTCATGTTTTTCGTTACAAATGTCCCTCGAATTTTTCAGTTTCCCAAGTAAGGTTGTGAAAATTATAAATATTTCAGAGCAGCGTTTATGCAGTTCACCATTGGTATCTCCACCACAAAGCGGAAAAGCCACGAGGTCAGCATCATGAGGGAGTATATTATTTTACCACTTCTTTTCATTATGTCCATATTACAAAGCTCAGTGGACACAGTTGGTCCTTCCTCCTTCTAGAACATTCATGGAGGACATCACCATTCTTGACCCGTCTAAAGTCGGTGCCGATGAACTGCTGCAACGCTACTACCAGAAGCGCGAGAATAAATGAAACCCGGAGCTTATCATTACTCAGCATCTCTGTCAGGAAGATTCACTTCTGCATTCAGTCAGTTAAGTGCCATACGTGATACACGCTTTGAACGATCACGTCTCGAGAGAGACATGACTGACTGGGCAAAAGATTTTCCCGCGGTAGGTTGCCATTGCTTTCTGCGGTAGGATGGTTGCCAACCAAGGATAGAGAATCCAATCTATCCTGCTATTGAACACATAGATGGTGTGAGAAGAGACATTATATGAATAAGTGGGGGATCAGTTTATCACTTCATAACAATAGAGAACCGATCCTCCACATTATACCCACTAGAAGCTTTGTTTCCAACTATTATATTCAGTCAGTCAGTTAAGTGCCATACGTAATACATGCATTGGTCGATCATGTCTCTAAAGACAGAGATGACTGATTGGACAGAAGATTATTCTACAGTAGGTTGCCATTGATTTCTGTGGTAGACTGGTTACCATCCAAGGCTATAGAACCCAATCTGTGCTGTTATTTAATCCATAGCTGGAGGGTATTTGCGCGTAAGGGAATGCAATGGATTTAACTGGAATTCGAACTCGGCTCCACGATTACTCGTTTCGAGCTGATATCCACTGCACCACAACGCACATAGGATGATATAATCCTGGCAGTAAGCGAGAAGCCAGTGAAGAGGTGGAGAAAGTGGCACTAGATAGAATTGAATCAGTCGACACAACAATGTATCAACAAGTACCTGCATCCTTCTCCACGGTGGGATTCTATACCAATGTCGGAAACCTGCAACTTCCCATCTCCTCATTGGTGGGGGAATTAAAGGTCGGAAAGGTACGCATTCACATCATGGACTCTGCCGATGTGTTCGTCCACAGGCTACAGCCAGGTATGAAAGTCAGTTAAGTGCCATACGTGATACACGCTTTGGGCGATCATGTCTCGAAAGAGACATGACTGACTGGGCAGAAGATTATCCCGCAGTAGGTTGCCATTGCTTTCTGTGGTTGACTGATTGCAAGTCAAGGCTATAGAACCCAATCTGTCTTGTTATTTAACCCATAACTGGGGGGAAGAGACGGATCAATACCTTTTCTAAGGGTATTTGCGCGTAAATGAATGCCATGAATTCAACTAGAATTCGAACTCAGCTCTCGGATTTCTCGTTCCGAGCCGATATCCACTGCTCCACAACGCACATTACATATTATTGTAATATTTTTTTATAAATAGTTGTAATAAAAACATTTTACATCGCTACACAAAAGCTATTGTGTTTCAGTACTGTTAATTGTACTTTGTCAGGTGATGGGCACTGGTGTTGGGAATGATTTTTATGTGACTATAAAAACTATATATCCACGAACACACTTTTCTCTTTAGCTTTAGATCTGATGAAGCCTTAAATTGGCAAAATGCATCATCTATTTGATCAAATCTCTCATCTTCATGCAACATTTCCATTTTGAACCCTTGTTAGGATTTTAATATCCGATTTAAGTCTCTCTCTCTCTCTCACACACACATGAATAAATAAATGAACATTTTTACCGTTTAAGGAAACCTGAATCTAATAACAAAAAACGGTTAAATTTTTACGTTCAGTTGAATTCCTTGCATTCACTTACGCACAAACGCTCGAGAAAGGTATTAATCCGTCTCTCCCCTCCAGTTATGGGTTAAATAATAGGATATATTGGGTTCTATAGCCATGACTGACAACCATTCTACCGCAGAAAGAGTCAGTCATGTCTCTTTCGAGACGATCACCCAAAGCGTGTAACACGCAGGGCACTTAACTAACTGAATATAATAGTTGAAAACATGATTAAGGCTTCTACTGGTCATAAAGTGGGGGATCGGTTTTCTATTGTTAGAAAGTAATAAACTGATCCCCCACTAATTACTACGTAATAATATAATAAATCTCGTCTCCCTCTAGCTATGAGTCAAATAACAGGACAGATTGGGTTCTATAGCCTTGGCTGGCAACCAGTCTACCGCAGAAAGCAATGGCAACCTACTGCGGGATAATCTTCTGCCCAGTCAGTCATGTCTTGAAAGAGACATGATCGCCTAAAGCGTGTATCACGTATGACACTTAAGTGATTATGTTATTAAAAAAAAAAAAAAAAAAATTACGTGTGTTCAAAGTTCTCCTTCCCTCTTCACTCACACAGAAAAATTAGTCAGAATTACTCCTTAAATTTATTCTCAGAGTGGGGAGGGAGAATGAGCAATGAAATTGCTTCTACTTTTGTTTAAAATATCATTAGTAACTGGAAATTTGTGCTTACGAATTCTCGGAAAACAACTTTGCTTTGTTTATTTACAAACAGATTTTTTTTTTTATTGCTCTTTAGAAAAAGAAACATGACAAGATTTCGAAAAGCTGAGACGACCGGATATAAAACAAGAACGAGAAAAACTTCTCTTATGATGACACTTAATTGCTGATACAACCTGGCCTTTAGCCATAGTCTCCCGAATTCTGTAGGTTGATTTTCAAGGCAGACTTGTTCACATTATCGCCCGGTTCACACTCCACCCACGTCTATTGAACAAGTAAAGAGGCTCATCCCTTGTTCCCTGTTTAGGATGTGGTTACCGGTTTTCTCTTTTCCAATCTATTCACTCTTACGTAGCCCCCTGCACACCAGTGGCCTTACCGCCTTGCTTGGGGTGATGTGATTAAAAAAAAAAGATTAACGTAATAAAATCCAACAGATAAATTTTTAGTTTAACGGTAATTGTGCTGAATGAATATTTGCGTGTGTGTGTGTTTCTACCTCAGAAACTGAACATTTTTAACAAATGAAACTAGCACTAGAATGGACATTGTTGGAAAAAATTTAACCAAAAAACCTACATATTCAAAATGGAGTTGGCGATGACTCAAGAACAGCAGATGAACTGCGACAAGTTAAATTTTAGAACTAGAACATAATTCATTCATCGTTTCTAATAAAACTGCCAATTCAAAATTCAACTTATTAAAACCCTATCTAAATTTAAATGGAACTTTGTGTGTGCGTTACCTATAGACTCTGAAATGGCTGAACCGATTTTCTTGAAAATTTACAGTTGTACTATAAGCGTCTGCGAGTGTTCTTAGCTTAGGTTTTGTGTCGAGGTACCCCTGATAAATATCGAAAATCAAAAAAATCGGGTTATAGAAGGAGTGGTTTGATGTTAATCAAATTTGATACACTCATAGACAAAGAAATAAGAAACGATATTTAGAAGTTTCAAGGTTGCAGTTCTTACAATAGTGCAGAAAATCGACAATATATATATATATATATATATATATATAGATAGATAGATAGATAGATAGATAGAGAGAGAGAGAGATAAAAAGCAAGATGTTTGTGTGTGTGTGTGCGTGTTAATCTGCCTGTATGTCTGCATTTTTTCAGCCCTTTTATTTTAGTTTTTGCTTCGGGTTTAGCTCTAAGTAGGTATAATTGTAGTTCTTAGTCTCAGCCATGATACCATTTACTCAGAAGACTTATTTAGCCTTCAAAATTCAGTTTACGACGAAAAAAACTTATTTGATATCGATACCGGGAAATCAAAATTTGACTTACATCCATTCATTTTTCTTTCACTCTACGGTTTCGCTTTAACTGGAAACAGCTATTGCATTTTAGTCTTTCGTGCCAACGTCCAAAGAGTCTGAGCTCCAAGACCATCGATTAGTTTTAAAGCTTTCATTACACCCGAGCAACGCCAGTCTACCGCAGAAAGCAATGGCAACCTACTGCGGGATAATCTTCTGTCCAGTCAGTCATGTCTCTTTCGGGACATGATCGCCCAAAGCGTGTATCACGTCTAGCACGTAACTGACTGTATTTCAAACAGAAATTACATTAATTGAAATATAAAATTTTGAATTATTTTTTTAATCTTTCAATTTTTCGTCAATTTTTAAGCGATCGACATATTTCAGAACAAAAGTAAATGATCAGTTTTGAAAATCTTGCAAAAATTTAATATACATGTGTGATACATTATTTTTGGAAAATTATCATATTTAATGTTAAATTAATCTGATTTACACAAGTATTGCTTATTTACAGCATGAAATTTAGAATAAAACCATTTCTTAATCACAGAGTTAAACTTTTTGACCTGCCCGCCGCATTTGATATGTGCTGAGAGATTGATAGAGGAAAGATAAGTGTATGGCGATCACAAGTGACATAATTGTACAAGTTTTTTCTTGTAAGGCGAATAAATATTGAAACACATGGTCTTTTAATATATACATTATCATACAAAAAATACTTTTCAGACTATAATGTTCTTAATATATATTATTTAGTAAAGCAATTGAAAAGCTTATCAAATTAAATAATGTCATAGCTTTATTGTATTTTCATTCTACTATTGGGAGCAGATTTTTCGGAAATAAATGTAAAATGTTTTAAACTAGTTAGACGATTTACATTCTCCAATGAATCCTGCGTTTAACTAATAAACCCAATTTTCCCAACAAAATTTAATTTCTCAAAATTTCATGAATTTACGTGGAAGTGGGAAACAGATGTAAAATAATGTTTACCAAGGTATTTAAAAATAATTTCATTCATTTGTGAGTAAGTCCTGAAAGTTTAATTAAAATCCGACGATTATTTCATTTTTGCAAGAATTTCCAAATTAATGTGTATTTCACAAAAAAGAAAAAGAAAGAAACATTATCCATTGTAAACACTGGAAAGGATTTGGTTACCAACTGACGAAAATCAAAACTTAATAAAATCGAACTTTTTCCATCAAAATGTTTAAGTTTGGGGCCTTTTTTTCTTCGTACTATACTGTTTTGTTTGTTTGTTTTTTTCAGCGAATTAATAGAGATACCTAATTAATATTTAAATTCAACTTGATTTTATTCGCAACTAGCAGTACAGCCCGGAGTTGCTCGGGTGTAATGAAAGCTTTAAAACTAATCCATGGTCTTGGACTCGGCCTAAAGAATATTTGTGTGAAGTTTGGTGAGAATCGGATAAAAATTGTGGATTTGTATAAAGGACATACAGACTGATAAACAGACACGCACACAAACATCTTGCCTTATATATATATATCATAGATTTTATGCACTATTGTAAGAACTGCAACCTTGAAACTTTTGAATATTGTTTCTTATGTCTGTCTATGAGTATCAAATTTGATTAAAATCGGACTACTCCTTCCATAACCCAATTTTTTTCGATTATCGATATTTATCGGGGGTACCTCGACACAAAACCTAAGCTAAGAACACTCGCAGACGCTTATAGTACAACTGTAAATTTTCCAGAAAATCGGTTCAGCCATTTCAGAGTCTATAGGTAACGCACACACACAAAGTTCCATTTATAAATAAGTTTAGATTTATCAACATTGTTCAGTGTTAATTGTTTGTGGCGTGAAATCATTTTTCACACACGACAACTGCGTAAAATCACAACCACGACTGGGTGAGTTTCCCATAGAATTTGGTTATCTCCCCCCCCGCCCTTGCTGGTGTCGATAACCGATGAGTCAGTCAGTTAAGTGCCATACGTGATACTCGAAAGAGACATGACTGACTGGGCAGAAGATAATCCCGCAGTAGGTTGCCATTACTTTCTGTGGTAGACTGGTTGCCAGCCAAGGCTATAGAACCCAATCTGTCCTGTTGACTCATAGACAGAGGGATTATATTATTAAGTAGTTATTAGTGGGGGATCAGTTTATTACTTCATAACAATGGAAAACCGATCTCCCACTTTATGACTAATAGAAGTCTTAATCATGATTCCAACTATTATATTCAGTCAGTTAAATGCCATACGAGATACATGCATATGCGATCATGTCTCTTTCAAGACATGACTGACCTGGACAGAAGATTATCCCGCAGTAGGTTGTCCTTGCTTTCTGCGGTAGACTGGTTGCCGACCAAGGCTGCAGAACCCAATGATTGGGAACATGAAAAACACCACTAAGAAAACTACGTTTCTGGTAGCACCGGAACGTGTCGACGAAAAAGGAGAGCAGTGGCAGAATTAAACAACAAGTCAACAGCGAATTTCTCCCCGATAGAAAACGGAAGGCCGGCCGGAAACTAAACGGCGACGACAAAGCATCCAAGAAAACCAGAATTGGTGGGACATGAACTTGCTGGCTGTTGACCGATCGAAATGGAGAACGTTGACCAAATATGTACAAAACCTTCACAACAACGCATATATAGTCATTTCCCAGAAACGTAACACATTTACTGTCACACGAAGCACAAAAATGAAGGCCAATGCCAGAGACGAACATTAAGGAATTTGAGAACAGCATGCGACGCGTGCTGCCAACGGAATGACCCCTGTACCGGATACCTGGAGGCTTTCGAATTCATCAGGAGAGAATGCACTTCATTTCGAAGCCTACCTCCCGATGGATTTCACTGCCCACACCCTCATTAAGAATTTAAATAACTTATTCGTATGTCAAAAACGAACATCTATTCAAGTAATTTTTCAATTTTATGATATAATTTTATATGAAAATATATAAAAAGTCAAAACAAAAATATTGACCTGCATGTTCTTGTTTATGTTTAAATACATCTTAGGTATTTAAATGAAATAAATAAATAACATTCAATAAGTAGTACAAAAATATTTAATCTTAAGAAATTTCGAGAAACAGAGAAAAAAAACATTTAAAAATAGTCAATTTCTAAAAGCTTCATTAAAATCCAACAATTAGCTGACTTTTGAGTTTGTTAAATAACTGATTTGTAAATTCTTGCAAAGTTAAAAAACAAACAAACAAAAAACACTGAAAAAGAATGCTTAAAATTCCTGTACAGATTTACTGCTGACGCACGAAAAAAAAAAATTAATGAAAGTTAACGGTTCTAAAACGTGATTTTAAAAAATTACTTTTAGATAAAAACAAAAAAAAAAACTGATTTTTTCCTCTTAACAGAACAGTTGTTTTTAATGTTTTGGCTAAACCTCTAATTTTTTTTTTTTTTTGTTAATTTTTGGTGAAACAGTCTAAGTGTCACCAGAAGTTTGATCGGGTGGACAAACAAAAACGAAAACTGTGGCATGTCAGATTCACAACAAAAGGTCGCTCAAATTTGCTATATGATACCACAACCACAATATTGACGCCAAAAATACTTTAAAATTTTCTAAATTCAAAAAGGATTTTAAAAAAATTAACGTCAAAAAATCATTTGGTTTCTTCTCTTAAAACTTTTGACGATAAAGCTTTGTTTTGATTAAGTTTGGGATTTTTCATCATGTATGCTCATTTTTTAGCGAATATTTGGAGTTTGGACATATCTACATTCAATTTACCATTGAATAATTATAGAATTGGCATCAAATTAAACATAAAAATATCTATTTCTGTAAGATTCCCGGAAAAGTCCATCTAGAGTTAGAGTAGGTAACTCCAATAATTCGCCGATAAAAACAGCATAGCATGAAGAAAACAAAGCACCAAACTTTATAAAACAAAGTTTTTCCGTCAAAATGTTTGTTATAAAGAGGACATGCCAAAGTATTTTTTAATTATTAAAAAAAAATTGAATCCTTTCTAACACGTTCGAAATTTTGGTAATTTTTTTTTTTTTTTTGTCAGCCTGTAACCAAATCGTTAGAGTTTACTATGGATAATGTAATATTACGCAACTCATTTTTCCCCGGTGAAAAACACTAATTTGAAAATTCTTATAAAAATCAAATAATAGTTGAATTTTAATGAAACTTTCAGGACTTATATACAAACAAATGAAAATATTTTTGAAATCATTTTTCAGAAAATCTTGGTAATTTTTTTTTCCCATCTTTTACACCCCCTCCATGTAAATTCGTAAAATTTCAAAAAATTAAATTTTGTATCGAAAATTTATTTTATTAACATAAAACGCCTTCGGGAATGTAAATTTTTTTTCTTCTCCCAACAGTTGGCCTATTTTCTTTCTTTTTTTTTTTTCGAAAATCGGCTTCCAATAGAAAATTAAAAAAATGTAATAAAACTATGACATTAATTAGATAAATCTTTAATGGCTTTTAAATAATATATTAAGGACATTATAGTCTGAAAAAAAAATCGATGAATAATGAATTTTTATAAGACTTGCTTTCATTTTTTCTTTTTATAATAATTTATAAAGTTTCAAAAATATTTTTATATTTTTCAAAGCCGTGTCGCGGTTAGGTTAGTAATTGAATATATTTATTTACTAACCGAAAATTGAAAAGTTTAATACGAATAGTTGAGCCATCGTATTTTTAAAATCATTTTTTTTTTTTTTTTTTTTTTTTTAAGTATGGTATTTTCTGTGTTACATTAAAAGGTCACCTGTTTCAAAATTTCTTCCCTTACAGAAAAAAAAATTGGACAATTATTTAAATTCTAGCCAACCACACTGAACTGTCATCGGTCATTTAACATTATTTGGCTGTCATCAGCCACTTCAAAAGGTTAGAGCCCCATGATTAAGAAATACTTTTATTTTCAATTTCATGCAATAAACTAATAATACTTGGGTAAATCAAATCTATTTAAATTTAAATTTGCTAATTTTTCAAAATTAACGTGTCAAAGATATATATTTTATTTTTGCAAGATTTTGAAAAACCGAGAATTAAATTTTGTTTACAGACTTGTTAAAATGGATGCAAAAAATGATGAATTTCAAATTCCAATCGATATAATTTCTATTTGAAATTACACCAGAGTATTTTGTTTACTGAAAATAGTAAACTTAATCATTTAGCTTTCAATTAAAGCAAAAATGAAAGCTTAAAAAAAAAAAAAAAAAAAAAAAAAAAAAACTTATTTTTAAAAATTTAAAACTACTTCTATGTGCCCTGTCCCTTCAGGACGTAGGCGATCATGGATCTCCACGTCTCCCTATCCCTTGTGGCTCTTAGTATGTTTGCTCCTGTTGCTCCTGGCAACCCCCGTTCCGTCATCCACCTGATCAGACCCTGCAAATATGTTATCCGCTGCCTTCCTCTGTCTCTCCTTCCTTCTATCTGTCCAGTCAGTATCAGGTTCTCCAGGCTCTCCTTCCTCATTGCATGTCCCAGGAACTTCAGTTGTCTCTTCCTGATGCTCAGCATCAATTTCCTTTTTGTTGCCATTCTTTCTAACACTTCGTCGTTGCTTGTATGCTCAGTCCACGATATCCGTAGCATCCTTCTGTAGAACCACATTTCGGCCGCTTCCAGTTTTGTCTTCATTTTCGATGATATTGTCCAGCATTCACAGCCGTATTGAAGAACTGACATCACGTAGCAGTCTAGCACTCTTTTCTTCGTTTCTATTGAGATCTTCCTGTGTGTTAGTATTTTGCTCATCTTCTGGAACGCGTCCTTTGCCATGCTAATTCGCCTTCGGATCTCCGTGTCGCACTTTCCATCTCCTGTTAGAACACTTCCTAGGTACTTAAATTTTTGGACTTGTTTGATTCTGTTATCCCCCACCTGTATTTGGCATTTTGGGTTGTATCTTTTGCTGATGACCATGCACTCAGTTTTCTTAAAGTTTATTTGTAGTCCCTTCTTGTCACTCTCCACTGCTACTTTCTGTATGAGATCTTGCAGTTTCCTTCCCGTGTCCGCAATCAGTACTGTATCGTCCGCATATCTTGTTGTTCAGGTTGTGGCCTCCAATAACAAATCCTAATTGTCAATCTCTATGTAAGGTGGCGTAAAAACAATATGCTACATGTTTTAAATCGGTAGATGAAATGTGTATGTTCAGGTTGTGCAATCGGCAAGCCAAGATCGAATTCCTAAAGATTGTTACATTAACTTTTTCACATACAGTCTTTGGAGGGAGTATGAAACCATCTCTTACCCCAAGCTATGGGTTAAATAGAAAGGTAGACTAAACGCTCACCGTGGTTAGCAACTAGTATAGAAGGTGAACTCTGAATTCAAAACCGTATGTAGTTATAGTGAGGGATGTACTTGAACTGTAACTAAATGTCCCCTCGGTAAAGTGGCAGTATATAACAACTACTGGGTGTTGATGAAACACGGATTGGGCCTGAGCAGACGACCATCCTTGAAAACGAGCAGTCATGATGAAGATGAGAAATCACACTGATTTGTGGTGTGAACTTTAATGAGAGAAAAATTATTTTATTTACCAAAATAATCGACAAATAGTAAACACTGTTTTTTTTTTTTAAATTGCTTTTAGCTAAAAAAAATTTTATAACGAGAAATAACTTTATTGACTGTGAACAAGTGGGACTATCTAGCCTTGATTGGTAATCAAGATAGGTGAAGGACAACTGATTCGAAAACCGTGTGTGGCCCTGGTGGGGCATATACTTGAATATTAACTAGGGTCAGCTAAGTATAGTTGCTGTATAAACCAGTGTTAATGAAGGACAAATGGGCCCGAGCAGACATAATTGGAAGTCAATTTTTAAATTGATTTTATTCTCCCCCCCCACCCCCAGACAAAAAACATGTGCATTTCCCTAGTGGAGCACATATTTGAACTGTAACTAAGGCCCGTTTGGAATAGTTTCATTATAAACCATAGGTTGGCTCTGTGAATGCTAAAGAAACACAAATAGGCCCGGGCAGACGATCATGCTTGCAAACGAGCAACCATGTTAAAGATGAGAATTGACCCTGATTTTGCAAGTCAATACAGTTCCGATGACGAGTAGATATGAACCTTTTTTTTTTTTTTTTTTTTTTTTTTACACATTGTAAAAATAGAGAAATAAGATGAGAAATATACTAGCAAAAAATAGTTAATTGCAATTGATTTGAGTTAAGAGTTTTGTTTAACGGCATATCAACCTCTGTGGGTCATTTAATGCCGAAAATGCAGAGTTTAAAGATATTTTTTATTAATGTTCGGTTATAGTAAGAAGGTTGATTTCGTCAGATTTTGATAAAAAAAATTTTTTATTTTTATTTTATTTTAGAAAATTGAAGATATCTTCTAGTTTTGTATTCAAAAATGTATTGCTGGTAATAATTTTTTTCCTTCAAAAATGTATGATGGCAATAATTTTATTTTTCTTCAAAAATGTGTAATGGTAATAATATTTTTCTATAAAAGTCTCTCTCTCTCTCTATATATATATATATATATGTGTGTGTGTGTGTGTGTGTGTGAAAAGTATGTATATAATTATAAATATCAATATATATATATATATATATAATAAATATGCAATTTGTTATATATATTATATTGTTTACATATTATACATGCGTAGTACTTATTTAAAAGCGCTCAATATCAGTGATAGAGCAGACATATTCATATAGATAGGTGTGAGTTTGTAACCCTGGGTTTCACGCTTTTGCGATCGTCAGGACGATCGTAAAAGCGTGAAACCCAGGGTTACAAACTCACACCTATATATATATATATATATATATATATATAAGTGTATTTTTAAAATTTCATAGTGTTTTGACCCTAGTTTGGGGGTTAACTATTTACCCATAGCTGGCACCCTAACAGGTGCTACCACTCCAGGTCAGGGTGGACCTGGGAACAACAGCAATTAAGAGGTGGTTCCATGCTCCTCACAACCTCCCAATCAGAGGCCTTGCCGCTGGATGCAGTTTACCGTCATACCCCGGACCAGCAATTGATTTATCAATATAAATGTTTAATATACTTTACTACAGAAGAATTACAGAAAAAGATGGGTCAGGCTAACAACTTTTCAGTACCCCTCATATATAAATAAGCCTATTCTATTATTAATGCTTGCACTCGTTCCTGAACACTAACAATTCTTTTCTTCCTGATTTTCAATGCATTTTATTATAAAACCATTAGCAATGCATTTGCGTTGATAGACCTATATCAGTATTACCTGCACTGATTCCTGACCATTGCCAACTCGTGTGAACTTATAGTGGCTTAAGGCTGCGGGAGTCAAAATGGACAGTTGATTTACTCACATGAAGATTCATGATGGATAGTAATGACGAGGAAACGCACGGATAATTTTAACAAAACAAAAACAGGAATTACTTTACGAATTTACACGCTTGAAGTCGTCAGTAGCTCGTTTCAGGAAAATAAATCAAACATTTTTTAAGTCTGTAGTTTTAACGAATTCTCATGAAGAGGAAACGTTCATACAACAGATTAAATGATCTGACAAAATAATATTAAAAAATGTTTAAGACAAAAGGTAAGAAAGTTTGTGGCTCACCGAAGGGATATACGCAGGTACCCACAAAAATCTTCTAATAAAAGAGTATTCTTCTTCTATGTGCCCTGTCCTTTCAGGACGTAAGCGATCATGGCTTTCCACGTCTCCCAATCCCTGGTGGCTCTTAGTACGTTTTCTTCTGTTACCCCACCCAAACTCCGCTCTGCCATCCACTAGCTCAAGCCCATAAACCTAGAATGTAAATGTATAGAAACTAGCATAGCCACAAAATGAGGGATCAGTTTATATATTGATTATAATATAGAATTGATCCTCCATCATAATTTCTCATAAACAGTTGGCATACATATTCTTCATCTATGTGCCCTGTCCTTTCGTAGGCGATCATGGCTTTCCACATTTCCCTATCCCTGGTGGCTCTTAGTACGTTTTCTCCTGTTATACCACCCAAACCCCGTTCTGTCATCCACCTGCTCAGGCCCTTCAAATATGTTATCCGCTGACTTCCTCCGTCTCTTTGGCCTGTCAGTATCAGGTTCTCCAAGCCCTCCTTCCTCATTGCATGTCCCAGGAACTTCAGTTGTCTGAAGGAGACTACCATCACCTTTAAATTTGTGGTTTTCATTTTTTTTTTTTTTTTACTTTTTCAACGCAGTCTTGTTGATTACATAAAGTTTCCAATTATCAAAAAAAAAAAAAAAAAAAATGGAAAGATTTTAATATTTAAACAAATTTAAGGGTGGGGCTCAGTTTCTCATACAACGTTATTCGCGTTGGAGTCACTTTATTTATTTTTTTTGAGGGGGGGGGGACAAATTGTTGCTCTTGTTTTTGTCTTTTTCAAGTTTTCTTCAGGTCTTACAATGGCATCTTCCTAGGAAACTAACTCCAAAAATGGCTTTATTCAAAAATTTCGCAAAGGATTCACTTGTTGAATATGCGCAAGCAAAAAGGTTAATTGCACAGGATCGATTTACTATAAGGTGTTATAAAAAAAAAAAAAAAAAAAAAAAAAAAAAAAGAGCCTCCCACCCCTTAAAATTGCTTAAATATTGAAATTTTTCCAAATTTTTTTTGTCCATCGGAAAGTTTAAGGCTTAATTGATAAGATTGCACTGAAAAAAGTAAAAATAAAAAAAATTTTTAAAAATTGATAATCAACAAATTTACAGGTGGTGGTAATGTCGTACTGGCGAGTGGTTCCAAAATGGAGGCTCGATTTACTATAACGTTGTATGAAAAGCTGAGCCCCACCTAAAATTGTTTAAATATTGAATTTTTTCCAAATTTTGTCAATCGGAGAGTTTAGGGTGTAATAAGTCAGACTGCGCCTAAAAAAAATTGAAAAACAAATTTAAAAGGTGGTGGTAGTCTCCTTCAGGTACGCCAAAAAATGAGTTAAAATCAACCTTCACTTTTACAAAACTTCACAATGACGTGTGAAATCCTGGGTCTTCACAAACAGAAAAAGGATTGACCATGTGCTTAAAGAAAAAGTCGAACCCAGATTTCGCAAGTAGGTGTTAAAATGATTTTTTGACCAATGGGAGCGACTTGTAAGGACTTGGCGATCCAGTGTGAAATTAAAAAGGACTATATAAATGACCTCGGCGTTAGTCAAGAGCGACAGATGGAAGCCGAAAGACAACTAACATGTAACGGCAACTTCAAATCAACCCGAAGATAAAGTCAGGTCACCTTGTTCTCTTTCTCCTTATTTGTTTAAACAATTACTGCTACAAACATTTTGTACGAACTCTTAATACCTCAACTTTATCATTGAACACGAACTCTACCCATAATTTCTTAATGTTTCTAATTGAACATTAACTTCTACAACTTATGTTATTCCTCTTTTAATAAATCTAAATTTATTTATAAATGGAACTGTGTGTGTGTGCTTGCGTGTGCTACCTATAGACTCCGAAACGGCTGAACCGATTTTCTTGAAAATTTACAGTTGTACTATAAGCGTCCGCGAGTGTTCTTAGCTAGGTTTTGTGTCGAGGTACTCCGATAAATATCGAAAATCGAAAAAATCGGGTTATAGAAGGAGTGGTTTGATGTTAATCAAATTTGACAAAGAAATAAGAAACGATATTTAGAAGTTTCAAGGTTGCAGTTCTTACAATAGTGCAGAAAATCTATATATATATATATATATATATATATATATATGTGTGTGTGTGTGTGTAAAGCAAGATGTTTGTGTGTGTGTCTGTTTATCTGCCTGTATGTCTGCATTTTTTTCAGCCCTTTTATTTTAGTTTTTGCTTCGGGTTTGGCTCTAAGTAGGTATAATTGTAGTTCTTAGTCTCAGCCATGATACCATTTACTCAGAAGACTTATTTAGCCTTCAAAATTCAGTTTACGATGAAAAACACTTATTTGATATCGATAACTGGAAATCAAAATTTGACTTACATCCATTCAATTTTCTTTCAGTCTACGGTTTCACTTTAACTGGAAACAACTATTGCTTTTTAGTCTTTCGTGCCAACGTCTAAAGAGTCCGAGTTCCAGGACCATGGATTACTTTTAAAGCTTTCATTACACCCGAGCAACGGCGGGCTATACTGCTAGTATATATATATATATATATATATATATATATATATATATATATATTAGGTGCGATTGGTAAATTTTTCGCTATTTTATTATTTCAAATATTTTTTAGGCTGAGTCTGAGCTCCAGGACCATGGATTAGTTTTAAAGCTTTCATTACACCCGAGCAACGCCGGGCTATACTACTAGTTATAATTAATGATAGCAGCGGAAAATACACTTTCTTGTAGTCTCTAGAAGTGGTCGTCAATCAATAAAGAACCTCTGAATTTAAAACTATGCATTTCCCCAGTGGAACACTGACCGCTCAGAACTGTTTCAATATAAACCACAAGTTGACCGTAGATGTTAAAGAAACACAAATAGATCAGGGCAGGCGATCATGCTTGAAAATAAACAGCTATATTGAAGAGAAATCAAACCGATTTGCGGTATGAACTCTAGGGAGAGTAAAATAAATTTATTTTAAACCCTTGTTTTCTAAATTGCTTTTGGTTACATCTTTAAAACCGTTAAAATTTGACAATAAACAGTAACAGATTATCTGAGTTCGTTTAAATTTAAAAAAAAAAATACAGAAACGAGGAAAATCAATGTCAACAAAGACAACGTGACATGTCAAAACAAAAAATACCAGATCTCTTTCTCATGGAGGGTGGAGGTTAAAAGGGGTCATCTGTCGAATTATAATTGTTAATAATATTCACCAGCTACGACATATGACCGATGATTGTCGTGCCCAGGCCAGGAAATTGGAGATGGCGGGGGTAAGGTCGATTCATTTACATTTTGTCAGTCTCGTTTCTTGATTTTAAATTTTAAGTCTGTCTGGTCATTAGCATAATGTTTTATAAAATAAAATTCCTGTGGTAGGAGAGAAAGAGGGTCGTTGGTAGGCAAGGCAAGGCAAGATAATGAAAAGTCCTTGGTCCTCAAAGATCACCTACACAGTTAGTTACATTTTCAGCAGCCACTCTTTTCGTGGGATGGACGGGTCTTACTAACATTGTTTAATTTTAGTTTTATAATTATGTTGTATTATCTCATTTTTCATATATATATATATATATATATATAAATAATTGTATGCATTTTTACTGTCATGGGTTTATTTCCCCGTTTTGTAAGTGTCCCTTGTAAGTATGTGGCATTGTGGTGTGTGAAGGATTGAGAGGTGATGGATGGGTTCTTGTGGTGAATGTACAAATTGCAATGAGTGATTGGGTCGTGATAGTGTTTATCTAGGTATAGATAGATTCTGAAGACCACCCTCTACCCACCCCTTTTTGGCCTTGTGCCACAATTTGTGTAGTTTTTTACGCAAATAAATATTCACGGGTACTTACATTTTGGGATGGGACAGACTACGATTTCTAAATTTAGACGTGCTCTGCTGGAATTACAGTAAAATAGGCACCTCCACGCAATTGCCGAAAAGACAGCATAGCATGATGTTAAAAGGGCTCAAACTTACTTTTTAAAAAAAGTTTCATCAAAGCGTTTATGTTATAAAGAAGAGGAAAGATCAATTATTTTTTTTTTAATTTTAATACTTCCTAACACATTAAATTTCAGTTAAAATCTCTTTTTTGTTACTAAGGAAAAAGTAATATTCCGCATTTGTTTTTGTTTTTGGCATCGAAAGACATTTTTAAAATTCTTGCAAAAAATCAACAGTTTGATTTTAATGATGCTTTCGGGACTTATTCACAAATTAAAGTTATTTATGCAATCATTATTATTAGAAAATCTTGGTAAGTTATATAATAAATATACGCACACACCTGTTATTCCCCCCTCCAATTAATTGCATGAAACTTCTAGAAATACATTATCTATACCATAATTTTTATTAGTTAAATGCAGGACCCATTGGTGAATGTTTATCGTTTTTTTTTTTTTATTATTTACGAGTCCATATTTCCGAAAACTCATCTCCAAATAGTAAGATAAAAATGCATTTAAAACTACGCCATTTTTAATTTAGATAAACTTTTAGTTGATTTTATAAATAATATATAATCTAAGGATATCATATACTGAAGAAAAACATTTGATGAATTTTTATAATTGTTTTCCTTTTTTCTTTGATAATTATGATATATAAAGTTTCAAATATCTTTTAAATTTCTTTCTGTTAATAAATTAATAACCAAAGAAACTTAATAAGTAAAGACTTTATTTACAAATTGAAAATTCAAAAGCTTCATACAAATTCAGAATTAAGATCTTTTCAAAAATAATTTTTATTTTATTTTATTTATTTATTTTTTGTTAAATTGCACATTTTATCTTTTTTACTAAGGAAACTTATAAGAGACATAAAAAATGTCGCGTGTTTCAAAGGTCGCTTCCCTTACGAAACATTCACTTGAGCTGTCATTTTTTAGTCACCATACTTCCAGATGTGTAAACTGATAGATAATAGGGGCTGTCATCCCCTACTTGAAAGGGTCAATGAATCAGACCTTTCTGATTAAGAAATAGTTTTATTCTAAATTTCATGCCATAAACAAGTAATGTTTTTATCAACTCAGATTAATTTAACATTAAATTTGCTAATTTTCCAAAAATAAAGTGCTAGAGATGTATATTTTATTTTTGCAAGATTTTTAAAACCAAGAATTAACTTTTGTTTATAAATCTGTCAATCGCTCAAAATTTTTCAAAACATTTCAATTTTAGCTTCCGATAAATATAATTTCTATTTGAAATACACCCGATTATTTTGCTTACTGTAAATAGTAAATTTAATCATTTTGCTTTCAATTAAGCTAAAATTAAAACTTTTTTTTTTTTTTTTTTTTTTTTAATTCAGTTTAAAACTTAGGTATCGACAATGGGTGGAGGTACCTACAGTAAAATCAGAACAATAATAATAGGTTAGAAGCTTTGACGATTGGATAAAGCAATATTTATTAAGGGAGAAAATAAAAGTAGGGGGGTCAACAACTATTACTTCACACTATCACGAGGACTGTCTGGAATTTCTTTCCCATTCATTTAATAGCCCAAAAGCCTCTCAAGGTAGGGTGTTAATGAATCTATTGAAAGAAGATAGCGCTTGACCAGAGACTTTAAAAGATTGTATTGAAAAGTATCTCCACAGTAAGATTCGCTCTGTACAAGGCTCGAGAGTCACTCGAGGAAGGGGCAGTTTATGCAGACAAAAGGGGAAAACAACAGTTAACTCTACACTTGAACAGGTTGTAGTGATCTGGAAAGCTTCCTCTTAGGAGTTGGTCACACAGAGCAATGGTTTGCAAAAAGAAGCTGTTTGAGTGGAACTTCTCACCAATGAAACATATTTCATTGGTAAGAAGTTCTGCTCAGACATGAAGGAATGAGAATAGTTTTCTACAAAGTGAACGTCATGATGGGTCCTAGCCATGAAGGTTAGAACTGGTGGAACCAAGGAATACAGTTTGTCTGAACATTTTCCATGGAAATACGAGGGTCATTCAATAAATAAGGTGAATTTTTCGGTATAAGGATTTCTAATACAAATAGAAGCTTTTTTTTTTCCTTTACTTCTTTTTCAAAGGGATTTAATTTTTTTTTTTTGCAGATTGAAAAAAAAAAAAAAGAAAAAAAAACTTGAAAGTTTTGGAGATTAACAAAGCTGGCCAACCAAGAAGCATGCTCCAGGATTGAATAGAGGTCAGTTATCAAGTTTTTGGTTGCTGAAGGGTGCAAACCAGTTGAAATTCATAGGAGAATGTCAACTGTGTATGGTGCCACATATCTCAGCCAAAAAATGTCTACAAGTGGGCTAAATTGTTTAAAGAAGGACGGAGCAATGTTGAGGATGAAGACAGGCCTGGGAGGCCTACAGAAGCGAGGTCTCCTGAGGTGATTAAATCATTGCAAGGACTTTGAGCCTATCTGTTGGGATAGTACACAAAATTGTCCATGATAACCTTGCCTACTCATCAAGACAACACAAGGTCTCACAGCAGCCCAAATGGTGCAGACCATCAACGAGCTGGACTGGGAACTGCTCCCTCATCCTCCTTACAGCCCAGACCTTGACACTTCAGACTTTCACCTGTTTGGTCACTTGAAAGCGTTCACAAGAGGCACGAAGTTTGAAAGTGATGATGAAGTCAAAAGTGCTGTGAGCAATTGGCCGAGACACCACTACAAAGATTTTTATGCTGAGGGAATACGGAAGCTTGTGCACAGAAAAAAGTGTGTGACACTGCTGGGAGACTATGCTGAAAAATGAAAAAAAAAAGTAAGCTTCTATCTGTACTAGAAGTCCTTACACTGAAAAATTCACCTTATTTATTGAATGACCCTCGTAACAATAGAGCAGCGAGAAGTTCACTACATCCCACCTGTGAGAAATCATTTGTCATTCACAAGTACTTGGAGATGCTTTTGAATCCTATCAAGACTGTCAAGTGGGCAGCTCCCACCCAAATATGGCAACAGCACTCCATATTCAGCCTGATCTAGCTCTTGTAAAGGTAGTGGAGAACACAAGGAGTCTGGTACTTACTGAAGCAGTACAGACACTCAATCATTTTTCTTGCAATGGATCATACATATGTCCAATTGATATCAGAGGGTGAGTTTAAGACCCAATAATCTCTCAAGGAGTGTCCCCCTTCAACAGGACATTGATTCATCATATCTGGTGGTAGTTCAGGCTACAAATGGCAATGATGGAATGCAACTAATCTGGTTTTTGAGGCACTGAATGTAACTGGCCAGTTTTTTTGGCCCAACTGAGATGTTAGAACAAGATCAGGTAAGAGATCAGCTGCCAATATCTGGCCATATTCAAATGGAACTGTCTCTTAACCAATGGAATTTGAGGGAAATGCAGATAATTCAATTCCATGTATATGGCATTGTAGATCCTAACTGTAATAGCAGTAGTGATATTAGTGATAGGCATGTGACATTTTGTTTGTAACGAAAATGGTAATGAGGCTGAAAATAAATTAATCTCCCAAAAGGCAGCATAAATGCTTTTAAACTAAAGGCTGGTAAAGTAAAGATTGGGTTGCACAAAGCCAGATATGGTAGCAATATTCTATCTTTGGTCTGATCTGACTCTGGCACAGATAAAACTATAATAGCATCAGTCAGGTACCTTCTGCAGCGATGCAAAGAACTGACCATTTTTTCCAGAACTTTTAGTGATGGATCATATCGATGAGTTCCACTTAGTCTGGAAGTAGCTTGACTCCAATAGACATTCCGGTCAAAGGGCATCATTTAGAATGTGGCGTTCTTCATTTCTGTAGAAAATTTGGAGTTGACCCGGTGAGAATGAAACGTGGCTAGCTTGGCTTTTGCTCCTACCCACCATTAGCATGGATCAGGCTAACCTCCCTGAGAGCAAAACACTATGCCTCCTTGGCCTAACACTCTCAGTGAACCTCAAGTGGAATGACTATATCGAATTCATAGCTAAATCCGCTGCAAGGTTAGGAAGTTTTTCCCATCCAAGACCACCCTTCACATAAGAGGCTCATCCCTTGTTCCCTGCTTAGGATGTGGTTTCCGGCTTTCTCTCTTCTAATCTTTTCACTCTTACGTAGCCCCCAGTGCATCAGTGGCGTTACGATTAAAAAAAAAAAAATTAAAAAATAAAAATCTACCAACCATGTGTATTGAATACTGCTGCCACATCTGGTCAGGTGCTCCTGCTATTCAGCTCTGGGTTCTTGACAAAATTCAACAGAGGATCTGTAATGTGATCGATACTGACTTGGCAGCAGTCGCTCTCTCTCTCACTGGCGTGACATGGCTTCCCTGTCGCTCTCTCACTGGCATGACATGGCTTCTACAAATACTTTCACAGCTTCTGCTCCAATGAACTTAGCTCACTGGTGCCTGATAAGCATGAATTACATGAGCTACTAGACTAGCAACTAGGTTCCACTCCTTTTACAGTGAAACTGATAAAATGTAATCGCAATTTCTACTCTAACAGCTTCTGTTTTCACACTTCCCACCTGTGGAATTTCCTTCCATATACTTGCTTCCCCGACAGCTACAATTTCCAGGAATTTAAATGTAAAGTCAATAGACATCTATCTCACATCCATTCTCTCAAGCTCTTTTCTCCATCCACTCTACCCTCATTACACTGGTATTCTCATCTGTCTATTACCCTCCTCCTGATATTTCCTATAGCTAACCCCTCTTTCTCATCACTTTCCCCTATGTAACCCCCCTGCACAACAGTGGCAGTAAAATGCCTTGCTTGGGGCGAAATGATGAAAAATAAGTTAAAAAAATTTCCAGATATTATGAATATCTCAAGAACTGGTAGCACAGTCTCAGTGTAATTTAGCAAACCAATCAAAATAGATAGCGACCAGACATGGTCAGGTTAGGTTATTCAATTGGTTCACAGATGTCATTCATCGAGCGTGCATTTAACAGTTATAGTGACTGAGCAGGTAAGGTTCTTTAGGTTTATCGAGACAGGAAGAGAGTAAAACATGGTATCACTGAGGTCTGTCAGTTCCCTGCCCGAGGAGTGCAGATTTGGCTACCCCAGTGACTTCCGGCTACCCCTTCTTCAGGCTAAAATAGCAGCTTAAAACAGAATGAGACATGGCAGCTAGTGATCATGAAAGAACAAAGTTGAAGAGACACAATGATAATTTGAAACCATAAGGAGGGGAGGGAATTACTTTAAATGTTACATTTTAAATAAAATAATCGAGTTTAATTTATTCAATATTAAATCTTAATAAATAAAAAAAATACATTTCTCATTGAAACTTTCCAGCTTACTAATTCATTATTTTCCTATATGAATGAGTTGAGTTTTGTTAAACTCAGTAGCAACCTCTGCGGGTTATTTAATGCCAAAAAGGTGGGGGTTTAAGGATTTTTTTTAATGTTAGGTTATAGGGAGAAGGTTGATTTAGTCAGATTTTAAAGAAATATTTTTGTTTTTATTCAAAAATGTATATTTTTCCATAAAAGTATTTTTATACTTTCATGTTGTTTTGACCCCAGTTTGGGGGTTAACATAGCTGGAACCCTAACAGGTGCAACTACTCCAGGTCGGGGTGAACCTGAAAACAACAGCAATTAAGAGGTAGTTCCATGCTCCTTACAACCTCCCAATCAGGGGCCTTGCTGCCAGATGCACTTTACAGTCATGCCCAGGACCCCTGACATGAAAAAGTAATTTACACAATTAACAGATTTTTTAATCCAACATTATTAGTACGTACACATATTTGAGTAGATATTCCTGTTTGTTTGACTGTGAGTTCTATATATATATATATATATATATATATATATATATATATAAAAAAAGAAACAGAGAAAAAAAGAAACAGAGAGGAAAAAAAGAAACAGAGAGGAAAAAAAGAAACAGAGAGGAAAAAAAAGAAACAGAGAGGAAAAAAAAGAAACAGAGAGGAAAAAAAAGAAAAAAAGGCTGCCAGCCTAGATCATCAAAAGTGTTATTAAAGAAAATACACCTCAACAGGAGGAATGAACTAGTATTCCCTTTAACTGGAAAACCAGCTTAGCTACATATTATGGTTTCAAAGCAAAAACTAAAAAAGGGCTGAAAAAAGGAAAATACAGACATACAGACACACACAAACATCTTCCCTTATATATATATATATATATATATATATATATATATAAAAATAATCGATTTTCTGCACTATTGTAAGAACTGCAACCTTAAAACTTCTGAATATCGTTTCTTATTTCTTTGCCTATAAATATATCAAATTTGATTAAAATCGGACCACTCCTTCTATAACCCGATTTTTTTGATTATCGATTTTCAAAATTTATTTTGTTTTTTCCCTTTTCCCTCAAAAATTTATCGTTGGCAATTTTGTTTTTTCCCTTTTCCCTCAAAAATTTATCGTTGGCAATTTTGTTTTTTCCCTTTTCCCTCAAAAATTTATCGTTGGCAATTTTGTTTTTCCCTTTTCCCTCAAAAATTTATCGTTGGCAATTTTGTTTTTTCCCTTTTCTCTCAAAAATTTATCGTTGGCAATTTTGTTTTTTCCCTTCAAAAATTTATCGTTGGCAACATTTTTTCCTTCAAAAATTTATATTTTTCTATAAAAGTCTATTTTTATACTTTCATAGAGTTTTGACCCCAGTTTGGGGAGGGGTAACTATTTGCCTATAGCTGGGACCCTAACAGGTGCTACCACTCTGGGTCAGGGTGGACCTGAGAACAACAGCAATTAAGAGGTGGTTGCATGCTCCTAACAACCTCCCAATCAGAGGTCTTGCTGCCAGATGCAGTTTACTGTCATGTCCAGGACTGCTTGACAGAAAGAAAACAAGGCGACATTGAGGCGGGGGATACATATTCATATGCATTGGTTTTAATCAAGAGTGTCACTCCCACATAAGCCTGTAAATGATAACAGATGCTGTGCCGCCATCAGCAGTTAAAGCTTAACTCCTTGGGCACCGATCTAAGGTTTCTCAAGACTATCAAATACCACACACAAAGGTATACAATTGCACATTATTTAGATTTTGGCATTAAATAACCTATGAATGTGTTGATTTGCTGCTAAACAAAAATCTAATGGTGCTACTATATAGCATGATGTCTACCTCAATATCTTGTCTCCCAGATGCAGCACAAAGGTCTACTGTGCCCCTCTCATGTGGACATCAGGAGCACACACTCAGGCAAGTGAGTTTTTTTTTTTTGTTTTTTTTATAATCATATCACCCCAAGTAAGGCATTTTACTGCCACTATTTTGCAGGGGTTTACATAGGAGGAAAGTTATGAGAAAGAGTGACAGGTTATAGGGGGTGTCAGGAAGTGGGTAAAAGAAGGATGAGAATACTGATGAGAATGGAGTGGACAGAGAAAAGAGCATGAGAGAAAGAATGTAGGTTAGTGAGATAGGAGATGACTATTGACTTTACATTTAAATTCTTGGAGATTGTAGCTGTCGGGGAAGCAAGTAAATGGAAGGGAATTCCACAGGCGGGAAGTGCAAGAAAAAAAGCTGCTGGAGTAGAATTTGCGTTTACAATTTATTGATTTCACAGTAAAAGGTGGGACCTAGTTGCTAATCTTGTTGTTCGAGTAAATTTATATATAGGAGGCACTAGTGAGCTAAGTTCATTGGAGCAGAAGCCGTAAAAGTATTTGTAGAAGAGACACAAGGAAGCCACATTGCACTGGTGAGAAAGTGACTGTATCTGAGCTGCCAAGTCGGGATCTATTACATTACAGACGCTCCGTTGGATTTTGTCAAGGACACCTAGGTGGATAGCAGGAGCACCCGACCAGATATGGCAGCAGTATTCAATGCACGGGCGGATGGCAGATTTATGTAAGTGCAAGATTGTTTCAGGTGGAAAAAAACTTCCTGGCCCTACACAGAGAACTGACTTTCTTAGCAGCGGATTTAGCTATGGATTCTATATAGTCATTCCACTTCAGGTCTGTTGTGAGAGTTAAGCCGAGGCGACGCAGTGTTTCGAGTTATCGGGGTTAAATGATAAAACGATGATTCTCAAGAAAATGCAAGGTGTTGGTAGCCAGCTGTTCCAGTCACATCTTGATCATTTTTGCTGGAAGATAAGAAAAAATTCCAAATGATCTATTCATACCATTCCTAGAACTCATATGTGGAAGAGATTTGTACCCACAGAAACAAAACAAACTTAAACAAAATGGACGTCATGTTATACCTTCGGTACCTTTCAACTAACACTGTTTCAAACATATACGTTGGAAAATTTAAAAAAAAAACAAAAAACAAAAAAAAAAACAAACAATCAATCAGAGAGACAATCAATATGACAATTGAGGAGGGCCCATCCCAAACAATACTGCACATACACAAGTCTACCATCTACCCGTGCATTGAGTATAGCTGCCATTTGAGAATTTGTAATGTGATTGATCCCGACTTGGGAGCTCAGATACAGTCACTTTCTCACTGGTGTAGTGTGGCTTCCCTGTGTCTCTTCTACAAATACTTTCACGGCTTCTGCTCTGATGAACTTAGCTCATTGGTACCCCCTATATACGAATTTCCTCGAGCCATAAGATTAGCAACTAGGTCCCACCCTTTTACTGTGAAACCAATAAATTGTAAACGCAAATTCTACTCTAGCAGCTTCTTTTCTCGCACTACTCGCTTGTGGAATTCTCTTCCGCATACTTGCTTTCCTGACAGTTACAATCTCCAAGAATCTAAATGTAAAGTCAATAGTTATCTCCTGTCTCACTAACCTGCATCCTGTCTCTCATGCTTTTCTACATCCACCCACTCATCAGTATTCTCATCCTTCTCTTACCCACTTCCTGACACCCCCTGCAACCTCTCACTCTTCATGACACTCTTCCTATGTAACCCCCTGCACAACAGTGGCAGTAAAATGCCTTGCTTTGGGTGACATGATTATAAAAAAGAAAAAAAAAGTTGGAATGCAATTAAAAAATTAAAATATTTCTTTTAATCACATTTAAACTTTCCCTCAATCATTACACTGATTGTACCTCTGAATTTTTATAATTTGCCGATATATCCTGAAAAGGAATACAGTATAAAAGGATCAGTTGAAGAATGGTACTCAACACCAGGAATAAGAAATACAGATTTATTGTACTAAGGTACAATTAACAATAATACACATATAGGCAAGCCATGGGTTGGAGCGGAATAGACCATCGAATAGCGAATGCCTTCGCCTAATACCTTTCCATAATTCATACCGCTCGTTACCATTTCTTATAAAGTAAAGCATTCTATTCTCGGTGGGGGTGGCAAGATGTTCCACGACAACACTAACTTTGAAAAAGGTATTGGTTGAAAGGTACCTAAGGTATAACGTGATGACCATTTTGTTTAAATTCATATGTAGTGTTTATTGCTAAAATAAACATGTATGGCATTTGACAGCATGTTTATTTTTACATCTCTACCTTTAATATAAATAGTATATAGATATATAAATATTAATATAAGGTTTAAATAAATATTCATATACATATAATATTAAAGTTCAATACTGTGGTAGACCTCATGCTATAGTCCAAACAGGAGGTAGACCTCATACTACAGTAACACCAATCAAACAACCAGCCTGAAAAAACTCATGACATTAATCCATATAATATCCTACAATTTCTCAAAGAAATCAAACTATTCCAAAATATAGCTTCAATAAAACTACAACACAAAATACACATATCACTGCCTCTAGTAATTATGTCCACACAAACACGTATATGCATAAAAGCTGAGTATCATCTACCATGTATTCAACTGTGGAAGCAGAATAACATAGTTTTATTACTTTAAAGAAAATCAAATTTCAGTATTAAATGACCCATAAGGTGTTGATATGCCGTTAAACAGACAAACCAAAGTTGTTCTGTAGTAAAAGCATCTAATAAGCATAATTTAGATGTTTTTTATCTGATAAGCAATCTTCTCGGTGATAGAAGAAAACGATGTTTATTTTGTTATGTGCCATGCCCCTTCAGGACGTTGGCGATCATGGCTCTCCCAAATTTCCTGTTCTTTGAAACTCTTAGCGAATGTTGTCTTTTAGCTATCTCTCCTAATCCCTGTTCTGCCAATCATTCAATCAAGCTCATTCTTTTTCTTCTACCTGCCGAGTTTTCAGGGTGTTGACAATTGTGGCTCTCCACAATTTCCTTTCCTTTGTAACTTATTACATTAATCCATATAATATCCTACAATTTCTCAAAGAAATCAAACAATTCCAAAATATAACTAAAAATCTACAACATAAAACACATCACCGCCTCTAGTAATTATGTCCACACAAACATGTATAAACAAAAAAGCTGAGTATCATCTACCATGTATTCAATTGTGAAAGCAGAATAACATTATATTTTTATTACTTGAAAGATCCCAAGAAAATTTCATTTTGTACATTAAATGATCTATTAGAAAAATCAATCAATCATAAAAATGTTTACAGATTTTAAATTACACACATACACAAATTTACAATCAACAAGAGCCGAATAACAATAATGTTTAAGAGTATTTTTCACTTAAGTATATCATCTATCAGAATGCGAACTCCGGAAGAAGTACTTGAATTGCTAGAAAAAGCTTGATTTACATGTAAAGATATTCAAGTAATCCTTAATCTGTATTCAAGAGAAACAGCTTGACTGCAGATAGAGATTGGGTTTAATGACTATTACTACTGAAAAAAAAAAAAGAAAAATTAAAATAGAAAAGAGTATGACGAAGATACATTTTATCAAAAGTTTCATTTAACCTGCATGACAAAACAATCATACGACTTATTGATAGATTCATTTTTTTTTTCTATAACTTATCAACCTTGCAGGATTTTTAAAGCTAGGAAAACATTTTTAGATTGTAAGAATTTTTTTAGAGATAATAGTTTACTGATACAAGTTTTACGAATTAACCCATAGCTGAGGGGAAGAAGTGGATTCATACCTTTCCCAATGGTATTTGTGCATTAAGTGTATATAATAAACCCAACTGGAATTGGAACTCTGCTCTCCAATTAACAATTCCAAGCAATTATTCATTATACCACCTGTACATTCAAGCTTACAGCACCTGATAGATGCAAATGGTCACCCATCTAGGTACTAATGTTGCTTAACTTTGGTAATTGTGTAGCAAGCAGTATTTCAAGGTGGTGTGGCAATAAGGCAAGATGATCATAAGACCTGCCAGGATTTATTATTGGGACAATCTTAATATAAATTACGCAAACAACATTGTGTTGATGGTAAACAAAAGAAAAAAAAAACTGAAATAACAGACAGTTTAGTTGTGAAAGGCAAGAAGAAAGGACTAACCAGTAGTTGTAAGAAAAAAGATTACAGTGTTGTCAGCAAAAGAGACAGTCCAAAGTATCAACTACATATTGGTGACATTAAAATTATGCACATATTCTTTTAATAATCATTCCACCCCAAGCAAGGCAGACATGCCACTTGCATACAGGGACTTACAGTGAAAGAATAAAAAAGGTACAGAGGCCGTGAAAGGAAAGATATGAGATGGATGAGAATCAAGTAGATAAAAAAAATAGCAATTGACATTTCATTTAAACTTTTGGAGATTGTAGCTATCAGGAAAGTAAGCAAATGGAAGCGAGTTTCACAAATGGGAAGTGCAAGAAAAGAAACTATTAGAGTAGAAGAGATGATTAAATATTTCAACAGTAAAAGGGTGGGGCCTTGAGCCAATCTTGTAGCATGAGTAAATACATATGGTCAGAGTGCCAGCAAAAGAAGCTCATCAGAGCAGTTGCCATAAAAATACTTGTAGAAAAGACAGAGGGAAGCCATATCATGTCAGTGAGAAAGGGACTGAAGGCAGGTTTGCCAAGTCAAGATTGACAATATTGCAGATCCTTGCCCGGATTTTGTCGAGAACCTCAAGATGAAGAGCAGAAGCACGCAACAAGATATGGCAACAGTATTCAATGCAAGGACAAATGGTAAATTTATAAATGTACAAAATGGATTCTGACGAGAAAAGCTTCCTAGCCCAACACAGTGAACCAACCTTCCTAGTAGTAGATGCATTCAGTGTAATCATTCCATTTCCATATGGAAACCTATCCCGCTTATATCAAAACAATGGAAAAATCAAGGCAAAAAAAAACAAAAAAAAAACAAATAAATAAATAAAAAAATTACATGAATTGTGGAAGATGCCTTTTAGTAACTAAATCAATTATGAAAACTTAAAATGTAAGACACACACACACACACAAAAAAAGGGTGGGGGAGGCTATAATCTCACTAATGAAGATGGGACTTGACACAGGAACATGGTCCCACTAAGATATGCTTAAAAAAAAAAAAAAAAAAAAAAAAAAAAAAATCATGAATAGTATTTGAAAAATTGAGTTTTAAAAAGAGGGACTTTTGTTGCTACTATGGTGCAAGGTCTACCATCTGTTTTGGCTATAGCATACGATCTACTGGACCATCGAACTATATACATATTTATTTAAACATTAACAATTATTTATATATCTATATACTATTTACATTAAAAAGGTAGAAAGTTAAAAATAAACACAATATCAGATTATTTTCGTGCTAAACACTTTGTATCTCCTCTAGTAATGGCACGAATAGATCATTGGAATTTTTTCCTCAACATCTTCCAGCAAAAATAAAATATTTGTGAATTGGTTTAGGCCAAGAAGGATTCTGATTTAGGAGCTTCATTTGCTTCTTTTTTATATAGACAGGTTACTTGTTTAGAAAATATGAGGCAGATATAAATATCGATGTTAGATCTCATCAAAGGCCATGTGAGGGAAGAGGCCTCCACACTGCACCCAAGTAGATGATATATTTTTTTTTAATCATTTCACCACAAGTAAAGCAACAAAACTGCTAAGATGCAAGGGGGTTACTGAACACTAAAGGACAAAACAAAAACACTATTAAGAGAGAAGAATAAAATAACAGGAATTAAGAAGACAGAAGACGACTGAGATTGCATTTAAATTTTTGAAGATCAAACTTGACCAGAAAGCAAGAAGCCAGAAGAGATTTCCACAAGCGAGAAGTACAACAGAAGGAACTGTTAGCATAGAACTTACAATTGCCTCTAACCATTTCAACTGTAAAACGAGGAGCTTTGTCGCTAATCTAGTATTGTACTTAAATTCATAAAGTCTACGTACAATTGCAGAAAGTTTATCAGAATAATTACCAAGTATTTATAGAAAAGAGACACGTAATTTGTAGTGAATAGTATAATCTTCATTGTGAGATGATCACTTGTCACCAACTAGCAGTATAGCCCGGCGTTGCTCGGGTGTAACGAAACCTTTAAAACTAATCCATGGTCCTGGAGATCAGACTCTTTGGACATTGGCACGAAAGACTAAAAAGCAATAGTTGTTTCCAGTTAAAGCAAAACCGTAGACTAAAAGGAAAATGAATGGATGTAAGTCAAATTTTGATTTCCTGCTATCGATATGAAATAAGTTTTTTTCGTCATAAACTGAATTTTGAAGGCTAAATAAGTCCTTTGAGTAAATGGTATCATGGCTGAGACTAAGAACTGCAATTATACCTACTTAGAGCCAAACCCAAAGCAAAAACTAAAATAAAAGGGCTGAAAAAAAATACAGACAGATAAACAGACACATACACACAAACATCTTGCCTTTTATATATATATATATATATATATATATATATAAAAAAAAATCGATTTTTTGCACTATTGTAAGAACTGCAACCTTGAAACTTCTGAATATCGTTTCTTATGGCTTTGTCTATGAGTGTATCAAATTTTGACCACTCCTATCACCCGATTTTTTCGATTATCGATATTTATCAGAGTACCTCGACACAAAACCTAGCTAAGAACGCTCGCAGATGCTTATAGTACAACTGTGTAAATTTTCAAGAAAATCGGTTCAGCAGTTTCGGAGTCTATAGGTAATGGACACACGCACACATACAAAGTTCCATTTATAAATAAGTTTAGATTTGTAGTTGGAGGAGTTACAGATAAAGATTTTCAAAATAAATGAATTTAACACACACATTCACGCACATGAGAAAGAAAAAAATGTACTTGCTTGTATCAAGATAAGAGAAAGATATTGGCAAAACATTGATATGAGTGAGTGTGTGTTACATGCCTGAAGTTTAGCAGTGGACTGCCCAAGGGGTGAAATTTCACTGGTGGCAACAACATGCATTCTGTACGTATCGCATTCTAAACCAAAAAGAGATGATTTTCTAAGCACTGCTTAGATGTGCCAGAAGACTGTAAGCATGAAGTACCCAGTAAGGATCAAATTCCCTACTTCGTTGCAATAGGTTCTAGCAAGACAAGCTTGCTAACCATTACACTACATCAAGGTGCTCCTAAACCAAAGAGAACCCTAAATAGAATGCTATCTAGTGAGCATCTTGGCAGACAAAGTGGCAGTAATCACCACAAACTGCAGGAAAACTGATGCTCGACAGAGACAGTTAAAATCCCTGAAACATGTCGCATGAAGACAGCAATTTGACAAGTTTGAGCAACTGTATAGCAGAACAAAGATGTGTGGTGAAGGAGCAAAAGTTACGTAGAGTAACAAAAGACAGGAAGTTGTAGAGAGCCATGATTTGAAAAGGCCATGACATAAGTTATATTTGATTCTACCAGGAGAAGAAAGGGGATAGGGCTTTTGTTTGCAAGGATGTGCATCACAGAAAGTTGAATCAATAAGCAGAGTTTGAACTCCTCCCTCGTCAGTTGAGTTTACTCAGCAATAATCGTACCCTGGGGAAAAGGTATTTCTACTGTTACATATCTACCAGATTTGGTCACATCTAGTCCTGGCAAAGCACAACACTGAATTTATTCAAAACTGTAGAGTAAGTAACAGGAAACCACTCCACTACCTTTCCTAAAAAAAGACAGAGCAATTCAGAGATTTAAAAAAAAAATATAATAATAATAATAATTTGTGGGGAGACATGGTCGCCTACATCTTGAAGAGACATCAGTCAAATTGCTATATGCATGATATACGCTTAGGCGATCATGCCTCTTTTGACCCATGACTGACTAGTCACTAGACTAGGCAGAAGGTTTTCCCGCAGTAGGTTGCCATTTCTTTCTGCGGTAGATTGGTTTCAAACCATCTATCCTGTTATTCAATTCTTTTCTCCAGATCAGTCAGTTTAGTGCCATACGTAAGATACCGTTGGGCGATCATGTTTCTTTCGATCCATGACTGTCTAGGCAGAAGATTTTCCCGCAATGGGATGCAAATTTTTTCTGCCCTAGATTGGTCGCAAACCAAGGCTATAGAACACCATCTATCCTGTTATTCGATTCTTTTCTCCAGATCAGTTAAGTGCCATACGTAAGATACGCTTGGGCGATCATGTCTCTTTCGATCCCTGACTGATTAGGCGGAAGATTTTCCCCACAGTATATTGCCAACCAAGGCTACAGAACCGAATCTGTCTTGTTATCAACTCATAGCTGGAAGAAGGAATGGATAAGTACTTTTCCTAAGCGTATTTGCACGTAAGTGAATGCAACGGATTTACCCAGGCATTAAACATAAATTAACTCTTCTTTACCAACGCGTTTCGTCTTTTAGGAAATTTTTTATTAAGAGGCGTTAAAAAAAAAAAAAAAAAAAAAAAAAATTTTTCATCTTTTACGAACTTTAAACTTTAAAATTTAATTAAAGCTAGAAGATTAAAGAAATTTAGAGATTAATTCAAATAAGAAAAAAAAAGTTTTTAAACTTAGTATTACAAAAAAAAATAAAATAAGAAATTTCTAAAACTTTGTTGGTCAGTGATTTTTTATGTAAACAAAAAAAAAAAATTTGGCCGTTAAAAGGTTTCACATTTTTTAAAATAAAAGGAAAATTCATTTCGCGTTCAAAACATTTCTTTCAAAAAAGCAGAAAAATAAGGTCATTTTTTTATTATTTTTCGTGATTTTAGCTTAACTAAATATTTTTAAAGTAAACAGAATTTCCATATCAAAATCATGAAACGGTTTCTTCATTTTATTTGCCAGATTTCATATTGTTTTTTGTTTTGTTTTTTTAAGAGAATGCTACAAAGAAAAGTAAAAAGATTAAATTACCGATAAACACACACAAAAAAATAAATAAATAAACTAACTTCTTTTTAAAAGTAATTCCACGAATAAAGACGAAGTTGTTTTTGTTTTCCTCTTTCCAAAAAACTGAATGTAAAAAAAAGAATAAATAAAAAGAGTAAAAAGAGAGTTTAATTTTTTCAAAGACTCGTAAATAAAAATAAAAAGACGCACCTTGATAAAGAAAAGCCTAAAAAGAAAACTTACGTAAACTACAGTTAGATTTTTGTGCCCCAGAAAAACAAATCAAAAACTATGAAAATTGAACAGTAAAAAACATCTTTAAAAAAATAAAATAGTTAAACTAAACGTGAACTTTATGAATATGACACTTAATTTTCAATTTTCATTTATGAAGTGTTTATGCTGTTAAAAAAAAAAATATTTTGAGAACTTACGGGATTTAGAAAAGGTCTAGAATTTTAAAAATAATCATTATTACAATATTTGTTTTGACTCAAAACTTTTTGAGTAATTTTAAAATTGGTTAAAAATCCCGTCCAGAAAAAAGGAATAAAGAGAAAATAAAAAATCAAAGACAGTTTTTGTTTTTCAATAATTTAACAAAGCCAGAAACCACTTCATATAAAAACGAATTGCACGAGAGAAAGAAAAAAAATTCAGTTACAAAAATTAAGACAAAAATTCAAATACACAGCGTTTCAACTTTTCTGTAAAAAAAAAAAAAAAAAAAAAAAAAGACTATGAAGTAACAAAAAAAATTTAAAATAGTAAGATTGTAAGTAAAAAAGTAAATCATTTTCTCCAAGTTATGTTGATAAAAATTAATAATCCTAAACTTAAAATAAAATCCTCAAACTCATTTAAACAGTTTTTATATTACCTTATTAAATTAGTCTGAAAAAAAAAAAAAAAAAAAATTACAATTCAGATGCATTTTTAAATAGTCATATTGTAGTATTGGTTTCTTTTTTATCCCTTTCACCTACCTAAAAAACTCCAATAGTTTATGAAGAAAAAAAGAAAAAAGTCATTTAAAAAAAAAAAATCCTAGCTTGAAATTAAAAAAAACTAAAATAAAACTAAAAGCTTCAAGAAATATTTTTTTTCATTTTTAAAAAGCGGTATCGCCTTTTCTGTGATGGTTCCTACACTTTTCTTTAAATGTAGATAAATAACATGATCACATCACAATGTTTTTTCTTTCCTCTGCAAAATACCTGAAGGGAGTTGACAACGGCAAAGTGCCCCACCCCACGAAGAAGGGTAACATCTCTGTATGATGATGAGGGTGTTACTGTTCACACATCAAGTTTGATCTGTTGCCGTTTTTTCTTATTTTTCACGGATCATTTCTATAATTTTAATCAAAGAGAATATATATTTATTTATTTTCCGTTTGAATGAAGTCCTGTTTTTGGGACAGGACCAACCCTATGTTCACTCCTAGTTGGCCTAAAAGAAAAATAGGTAACCCAAGATTTTTTTTTTTTTTTTATATACAAGAATTGCCTGGAAAAAGAAAAGAAAATCGTACGTGATAACGGATGTTTGGGTAAAAATTTCTTATTTAGACAAAGAAATAAAGTTTTTGGTTTTTAAGTTTTTATCGATCTGAAACATTTTTTGTTATTGTTTCTAGTTACAAACAATGGTTGTACTTTTATTTTAAAAGTTAAGGGAAGACGCAAACTTTAGAATAGATTGGAAAATGAATATTTAAAAATAAAAAATAAAAAGACTTTGGAAACAAGTTTCGGCAAAAAATATTTAACTTCATTTTTTGGTAAAATTATAATCAGAAAAAAAAAAAGACCATTTTTTTTTTTTAAATAAGTAAAACGACACGCATACAAAAAAAAAATTTGTAACTTTTCAGTTTGGAAAAAAAGTATTTTTTTGTGACAAAATGCTTAATACAAAATGAAAAGTTATAAAATTAAATTATAACTTTTTTATTTTTTTTTTAATATCATGGGGGGGGGGGGGGGAATATGAAATTTTTTTTTTTTTAACAAATTTCGGAAAGTATTTTCAATTTTCAAGAAATAAAAAAAGGAAAGAAAGAAAATAATAAGCGACACGGACGAATTTTATTATTACAGCGGAAAAATAGTCACGTTTACAAAACCTAATTTTTGAAAAATAAATTAAAAATAGATATTCACATTGAGTTAAAACAGAAAATGAAACATTGTCTAAACGCCCCCCCCCCAAAAAATAAATTAGTTAAAAAAAAAAAAAAAAAAAAAAAAAAAAAAAAATATCGTTAGTTTTACTTTAAATGTTTGTAAAAAGAAAAACCACTAAAATATGTTTAATTATTCAATCATAAAATAATTAAAAAAAAAAAACGAACTGTTAAAAAACTTTTAACGTATTTTTTTGAATGTAAGTTTTCAAAACTTCGCTTCAGTTAAGAAAACCAATTTGAATAAACAAATGCATTTTTAAAATGAATCAAGAAAAAAAAAATCTGTTTTCTTAATGTTTTTCACTGCCCAGGTAAAAAGAAAAGAAAAAGTTCATCAGTCGGTGAATATGAACTTAAAAGCCAAAAATAAAACAATTATTAATTAGTTAGTAATTTAGTTTTAAGTACATTTCAATTTTTTCTTAAAAACTAATCACATCTCTAACCATTTTGATATCAAATCAAGCTATAACGAACGAAAATAAAACTCGTAAGGTTTTATTTATTTTATCAGTAAAAACCTTTTTATGGTAAATATATATTTTATATACAAATAAAAAGTGTTTAAGAAGATTTTTTACTTACTGCTTGTTCATCGATAGGATGGCCCCGACATCCCCGTGTAAACGCTGGAAGACCCGGACTATTATCCATTTTAGCATTAAAAAAACAAAAAAAAGAAACCTTTTAAAATGGTTTGTCTGTCCCAGGGAATGAATGAGCTGCTTATAAGATCTTAAGAACGATGTTTTCGTTTTTTTTTCCTTTACTTTTTTTGCGGAGGTCTGTTATGACAAGAAAGTCAACTCAAAAGTAACCACTTTTGATGACGGTCTGACCCCTCAGCGCGCTGCTCAACTTTGGTAATGCCGAGTTATCTGCCCCTGTCAGAACATGGCAAAAAAAAAAAAAATAAAAACTTTTTCCTTACTCATACTATGGACACCTATACTCGCCACAAACTCACAATTCAAAATTATAAACGATTAACTTTTATTTTCTCCGTTTTAACTGACAGTTATACCTTTTAACAGTTGATATATCTAATGGCCTCTAACTTTAAAAAAAAGTCCCGTGTTGGTGACGCTTGAAAGGATAAAAGAAAAAAAAAGGAATGGACAATTTTAATTTTAATGTTGATAAAATAATCTTCGCCCCCCAACAATTGAAAGAAAAAAATCTCCAACAATTAAAAGAAAAAATATAACATTAAATGCCCTGTTGGTATATCTAATGAGTAAATCCTTAGCATAAAAAAACAACTTATAACTAAATCTACTTTAAATCTAAAAGCTTCTTTGACAAGAGGTCAGTTTTATTTGTCCAAGTTCAAATATGTTTCCTGTGTACCTGAGTTTTTAAGGACTACAGTTATGAATATCAGGTTGGAATGAGAAATCAGAGAGTTTAGTTCAAATTCCAGTTGAATCCATTGCATTCACTTACACACAAATATTCTTTAGGAAAGCTATGAATCCATCTCTTCTCTGTCCAGCTGTGGGTTCAATAGCAGGACAGACTGGGTTCTACAGCCTTTGTTGGCAACCAGTCTACCACAGAAAGTAATGGCAAAAATCTTCTGCCTAGCCATTCATGTCTCAAAAGAGACATGATCGCCCAAGCATGTATCACATATGGACTGAGTTGCTATGCGGTTAGTTACTTTAGCAACAATACAGTAGTTTAACAGGTAATAAGTGTGAGATAGATGAGGCTTGTTACCAAAAAATAACTATCATATGAATAATTCAACTTGACTTTAACAATTTTCTTTCTTTCAATATTTCCTACTGATTATCTAAACTTATTTATAAATGGAACTTTGTCTGTGTGTATGTGTGTGTGTGTGCCCGTTACCTATAGACTCTGAAACAGCTGAACCAATTTTCTTGAAAATTTACACAGTTGTACTATAAGCATCTGCGAGTGTTCTTAGCTAGGTTTTGTGTCGAGGTACCCCCGATAAATATTGAAAATTGATAATCGAAAAAATTGGGCTATAGAAGGAGTGGTCCGATTTTAATCAAATTTGATACACTCATAGACAAAGACATGAGAAACGATATTCAGAAGCTTCAAGGTTGCAGTTCTTACAATAGTGCAGAAAATCAATAATATATATATATATCTATAAAAGGCAAGATGCTTATGTGTGTGTGTGTGTGTGTGTGTGTGCCTGTTTATCTGCCTGTATGTCTGTAGTTTTTTCAGCCCTTTTATTTTAATTTTTGCTTCAGGTAGGTATAATTGTAGTTCTTAGTCTCAGCCATGATACCATTTACTCAGAGGACTTATTTAGCCTTCAAAATTCAGTTTACGACAAAAAAACTTATTTGATATCGATACCAGGAAATCAAAATTTGACTTACATCCATTCATTTTTCTTTCATCCATTCATTTTTCTTTCAGTCTACGGTTTCACTTTAACTGGAAACAACTATTGCTTTTTAGTCTTTCGAGCCAACATCGAAAGAGTCTGAGCGCAAGGACCATGGATTAGTTTTAAAGCTTTCATTACACCCGAGCAACGCCGGGCTATACTGCTAGTTAAGTTATATTAAGCCAAGTTGAGTTGAACTCAGTGGTTGGGATTGCAAAATATTGGCAAAGAGGTGTGAAATTCTATCATTTAACTGAGGTTTGTTATTAATAGTTAGACTATTAGGGAAATGAATGTGTGTTGTGGTGCAGTGGATATCAGTTCGGAACATCTGAGAGCCAAGTTTGAATTTCAGTTTATGTGCAAATAGCCTTGGGAAAAATATTAATCCATCACTTCTCTCTCCAGTTATGGATTAAACAGTAGAACAGATTGGGTTCTATAGCCTTGGTTGGCAACCAGTCTATTGCAGAAAGTAATGGTAACCTACTGTGGAAAAATCTTCTACCCAGTCAGTCATGTCTTTTTTGAAATATGATCATGCAAGCATGTATCAAGTATAGCACTTAACTAACTGACTCTATAAATGTGGCCTTATGTCAAACTAAGGCTGAGTGAATACCTATTTGAGCTTGTATCTGTAATAAGACAGGGAGAGAAAATTATCAAAAGTTATGAAATATATATAGTATATCGAGGCAGCAAGTAATTTTCTAAATATATGCTGTTAAATATAAGAGACAATGAATGTCTATTATGTTTAATCATGAGCCGTTTTAAATGTTGTCTTTTTGCTTTAATTTCAGTTGAAAATAAAGACAAAAATTCTCCAACATTTGGATAATTATTTATTGATTTTCTTCTAAGCTTTCGGCTCACATGAGCCATCTTCAGAGAGGTAGTTTAAACTGAAATATTATAAAATCCACCATCACCGACGATTTTATTTTGTGTTGACATAAAACTCCGCTTGGCAACGGCAATAGTTACCAAAAATAATAAACGCAGTTCTTAAGTTTGCGATGCGATTTTATGACGTCACACCGCGGGATAGCGCGAAATGACAACAAAACCATATAGTCAAATGCAATGTAATATATTATTTCCGGTTTTAAAGTTGATTTTATTGAGTGTTGGTTGTTTAGATTTGATGTACATGGCCTCCAATATCTGCAGGTTCCTCTTACTGTGTGTATGAGTAAGGATCACCATATTGTTGACCAAAATCTGTCTGATATTACCTACATGTTTATGTTTTTCAGAAATGTTGTTTAATAGTACTCTGATCAGAAAGATGACATGTAAGTCTACAGGAGAGCGTGGTTGTAGTAAATATGTATATATGTCTGTGTGTGTGTGTGTGTGTGTGTGTGTGTTATATTTACTGTGTATACATCTTTGAGGAGACATCCCTGATTTGGGATTTTTTAAAAATCATCCTTGACATTCTGATATCACTTTAAACAAAAGCAGAGATATCTACTTAAAACACACACACATATATACATGCATGCACGCACACACATGCACACACACACACACACACACACACACACACACACACACACACACACACACACACGAACACACAGTTTACTTATTTCCCTGATAGCGACAAACTCAAAAAAAAAATTAAGTACAGCATCAATTGTTATCTTCTATCTTCTTGAATCTCATATATTTTATATCCTTTCTTTGACACCTGATGTACCCAGTCATTTTTTCGACTGAAACCCTCTACGAACTAGTAATGGTCCTGCCTTGCTTGAAGTGAAATGATTGAAAATAATACCAAGAGATGCTGAAATATTCTCAGTAAAATGTTCTTCATAAAATCTTAATAATTCAACAATCATGAGAATTGTTTCTGGAAGGCTTTCTTAGTCAGAAAACATTTGTATGCAGTAATTCATATGTTGGGGTGGCGTTTATTATTTAATAATAGTAATAAAAGGGTGATCACCCACTTTATGACCAGTATCTAGGTCCCACCCATTTACCACTAAAATAGTTAGCGGTAACCACCACTTCTACCCCAGCAGTTTATTTTCTCGCACTTTCTGCCTGTGGAACTTTCTTCCATTTACTTGCTTCCCTGATAGTTACAACCTCCAAAAATTTAAATCAAGCTCCAAAAATTTAAATGCAACCTCCAAAAATTTAAATCAACCTCCAAAAATTTAACCTCAATTGCTATTTTCTATCTTCTTGAATTCCATTCATCTTTTAACCTTCTTCAATACCCTCTGTACCCAGTCATTTCTCTCTGTAACTCCCTGAGCACTGGTGGTTGTCTGCTTTGCTTGGGGGTGAAATGATTAAAAAAAAGCATATTTGACAGTTTTTGTAATCCACTACAAATCCAGAAATCAATTCACATTATTAACTAATCTGATAATGCTTTCATCATTGACAAGTTCAAGTTTATATTTATGAGAAAACACAAAAATTACAATACACAACGTGCGCACAAAAATCCAATATGATATTAAAGATATACATAACAGTTCTACCATATTTGTGAACACTTTAGACCTATAAGATGATTGGATAGTCATAGATCATCAGTTCAATACCTACATCAGGATTTTGAACACTGATTTGAATATCTATAGACAGTATAATATAGGCAGGCTAGCAAGCATATCTAGAATGAATATAAATCAATAAAGTTATAATTAGCGTTTGTTTGTTAAAAAAGATTATAAATACGAGATCTGATAAGTTCAATAGATTTATTGATGCAAAACACTTGAGTTAGAAAACTAAATAAGTCAATTGAATTTTCCTAGATTAATTGAATATTACAGTTCAAGTTATCTCAAACAGTTTTTAGGTAAAAGTTCTTCTGCTAGTCTGAAAAAAACAAGTTAAATTTTGTTAATTTTCTCATTTTTCAGTTGTATTATCTATCTAAATCTATCTAAACTTATTTATAAATGGAACTTTGTCTGTGTGTGTGTGTGTCCATTACCTATAGACTCCAAAACAGCTGAACCGATTTTCTTGAAAATTTACACAGTTGTACTATAAGCATCTGCTAGTGTTCTTAGCTAGGTTTTGTGTTGAGGTACTCCCAATAAATATCGAAAATCGATAATCGAAAAAATTGGGCTATAGAAGGAGTGGTCTGATTTTAATCAAATTTGATACACTCATAAACAAAGACATAAGAAACAATATTCAGAAGTTTCAAGGTTGCAGTTCTTACAATAGTGCAAAAAATCGATAATATATATATATAAAAGGCAAGATGTTTGTGTGTGTGTCTGTTTATCTGCCTGTAGTTTTTTCAACCCTTTCATTTTAGTTTTTGCTTCGAGTTTGGCTCTAAGTAGGTATAATTGTAGTTCTTAATCTCAGCCATGATACCATTTACTCAGAGGACTTATTTAGCCTTCAAAATTCAGTTTACAATGAAAAAAACTTATTTGATATCAATACCAGGAAATGAAAATTTGACTTACATCCATTCATTTTTCTTTCAGTCTACGGTTTCACTTTAACTGGAAACAACTATTGCTTTTTAGTCTTTCGTGTCAACGTCCAAAGAGTCTGAGCTCCAGGACCATGGATTACACCCGAGCAATGCCAGGCTATACTGCTAGTATACATATATTTATAAGGCTTTATGCAACTTTGTTTAGATTGTGAAATCATTCATGGTTGAGTGGTCTAAGACACATCAGATCTATTGATAACTTTCTATATGCTGTTAGGGATTGCAGATTCGATTCCTGTTGAATGATACGTATTTTCATAAAAAAATTACTCAAAAAAAAAAAATGCTGGTAGAGTTATATATATATATATAATGGGTGACCCAACAAAAACAAGAACGTTTTTAACAATCCAATAAAACCAAGAGTGATGGAAGAAAAATATTTTATTCAAAGTAAGTGAAACCTTAAAACATACCATTTAAGAAACAATGATGGAATTTTCTTTTTTTTTAAATTACATCCTGTAGATGGCTTCCTCTTGTTCAATTCAAGTGTCTCCACATAACGATTTGCAGCGAGTGACTGAGATCCCCTGTTCATTTAAAAAAAAAAAAGGTCCAATGATCCCATGTAATGAAACAGCACACCATACTGTCACCTTACTAGTGTGAAAAAGGGTGCTCATAAACTTCATTAGGATAAATAAACGTTATGAAAAATTTTAAATTCAAAGACAGTAATAATGTAAACAACATGCACACATGAAATCTTTCATAACGTTTATTTATTTTCTTTTAAAATGTTGTAACACTTTTCCTGCTACAAGGCAATATTTAATTTTTAAACTGATGATGAACAATGACATTTGTAAGTACTAAGACAACTTTTGGACAATTTTTATACAAATATAAATCGGAAATAAAAAGCGTAATCAGAAAATATGTAAAAATTCAAAAGAAAATATATTAGACTATGTTGTCTCTATCGTTTAACACAACTTGTTTAAAAGAAAAGATTTTTTTTTTTTTTTAATCATCTCACCCCAAGCAAGGCATTCCACTGCCACTATTGCGCATGGGGCTACATAGGGGAAGGTAAAGAGAAGGAGTGGTTAGACATAGGGAATGTCAGGAGGAAGGTGACAGATGAGTAAGGATACCGAGGATGAGGGTTGGGCAGATGGGAAGAGTGTTTGATAGAATGGGAGCAGGTTAGTGTGTTAGGAGGTGTTTATTGATCTTACATTTAAACTCCTGGAGATTGTAGCCGTCAGCAATCGTGTGGAAGAGAATTGCACAGTCGGGAAGTGCAAGGAAAATGCTGCCAAAATATACATACTTTATATCTATATATATATATATATATACACTGTTTAATTAAAAACAGTATATCTACTCAAAAACAAGTGTCTATTAAAAATAATGTTCAAGCAAATAAATTAAATCTGCTGTTTGATTATCAATTTCATAAATCTCTGGAACTTTCTGTACCATTGTCTGTTTCAGTCAGTCAAGTGCCATACATGATACACGCTTTGGGCAATCATGTCTTGAAAGAGACATGACTGACTGGCCAGAAGATTATCCGGCAGTAGGTTGCCATTGCTTTCTGTGGTAGACTTGTTGCCGACCAAGGCTATAGAACCCAATCTGTCCTATTATTTGACTCATAGCTAGAGGTAGAAAAGATGTATTATATTATTACGTAGTAATTAGTGGGGAATCAGTTTATTACTTCATAAAAATAGAATACCGACCCCCACTTTATGACCAGTAGAAGCCTTAATCATGATTCCAACTATTATATTCAGTCAGTAGTCAAGTGCCATACGTGATACACACTTTCAGTGATCATGTCTCAAAAGAGACATGACTGACTTGGCAGAAGATTATCGCACAGTAGGTTGCCATTGCTTTCTGCGGTAGACTGATTGCCAGCCGAGGCTATAGAACCCATTCTGTCTTATTACTTAACTCATAACTGGATGGAAGAGACAAATTATTACTTTTCCCAAGGGTATTTGTGTGTAAGTGAATGCAAGGAATTCAACTGAAATTCAAACTCAGCTCCCTGATTTGTCATTCTGAGTCGATATCCACTGCACCAGAATTCACATCCAGTTTGCATTTGTTTATATTAAGACGAGCAGTATAGCCCGGCGTTGCTCGGCTGTGATGAAAGCTTTAAAACTAATCCATGGTCCTGGAACTCAGATTCTTTGGACGTTGACACGAAAGACTAAAAAGTTTCCAGTTAAAATGAAACCGTAGACTGAAAGAAAAATAAATGGATGTAAGTCAAATTTTGATTTCCTGGTATCGATTTATATATTATCAATTTTCTGCACGATTGTAAGAACTGCAACCTTGAAACTTCTGAATATCTTTTCTTATGTCTTTGTCTATGAGTGTATCATATTTGATTAAAATCGGACCACTCCTCCTATAACCTGATTTTTTCGATTATCGATTTTCGATATTTACTGGGGGTACCTCAACACAAAACCTAGCTAAGTACACTGGCAGATGCTTATAGTACAACTGTGTAAATTTTCAAGAAAATCGATTCAGCCGTTTCGGAGTCTATAGGTAACAGATACACACACACAGACAAAGTTCCATTTATAAATAAGTTTAGATACACTTTCAGAGTAGAGATGAATATTTACTAGAAATCAAAAAGTTATGTTGATTCGGCTTTGCTTAGACAATGAAATCATTCATGATTGAGTGGGCTAAGACACAGACCAATGGATGGCTTCCATGATGTTGTTGGGGGTCGCAGGTTCAAATCCTCCTAAATGGCACATAACAAAACTACTCAAAAAATATCCAGGCTGGTAGAGTTTTACAAATATATATATATATATATATATATATATATTTTTTTTTTTTTTTTCTGAACATATACTGTTAAATATAAGAGACAATGAATGTCTATTATGTTTAATCATGAGCCATTCTAAACGTCGTATTTTGGCTTTAATTTCAGTTGGAAATAAAGACAAAAATTCTCCAACTTCATATTTGTATAAAAATGTTGGAGAATTTTTGTCTTTATTTCCAACTGAAATTAAAGCCAAAATACGACGTTTAGAACGGCTCATGATTAAACATAATAGACATTCATTGTCTCTTATATTTAACAGTATATGTTTAGAAAATTATTTGCTGCCTCAATACACTATATATATATATATATATATATACACTGTTTAATTAAGAACAGAGTATCTACTCAAATACAAGTATCTATTAAAAATAATGTTCATGCTAATGAATTAAGTGCACACACACACACACACACACACACACACACACACACACACACACACACACACACACACACAAACACACACACAAACACACACACACACACACACATACACACACACACACACACACACACACACACACACACACACACACACACACACACACACACACACACACACACACACACACACACACACACACACACACACATTGTAATTTTGTTATTATAATGGTTCATAAAAGCATTATATCATAAAAGCATGATATCACTGTACAAAAATTTTCATGTTTCAAAACAATACTGTTCTTCTTCAGGTGATATGGATCAGGCTTCTCTCCCTGAAAGTAAAACACTGCACCTCCTCAGATTAACTCTCACATCAGACCTCAAGTGGAATAACTACATAGAATCCATAGCTAAATCCACTGCTAAGATAGACGGTTCTCTGTGTAGAGCCAGGAAATTTTTCTCGTCTGAAACAATCCTGCACATATACAAATCTACCATCTGCCCGTGCATTGAATATTGCTGCCATATCTGGTCGGGTGCTCCTGCTCTCCACCTAGGTGTCCATGAACAAATCCAACAAAGAATCTGTAATGTGATCGATCCCGACTTGGCAGCTAGGATAAAGTCACTTTCTCGCCAATGCAGTGTGGCTTCCCTGTGTCTTTTCTACAAATACTTTCACGGCTTCTGCTCCGATGAACTTAGCTCACTGGTACCCCCTATATATGAATTTCCTCAAGCCATAAGATTAGCAACTAGGTCCCACCCTTTTACTGTAAAACCAATAAATTGTAAATGCAAATTCTACTTTAGCAGCTTCTTTTCTCGCACTTCCCGCCTGTGGAATTTCCTTCTGCTTACTTGCTTTCTCAACAGCTACAATCTTCAAGAATTCAAATGTAAAGTTAATAGTCATCTCCTGTCTCACTAACTTGCATCCTCTCTCTCTCATGCTCCTTTCTCCGTCCACTCCACTCTCATCAGTATTCTCATCCTTCTCTTACTCTCTTCTTGACACCCCCTGTAGCCTGTCACTCTTTCTCATAACATTCCTCCTATGTAACCCTCTGCCATACAGTGGCAGTAAAATGCCTTGCTTGGGGCGACATGATTATAAAAAAATATAAATATGATAAAAGCATTATATTACTACACAAAAATTTTTATGTTTCAAAACAATATATCTTCAGGTGATATTTAAAAAAAAATTTTAATATCACCTGAAGAAGAATAGTATTGTTGTAAAACATTAAAATATTTGTGTAGTGATATTGTGCTTTTATAAACCATTGTAACAACGAAATTACAATATTAAGCTCTACTTTGTATCGAGCATTCTTTATAAAAGTAAATGCTTAAACAGTGGGTTTTTAATCTACCTATTCTTTTACTTTTATAATATATATATATATATATATATATAGAGAGAGAGAGAGAGGGATATATAGTATTGATAATACAGGGAAGATTTAGCATTTTTTGACTGAGCAGTCAGTGCTGATTTCAATTGAAATTTAGAAACAATTTTGGCGGGGAAATTGGTTTCTCAATTCCAATAGTTATTAATACTCTTTCCAGTATATGTTTTTAATCAATTAATCCCATGCAAAACAATAATCCCACTCAGATGCAAAGGGCTACTGGGAGTGAAAGAGAATGAAAAAGAATTTAGAAGGAAAGTGGAAACCTAATCGTAAACAAGAAACAAGGGATAAATCTCTGCTCCTGTTCAAAAGACTAAGGAGGAGTGTGAGCTGGGAAAATGTTTATATAGAATTTTGCCCTCATTTAATTTAAGGAACGTACCCTAAAAGTCTGTAAAAGTATTTTTCATATACCACACACACACACACACACACACACACATATATATATATATATATATATATATTACTTTCTAACAAACTTTAACTTATGTGTCTTCCATATGTTTTAACTGACCTTTCAACCACTTAATGAATATTCATGAATGTTTAAAAGTCTTGATAAACCAATGACATCCTTGCTTTTTTATATAAATAAATCTTATATTTTCCTTGATAACATCCCTCAGAACAGGAACTGTGTCGGCTAAGAATAGCTTTTTTTATCTCTATTTATTTTTTCCTTTCAGATATACACTGAAAAACACACACACACACACACACACACACACACATGTGTGTGTGTCTATATTTCTGGGATGTGGTAATGTTTTTTTTCCGTTTTTGTTTTTGTTTTTTCTAAGTGTTTCACCCCGAGCAAGGCATTTCACTGCCACTACTGCGCAAGGGGCTACATAGAGTGGAGGAAGGATGGTTAAATATATGAAATGTCAGAGGGTGGGTGATAGGCAGGTAAGGATACCGAGAATGGTTATATATAGGAAAAATTAATAAAAATAAATACCAAAAAATTCACCTTATTTATTGAATGACTTTCGTAGAAGTCCTTAAACCGAAAAATTCACCTTATTTATTGAATGACCCTCGTAGAAATCCTTATACCGAAAAATTCACTTCATTTATTGAATGACACTCATGGAAGTCTTTATACTGAAAAATTCACCTTATTTACTGAATGACCCTCATAGAAGTCTTTATACCAAAAAGTTCACCTTATTTATTGAATGACCCTCATAGAAGTCCTAATACCAAAAAATTCACCTTATTTATTGAATGCCCCTCGTAGAAGTCCTTATACCAAAATATTCACCTTATTTATTGAATGACCCTCATAGTTGTGAGTTCAATACCAGACTACTGAAAGTGGCATCACACATGGAATGAGAATGATATACCCCAGTGATTGAAATAAAGGGTTCAGTTGAAAATTCCTTGCACCTGACGAAGGCCAGAGCATGCACGGCCAAAACATCATAAACATGCCAATAAAGATGAAGCCAATAGTCTTAACAATGTAAATAATGTAATTAAAGTGTATTTTGTACAAACTATTCAAATGTAATTTTGTACAAATTTTTGCATTAAAATTAAAACATGCCTAGCATTAATGAAATGCATATGATTTGACCGAAATAATTACATACTATTATCATAAATGAATTTGTAATACTTTACCTAACTGAATTTGCATAAACGTGTTTTATCACGAGAGCAGTAATTGTAATATGAAAGAACTTTATTTTCGCTTACCTGACCTTTGTTTTGAAGTAAAAAAATTTGTTTTGAAGGAAAAAATTTTCAAAAGAAAAATATTTGTTTCGAAAGAAAAAAAAATTGTTTGAAGAAAAGAAATGTTTTTCTCTGAGAGAAAAATTTAGTTTTGAAAGAAAAATTTGTTTTGAAAGAAAAATTTGTTTTGAAGGAAAAATTTGGTTTTGAGTGAAAAATTTTGTTTTGAAAGAAAAATTTTCTTTCAAATGAAAAGATTTGTTTGAAGAAAAATTTTGCTTTGAAGGAAAAATTATTTTTGAACATTAAGTTTTGTTTCAAAAGAAAAAGTTTGTTTTGAAGGGAAATTTTGTTTTGAAGGGAAATTTTGTTTTGAATGAAAAATTTTGCTTTGAAAAAATAATTTTGGTTTGAAGGATTTTATTTTTTTTGTAGTAAAATTTACTTTTGAATAAAAACATTTTGGTTTGAAAGAGAAATTTTGTTTTGAATGAAAAATTTTGCTTTGACAAAATAATTTAGGTTTGAAGGATTTTATTTTTTTTTTGTAGTAAAATTTACTTTTGAATAAAAACATTTTGGTTTGAAAGAGAAATTTTGTTTTGAATGAAAAATTTCAAACTTTGACAAAATAATTTTGGTTTGAAGGATTTTATTTTTTTTTGTAGTAAAATTTACTTTTGAATAAAAACATTTTGGTTTGAAAGAGAAATTTTGTTTTGAATGAAAAATTTTAAACTTTGACAAAATAATTTTGGTTTGAAGGATTTTATTTTTTTTGTAGTAAAATTTACTTTTGAATAAAAACATTTTGGTTTGAAAGAGAAATTTTGTTTTGAATGAAAAATTTTGTTTTGTCGGAATAATTTTGTTTTGAAAGAGAAATTGCATTGCTATTCTTGACTATAGTATCATTAATTTTGTATTTGTCTATTATTCATTTTGTTCTCTTTTTGTAAATAATTAAAGCCGTGGATTGTGCTACATCCTAGCAAAGAAACAAAATACTTTAAAAATATATATTGTCTCCATCTAGATTTCTGGGATAAGAATTTATCACTATTTACACTGTTGTAGGTTTGATAGATTCACACCCTCACACACACATGGTCATTCAGCATTCACGTGATAACCTTATTTTCCCTCGCTCCGGCATGCCAATAAAAGTCACGTGTTACGCTAGTTAGGATTTTGTCCCGGGCAAGAGCAGACATGTTTCCCTAACTTACACAAACGCACGCGCACTAATTGCGAGTAGCAATTAGTGGCGCAAATTTTTATTTCTCACCAGCGTGCACACACCACACTAAAAAAACTCCAATTGGAAACAGACATTAACAGTATGCACATTAACTTTCATTCAAACTGGACTTTACATAAAATAATTTTCTACCGAACATTTTACGTTTCTGTCCTTACAAAGGGAAAGAACTTTTCTTTCCTTACTTTTATGCATACTCTCAACCCTATGTAACCTTTGTTAATATATTGTTTTTCTGGTTACTTTCGCCTTTTCGTCTTTCTTATTTCCTGCTTTATTCAATGACGCCAGTTACGCCGAGTCGACTCGTAAATATAAATTATTAATGGACGCTTCGTCCTTTACACAGTTTACATGCTGACTATTATCCTCATTTTTGTTGTTGTTATGTTTCAGCCATTGTAATCTGCCTTCATCAGGTGGATTCAGGTAACCTATAGAAAAGTTTGAATGAACCCTTTATTTAATCTACAGGAGCAGGTTGATCTCATTTTGCTCTCTAGTGAAATTGACCCTAGTTCTTATTTTCAATATTGCTCGGTTATTTTTCTCCTTGAGTTAAAGCACACACTACCTGACCCAGGGATTGAACTCATTTTTTTATTATAGTTAACTGTTTTTTGTTTGATAAACTTCAGAAATAAAAAAATATCAATGATCATTTCATAATTAAAAAGTATTTTCCACACACACAAGGATTTTGCTCCAATAGGGGTAATGAAAGGAACTTTGGTTAGGATTAAAGTTTGTTCATAATATTCTAATTCTTCTATATAACATGCCCCTTAAGGTCATTGGCATTCATGGCTCTCCACAACTTCCTATTCTATGTATCTCTTAGTAAGTTTTGTCTTTTCAGAATTCCTTCCAGTTCCTGTTCTGCCATCAATTTGCAGAATCTCATTAGGTAGTTTCCCTCTCTCCCTCTTGCCTTCAATATGTCCTGTGAGTGCCACATTCTCCAAGCCTACTTTTCTTATTATGTTTCCTAGAAATTTTGACTGATTCTGAATATAAGCATCTTCTTTTTTTCCATTATCCTTAAAACATACTCATTACTTACATGTCTAGTCCATGGTATTCTCAACATCCTTCTGTAGAACCACATTTCTGTTGCCTCAAGTCTCTTCTTCATCTGTACGGAGATTGTTCAGCATTCGCCACCATTTACCAAATACAGTGAAATCTGTTGTATGCGACCACCCCTACTGCCATAAAAAACGGGTCGCATACGGCAGGTGGTCGCTCACTAAAGGCTCATAGTCATGACCTATTTACGCCAGGAACATATATTCCACTCACCAGAATGTACAAATTAGAATTTTACGATGTAATCTGGTAATAAATAAATGAGAACATAAGAAAATGGCCTAACTTTAAATAAATTTATTCAGCATAATTCATTTTAAAATTTTAAAAAACGTACTTACAACGGTCAACAAGAGACCAAAATATTTATTCACAAAAAATATTTATTAAGTGGACTTAAAAAAAAGTATACGGTTTTAGTTTTTTTCTTAGAAGTGAGTGATAGCAAAAGAAAATCTGCGATAATACATGGAAAAAAAAAAACATGCAAATAACTGACGGAGATCGTGGGTTGGGGTAGAGAAATGGACAGATAGAGATGGATATACCCAGATAGAAATAGAGTAGATAGAGACACAAAAAAATAAAGGAACAAAAGGGATAGACATTTGAGAAAGGAACATAATTGTGATTTTCCCAATTCTTGAATTTATCCAAATCAGTACAGGGACTTCGATAAATCCCCTGAACATATCAAATGCAATACATGTTGTACAAAACAACCGATGTTTGACCGTGAGGTTGTAGCGGCCTAACTACTTTTTTTTGTTTGTTGGGTAATGAGAGCTTCTCAATTTTATGTATGTACAAATAAGTGAACAAACAAGACACAAGACAGAGGTAAATAAATTTCAATTATAACAACAACTGTGAATTATAGAAAAGGGGTAAAAATAAGTTATCTCCCTTTTACTGCAGATATTTACAAAAATGAATGAAACACTTTTTTTAGAGATATGTGTTTAAACAATAAAATATTTTTGAATTGTAAATGGCCCAAAGCCAATGTTCGAAAGTTTGTATGTAGACAAATAATTGAAACAGTTCAAATTGTGAGCTGGAAATTTGTGAGTTGGAAAACAGTTTGTATGTTCAAATAATTTGATACAGTTCAAAGTTATGAGTTGGAAGATAATCTGCAAGCAAAGTGTGTGTGAATAAAAAATGTCAAAAATACTTGCGGTTTAGCTGAGAAGTTGAAACAATAATAAATTATTATACCAGGAGAAAATGTTGAATGCAAAAAACTGGTATTGCAAAGTTTTGAATATTTAACTTAACTTCTCAGTCAGGTAAAGATGAAACCGGCTTATTTTCTTTTAAAAGAGTAGGCGAAAACATATATTGCCTTAAAAGAAAAGTGAGCTGGAAACAATAGGTCTGGTGGCTTCAAAGGAAACTTTCCAACTGGAGCTTGAAGAGCGGGAAGATTCCCACTTTTTCGAAAGAGAGGCAAAATGCTGCTGCTGATGCAGAACAAACCAATGAAAAGTTTGGTTACAAAAAGAAGATGGTTTGATTTATTTTACAATTTTCCTTCTAGAACTTTCTATAAAATATTGGTGAGGGTAAGGTGAACTCAGGAAACGGACATTTCAACAAGAAATAACAGTTTGATACAACACTACAATAACAAAACAACGAGGAAGTGTTCCTGGCTTAGATCAAATCAAAATGAAATAGATTACTCATTAAATTTCTCCTAATTTAGAAGTTCATGGATTTTTTTTTTTTAAAGCTGTTGCTTGATCAGTGATTTTCACTCGTTGATGTTAGTCGCTGGTCGCGTTCTTGAGGTGGTCGCTCACTAAGAGTCAATTAACATTAGCAAATCGTCTGTGCATAGAAAAACGGTCGTTAACAACAAGTGGTCGCTGATGAATAGGGTTGCATACGGTAGATTCCACTGTACTTGGACTATTATTAGACAATATTTTGGCACCTATTTTTTTGTTTCTAAGGAAATTTCACTGTTTCTTAATCAGTCAGTCAGTTACGTGCCATATGTTAAACACACTTGGGTGATTCTGTCTTGTGAAAGAAACATGACTGACTGGGCAGAAGATTTTCTTGCAGTAGGTTGCCATTACTTTCTGCAGTAGACTGGTTGCCAGCTAAGGCTATAGAACCCAATCTGCCCTGCTATTTAACCCATAGCTGGAGGGAGAAACAACAGATTCATACCATTCCCAAGGATATTTGGCGTATGTGGATGCAACAAATTCAACTGAAATTTGAACTCGGCTCCACAATTTCATGTTCCAAACTGATATCTACTGCACCGCAATGCACATCCAGCCAGTTAAGTGCCACACTTGGGCGATTATGTCTTGAAAGAGACATGACTGACTGGGCAGGAGATTTTCTCGCAGTAAGTTGCCATTACATTCTGCAGTAAACTGGTTGCCAACCAAGGCTATAGAACCCAATCTGTCCTTTTATTTGACTCCTAGCTGGAAGGAAGAGATGGATTAATACCTTCCCCAAGGGTATTCGCTCATAAGTAGATGCAACGAATTCAAATGAAATTTGAACTCAGCTCTCTGATTTCTCATTCCAAGCCAATATCCACTGCACCACAACGCACATCCACATGTTTCTTAATATTAGGTTGTCCCAAAAGTTCGTAAACACTTGCAAAAAATTGAAATTTTACTCACAAAAGAAACAAAAATTATTGCTCAAAATAAAGACCATCATTTTCCAAGATTGATCTGCAAGCTTTTGGATCTGGTCAAAGTACTATTCAGCCAGCTTCGAATCAAAGAATTCTTGACATGCTTCCTCGACTTCATCAAATGAGTTGAATCGGTGGCCCTTCAGAAAGTGTTGCATTGAGCGGAAAAGGCCGTAATCTGATGGAGCACAGTCAAGACTATAGGCTGGATGTGGCAGAACCTCAACGCTGTCCAGCTGCTCAAACTTTCCTTTGGTCTTCTTGGCAGTGTGTAGCTTGGCATTGTCCTGCTGCATCAAAGTGCGCTTTCGGTTGATCAGAGCTGGGTACTTTTGCTTCAACTTTTCATAGACCCACTCAAGTTGCTGGCAGTAAAGTTCGGCACTGATGGCATGACCATTCGGAACCAACTCAAAATGCACGATTCCTTCAAAGTTCCACCAAACGCACAACATGACTTTCTTGCCAAATCGATCTTGTTTTGGAACTGACGATGTCTCTTGCCCTTTCTGAACCCATCACTTTTCTTGATAGACCAGATAGACTCATTTTGCAAGTGTTTACGAACTTTTGGGACAACCTAATACTTTGCTTAATTTTTGGAAGGCATTTTTCACTATTCCAATGTGTCTACAGATTTCAGTCTCACTTTTTCCAACTTTTACTAGTTTAAAAAGATAGGACTAAACACAGCCTTAAACAAGAGCTAACAAAAGCTAACAAAAGATAAACAAACTTTAAGCTTAATTCTAACTGTAACCCTGAATATTGTGTTTACATTTCTTCTTAATTTTAACTTGACTTTTGTGGGGTTTTTTAAATGACAATTGTCATCAACATCATCATAATAATAGAGTGTGGTTGTGGGGTCCCTGTGCAGCTGAGTACCTGATCAGCTCCCTTCAAGTGTTTGGGTTGTGTATCAATGATAGAGTAGTCACTGTGAAGAATGTGCCCTCCGGTTAAGGTCTCACATTTTCCAGTCTCTTTTTCTTTTTTCTTCTTTTATGTGCCATGTCCCTTCAGGGCATAGGCGATCATGGCCTTCCACATCTCCCAGTCCCTGGTGGCTCTTAGCACGCTTTCTCCTGTTGCACCATGCAACCCTTCTTCCATCATCCACCTGATCAGGTCCTTCAAATATGTTATCTGTTGCTTTCCCCTGTCTTTTTTCCTTCTATCTAGCCTGTTAGTAACAGCGTGGCCAAAAAATGAGAGATCAGTTTATATATTGATTATAATTAGAATTGATCCCCCATTTTATACTCACGTTATAATTTCTCATAAACAGTTGGCATATATATTCTCGTTCCGTCATCCACCTGATCAGGTCCTTCAAATATGTTATCCGTTGCTTTCCCCTGTCTTTTTTCCTTCTATCTGGCCTGTTAGTAACAGCATGGCCAAAAACTGAGGGATCAGTTTATATATTGATTATAATTAGAATTGATCCCCCATTTTATACTCACGTTATGATTTCTCATAAACAGTTGGCATATATATTCTCGTTCCGTCATCCACCTGATTAGGTCCTTCAAATATGTTATCCGTTGCTTTCCCCTGTCTTTTTTCCTTCTATCTGGCCTGTTAGTAACAGCGTGGCCAAAAACTGAGGGATCAGTTTATATATTGATTATAATTAGAATTGATCCCCCATTTTATACTCACGTTATGATTTCTCATAAACAGTTGGCATATATATTCTCGTTCCGTCATCCACCTGATTAGGTCCTTCAAATATGTCATCCACTGCTTTCCCCTGTCTCTTTTTCTCTCTAACTGGCCTGTTAGTATCAGGTTCTCTAAGCTCTCCGTTCTCATTGCATGTCCCAGGAACTTTAGTTGTTTCTTCCTAGTTTTAAAAAGCAAAACTAAATAGCCTTAAATGAAAGCTAACAAAACTCTAACTTTAAGCCTAATCTTAACCCTAAACATTGTGCATACATTTTTTCTCGATTAATTTTGTTATTGACTGTGTTGCTAAAAATTACTGTAAATTTATTTCTGCTTCAAATATAACGGTTGGCAAATTGCTACCATTCAGTAGAACATTAAAATTATCCAAAAAAATTATCCAAGAAAATGACAAAAGCAAACTGCAGATTCTCAAGGCAATATTCATTAAAACACTTAAGCCGTCAATTAATAAAATAAGCTATGAATACTATAGTAATGTTCTAAAATGTTTTTGTTTTTTAATCATATCACCCCAAAGAAGGCAGTAATGCCACTGATGTGCAGGGGGCTACATAAGAGTGAGAAGATTAGAAAAGAGAAAACCGGAAACCACATCCTAAACAGGAAACAAGGGATGAGCCTCTTTACCTGTTCAATAGATGTGGGTGGAGTGTGACCCGGGCAATAGTTTAGTCTATCTACTCCAATTGAAAAAAAAAACAAAGTGAGAAGATTAGAAAAGAGAAAAACCGGAAATGTTTGTAAAACGAACAGTTTTTTCATACTTTAACATGTACATGACCATGACATTACAACATAAACAAAATTATATTTTGCATAATTGAATTCCTTGCATTCACTTACACACAAATGCCCTTGGGAAAGGTATTAATCTGTCTCTTCCCTCCTATTATGGGTTAAATAATAGGACAGATTGGGTTCTATAGCCTTGGCTGGCAACCAGTCTACTACAGAACACAATGGCAACCTACTGTGGGATAATCTTCTGCCCATTCAGTTCTGTCTCTTTCGAGACATGATCACCCAAAGTGTGTATCACATATAGCATTTAACTAACTGATATCACTACACAAAATGTTGCATGCATATCCAAGGGGAGTAACTTTAGTGCTTCTAAATACGAAATATAATTGATCTCGTCTGTCAAACAGTGAACTGCAGTTTGAGTTATCTCCCTTACCTCATATCAGATTGAATTATTTATTTAATAAGAGCACCATCGGTCATGCAGTTTATCTATGTCTCACCCTTTTCTCGTTGAAATAGTTAAATGTAACTCTCACTTCTATCCCATTAGTTTCTTTCACACACTTACCGCCTGTGGAACTCCCTTCCATTTACTTGTTACAATCTCCAAAAATTTAAATGCAAAATCAATTTCCATCTTCTACTTTTTTTTTTTTTTAATCATATCACTCCGAGCAAGGCGATGACGCCACTGATGTGCAGGGGGCTACATAAGAGTGAAAAGATTGGAAATGAAAAAGCCAGAAACCACATCCTGAACAGGGAACAAGGGATGAGCCTCTACACCTGTTCAATAGACATGGGTGGACTTTAGCCTATTTACTCCAATTAGTTTAGCCTATCTACACCAATTAGTTTAGCCTATCTACTCCAATTAGTTTAGCCTATCTACTTCAATTAAGTTTAGCCTATCTACTCCAATTAAGTTTAGCCTATCTACTCCAATTAAGTTTAGCCTATCTACTCCAATTAGTTTCGCCTATCTACTCCAATTAAGTTTAGCCTATCTACTCCAATTGGTTTAGCCTATCTACTCCAATTAAGTTTAGCCTATCTACTCCAATTAAGTTTAGCCTATCTACTCCAATTAAGTTTAGCCTATCTACTCCAATTAAGTTTAGCCTATCTACTCCAATTAAGGTTTAGCCTATCTACTCCCCAATTAAGTTTAGCCTATCTACACCCCAATTAGTTTAGCCTATCTACTCCAATTAGTTTAGCCTATCTACTTCCAATTAAGTTTAGCCTATCTACTCCAATTAAGTTTAGCCTATCTACTTCCAATTAAGTTTAGCCTATCTACTCCAATTAAGTTTAGCCTATCTACTCCAATTAAGTTTAGCCTATCTACTCCAATTGGTTTAGCCTATTTCTACTCCAATTAAGTTTAGCCTATCTACTCCAATTAAGTTTAGCCTATCTACTCCAATTAGGTTTAGCCTATCTACTCCAATTAAGTTTAGCCTATCTACTCCAATTAAGTTTAGCCTATCTACTCCAATTGGTTTAGCCTATCTACTCCAATTAAGTTTAGCCTTATCTACTCCAATTAAGTTTAGCCTATCTACTCCAATTGGTTTAGCCTATCTACTCCAATTAAGTTTAGCCTTATCTACTCCAATTAAGTTTAGCCTATCTACTCCAATTGGTTTAGCCTATCTACTCCAATTAAGTTTAGCCTATCTACTCCAATTAAGTTTAGCCTATCTACTCCAATTAAGTTTAGCCTATCTACTCCAATTAAGTTTAGCCTATCTACTCCAATTAAGTTTAGCCTATCTACTCCAATTGGTTTAGCCTATCTACTCCAATTAAGTTTAGCCTATCTACTCCAATTAAGTTTAGCCTATCTACTCCAATTAAGTTTAGCCTATCTACTCCAATTAAGTTTAGCCTATCTACTCCAATTAGTTTCGCCTATCTACTCCAATTAAGTTTAGCCTATCTACTCCAATTAAGTTTAGCCTAACTACCCCAATTAAGTTTAGCCTATCTACTCCAATTAAGTTTAGCCTATCTACTCCAATTAAGTTTAGCCTATCTACTCCAATTAAGTTTAGCCTATCTACTCCAATTGGTTTAGCCTATCTACTCCAATTAAGTTTAGCCTATCTACTCCAATTAAGTTTAGCCTATCTACTCCAATTAGTTTAGCCTATCTACTCCAATTAAGTTTAGCCTATCTACTCCAATTAAGTTTAGCCTATCTACTCCAATTAAGTTTAGCCTATCTACTCCAATTAGTTTAGCCTATCTACTACAATTAAGTTTAGCCTATCTACTTCAATTAAGTTTAGCCTATCTACTCCAATTAAGTTTAGCCTATCTACTCCAATTAAGTTTAGCCTATCTACTCCAATTAAGGTTTAGCCTATCTACTCCAATTAAGTTTAGCCTAATCTACTCCCCAATTGGTTTAAGCCATTTCACTCCAATTAAGTTTACCCTAACTCCCCAATTAAGTTTAGCCTATCTACTCCAATTAGTTTAGCCTATTCTACTTCCAATTAGTTTAGCCATTCTACTTCAATTAAGTTTAGCCTATCTACTTCAATTAAGTTTAGCCTATCTACTCCAATTAGTTTAGCCTATCTACTCCAATTAGTTTAGCCTATTCTACTCCAATTAGTTTAGCCATTCTACTTCAATTAAGTTTAGCCTATCTACTCCAATTAGTTTAGCCTATTCTACTCCAATTAGTTTAGCCATTCTACTTCAATTAAGTTTAGCCTATCTACTACAATTAAGTTTAGCCTATCTACTCCAATTAGTTTAGCCTATCTACTCCAATTAAGTTTAGCCTAACTACCCCAATTAAGTTTAGCCTATCTAAATAATTAAAATAAAATTTAAATATACTTTGATCTTCACTCTTAATAACAGAAACATTTTCACAGAAAAAATTGTTACTAAGTTCGGTGCCTTTTTTTACTTCTTGCTATGCTGTTTTTTTTTTGTTTTTTGTTTTTTTTCAGCAAATTAGTGGAGGTGCATGGGTTAAATAGCAGGACAGATTGGGTTCTATAGCCTTGGTTGGCAATCAGTCTATGCAGAAAATAATGGCAACCTACTGCAGAAAAATCTTCTGCTCAGTCAGTCATGTTTCTTACTGTCCAAGCATGTGTCACGTACAGGATGTATTAAAATAAAAATGATTTTATTGTCAGGACAATGCTCACAACTGAAGGATTTTTTAGATTTTGAGTAACTTAAACTAGGGTATATACAGGGTGTATTGGATAAATTGTGGCGATTTTGTATGTTTAATTTTGTGCATGCTCGTTGTTTGTTTTTTTGTTTTGTTTTGTTTTTTATGTTTTTTATCTATCAACTGCACAATATAGCAGGGTCAGTTTTCTGAGAAAAAGATCAGCATGGTGCAATTCACTCTGCCATAAATTTAGAAATAGCATAATGTATCACTGCTTGAAATTTGTGGCAGGAACTCCAATACGAATATTTCAGAGTGTTTGGATGTTGATCTGAGGACAGTGCAGAGGATTCGGAAAGAGTTGGATGAGTCTAATGATGATTACGAAGGTATTTGGAGTGATCACAAATGATAGCATGATTACATTTTTTTTTTATTTTTGTATGTCAGGCACAAGGTCAACATTGAGTAATCAACAACTCTTCATTAACAATAACAACTTTTATATACAAATAAATACAAATAATGCAACTATGTTTTTAAAAGGATTAGAAGTTTTGAGTCCAAGGGAATGTTGGATAAATATGCTAAAGAATGGAATACAATTCATAACCAAGATTCTCTATTTAATTAAATGTTCTTAAATAATTTGTTTCCCCAAGATTGTTAAAATACTTCTGTTTTTTTTTACAATCTGAAATAGAGAAAAAAGTATATACAGTTATTTATCTTGGATTGTGGTCTTGTGTTTGTCGATAGTTTTCTTGTCTTCTTTTTATAAACTGAAGATTCTTTAGTATTTATCTATGTTTCTGAGATGAGGTAGTATTTACAGTATTTACATTATTTGGACTATTGTCCTCATATTTGTTGCCATTTGTACAATGTTTAATAATAGATCATTCTATTTGTCTATATTTCTGAGATGAGGTAGTATTTACACTATTTACATTATTCTGACTATTGTCCTCACCTTTGTTGCCATTAGTACGACATTTAATAATAGATTATTCTATTTGTCTATATTTCCGAGATGAGGTAGTATTTACATTATTCAGACTATTGTCCTCATCTCTGTTGCCATTTGTACGACGTTTAATAATAGATCATTCTATTTGTCTATATTTCTGAGATGAGGTAGTATTTACACTATTTACATTATTGGGACTATTGTTCTCATATTTGTTGCCATTTGTACAATGTTTAATAATAGATCATTCTATTTGTCTATATTTCTGAGATGAGGTAGTATTTGCAGTATATACATTATTCAGACTATTGTGCTCATCTTTGTTGCTATTTGTACAACGTTTAATAAATAGATCATTCTATTTGTTTATGTTTCTGAGATGAGGTAGTATTTACAGTATTTACATTATTTGGACTATTGTCCTTATATTTGTTGCCATTTGTACAACGTTTAATAATAGATCATTCTATTTGTCTATATTTCTGAAATGAGGTAGTATTTACAGTATTTACATTATTCGGACTATTGTCCTCATCTTTGTTGCCATTTGTACAATGTTTAATAACAGATCATTCTATTTGTTTATATTTCTGAGATGAGGTAATATTTACACTGTTTACATAATTCCTTAAGGACGCGTGGCCCAGTGGTTGTGGATGTTGGTTGGTTTCTGTGACTTGGCCTGGAGAGTTGTGAGTTCAACAGCAGTGGTGAACAATGAACTTGCAGGGTTAGAGGGAGATAACTCATGATTCTCAATCGAAGCGTTACTACACAAGGAATGAGAATGATATACCCAAGTGATTGTAATGGGAGGTTTGGTTCGAAATTCTAGCACCTGAGGAAGGCCGGAGTGTACAACGGCCGAAACGTCATATAAAAGTGAAACCAGGCTGAGGACAATAGTCTGAATAATGTAAATACTGAAGATCCTTTTGCTGCAGTTCTTTGCTGTGTATTTTTTTGTAAGATTTGTTCGTTGAGAATGAAGTTTGATAATGTGTTGGTGTTAATCAACTTATAAACTATCTCGTTGATTCTCACTGAGTGTGATGCCAAAGGTTGTACAGTAAGGTTACAAGGTGCCTGCTCTTTGTTTTCGGAATCTGCACTAAAGGCTTCGTCTTGCGCCACAAAATTTATATTGGTTTTGATCATGTGAGCGGCTCACTTCGAACATTCCAATTTTTAGCTCGAACTCTTGTCTATATGCATGTAAGAAGAAAAGTGACCAATCAGAAAATGTTTTTGACAAATGATCCACTTTTAACGGGTTTATTTTCAATGTGTCATATTTCTTAACAATTATCACTCGTGATGAGCAGAATGTCATTCCAACTGCGATGTAAAAATGTTTTTGACAAATGATCCACTTTTAACGGGTTTATTTTCAATGTGTCATATTTCTTAACAATTATCACTCATGATGAGCAGAATGTCATTCCAACTGCGATGTAAAAATGTTTTTGACAAATGATCCACTTTTAACGGGTTTATTTTCAATGTGTCATATTTCTTAACAATTATCACTCGTGATGAGCAGAATGTCATTCCAACTGCGATGTAAAAATGTTTTTGACAAATGATCCACTTTTAACGGGTTTATTTTCAATGTGTCATATTTCTTAACAATTATCACTCGTGATGAGCAGAATGTCATTCCAACTGCGATGTAAAAATGTTTTTGACAAATGATCCACTTTTAACGGGTTTATTTTCAATGTGTCATATTTCTTAACAATTATCACTCGTGATGAGCAGAACGTCATTCCAACTGCGATGTAAAAATGTTTTTGACAAATGATCCACTTTTAACGGGTTTATTTTCAATGTGTCATATTTCTTAACAATTATCACTCGTGATGAGCAGAATGTCATTCCAACTGCGATGTAAAAATGTTTTTGACAAATGATCCACTTTTAACGGGTTTATTTTCAATGTGTCATATTTCTTAACAATTATCACTCATGATGAGCAGAATGTCATTCCAACTGCGATGTAAAAATTGTCGTTTTATTTTTACACTTTTAACTATTTCACAAACAGTAATCATTTTTTCTGTACTTATTCTAAAGTACCCTTGAGAAAGGTATTAATCCGTCTCTTCCTTCCAGTTATGGGTTAAATAACAGGACAGATTGAGTTCTATAGCCTTGGTCGGCAACCAGTCTACTGCAGAAAGCAATGGCAACCTACTGTGGGATAATATTCTTTCGAGACATAATCGCCCAAGCGTGTATCACGTATGGCACTTAACTGACTGATTCTAAAGTATGGTTCTACAGTCTCAACACAGAGACTTTATAAAAATTTCATTTCTGTCATATCCAATCTCTTGTACCAGACACAAAAACTTAGTAGAAATAGCAAGACACAATAAGAGGTGCAAAATTATAAAACACAAGACAACAACTGGGTAACATTTTAAAAGGCAAACACATTTATTTACAGTTTACAATTACAAAAAAGGTACAAAGAATATTTGCACGAACACTTCCTTTAGTGCACCTATTACTGCAGGAAAACAATTTAGGATAAAGGATCATCACGAAAAACGGGGGGTAAATTATAACTTGAGAAAAAGAAATATTTTTAAAAATAATGAGAAGAGACAACAATAAGGCAATAAAAAACAACGGTGCCACCATCTTTGAGAAAAAAACAGAAAGACCTACTTCAAATTGTTCCACAGGTAACTCCAGGACAAAATATTTTTTGTTTAAGTCCCTTTTTACACAGTTCGTTCTTGAGAAAATTTCTCAGAAATCCTTTCGTTTTAGGCTGTCCAATCTCAGGAGAATTTTTACTGGAATTTCCAATCTATCTTGTCTGTCTGATAATAGATCTTTCTTGATGTCTTTTTGATGTTGATCTGCATTCTTTCCTTGCTTTTAAAGTGTCTTCTCTCTTCTCTCCATATCTACTGACCCGAGCTTCATTCATACAGAAAAGTTAAACTCTCTCTGCCTCAATATTTAGGATGTTATCAGAATTTGAGAACACGTCTCTCATTGGTCAGAACATACGAAAAATAATTTCCATAAACTAGAAATGGTTCCTTCACAAATTTTAGCAGATTTAATCGCTGACCCGAAAAAAATATACATTTATAAGAAATTTTACACAAACCATGTGGTCTACATAAAAATACACTTCTTTTAAAATAATGTGCTAGATGATTATGTATTAAGACAGGGGTCAAAGTTTTAAAATAATAAAAATAAAATTTTTATCGCCTACATCAAGTGCCTTGAGGAGGTATTACTGTTCTGCGACTACATCACCCCTTACATCTGGCCACCTAACTCCCCAGACTGCTACCCCCCTTGATTATTATGTGTGGGGCACAGTTGAGCAAGAGACCAGCAATTTTATTGCCACTGTTTTGCAGGGGGTTACATAGAAGGAAAGTTATGAGAAAGGGTGACAGGTTATGAAGATGTCAGGAAGTGGGTAAGAGAAGGATGACTATGTCCATAAAGTGAGGGATCAGTTTATATATTGATTGTAACGTCAAATTGATTCCCCACTTTATATCCACATTGTAATAGTACAGATTTTTTTTAATCATATCACCCCAAGCAATGCATTTTACTGCCACTGGTGCGCAGGGGGTTACATAGGAGGAAAGTTATGAGAAAGAGTGACATGTTATAGAGGGTGTCAGGAAGTGGGTAAGAGAAGGATGAGAATAATGATGAGAGTGGTGTGGACAGAGAAAGGAGCATGAGAGAGAGAGGATGCAGGTTAGTGAGATAGGAGATGACTATATTGACTTTACATTTAAATTCTTGGAGATTGTAGCTATCTTTCGAGGCATGATCGCACAAGCGTGTATCACATATGGCACTTAACTGACTATTTCAATATATTTTTGTGTAATTTTGGTAATGATATCTGTTAAAATGAGGTGTCAGTGTTATTTTTAATTTTTGTGTCATTTATCTAATAGTGGTAGAAACAGTTTGGGAATTATTACTTTTTAATAAAGTGCTCAGTACAGAAGTAGAGCTTTTTATAAAGTGCTCAGTACAGAAGTAGAGCTTTTAGAGACATATAGTTATTATTAATGTTATAATAATAACATATGGGACTGCAACTCAGAAACTTTCAATTTTCGGTGCCATCATCAGGCAGTGAAATATCTATCTATCTATCTATCTATCTATCTATCTTTTAAGCTGTGTGATGACCAGTTGGATACAATAGGGCAAACCCATGAAACTTTGCATTTATGATAATAATCCAAGGATCGAGGGAGGTGTATTTTAAAATTTCTTCTATGTACCCTGTCCTTTCAGGACGTAGGCGATCATGGCTTTCCACGTCTCCCTATCCTTGGTGGCTCTTAGCATGCTTTCTCTTGTTACACCACCCAAACCCCACTCTGCCAGCCACTAGCTCAAGACCATAAATCTAGAATATAAATCTATAGAAACTTGCATGGCCACAAAATGAGGGATAAGTTCATATATTGATTATGATATAGAATTGTTCCCCCATTTTATACCTACACTAGCAGTATAGCCCGGCATTGCTTTGGTGTAATGAAAGCTTTAAAACTAATCCATGGTCATGGAGCTCAGACTCTTTGGACGTTGGCACGAATGACTAAAAAGCAATAGTTGTTTCCAGTTAAAGCGAAACCGTAGACTGAAAGAAAAATGAATGGATGTATTTTGATTTCCTGGTATCGATATCAAATAAGTTTTTTCATCGTAAACTGAATTTTGAAGGCTAAAAATGTCCTTTGAGTAAATGGTATCATGGCTGAGACTAAGAACTACAATTACACCTACTTAGAGCCAAACCCAAAGCAAAAACTAAAATAAAATGGCTGAAAAAAATACAGACATACAGGCAGATAAACAGACACACACATAAACATATTGCCTTTTATATATATATATATATATATATATATATATTATCAATTTTTTGCACTATCGTAAGAACTGCAACCTTGAAACTTCTGAATATCGTTTCTTATGTCTTCGTCTATGAGTGTATCAAATTTGATTAAAATTGGACCACTCTTTCTATAACCCGATTTTTTCGATTATTGATATTTATCGGGGGTACTTTGACAAAAAACCAAGCTAAGAACATTCGCAGACGCTTATATTTTCTTCTTCTTACGCTATATATATATATATATGTGTGTGTGTGTGTGTGTGTGTGTGTGTGTGTGAGAAGGACGACATGTACTGGCCGCTTCAAGGTAGCACCAATAAAAAGTAGGTGTTAAAATGATTTTTGATGAATGGGAGCAACTTGCAAGACCAAAAGGACTTCGCGTGTAAATGCGAAAATATCTAGATTACAATAAAAGTACTTCATCAACGTCAGTCGAGTCAGAAATGGAATCTTCAAAAGAGAGACACACGTCTAAAATGTAACTTTCAACTTCAAGCGACCCGGACATTTTCTGCTTTCTCTTTCTCCTTATCTTTTTCAACAATTACTACTACGAACATTTTGTATGAGCTCTACTCTTAACTTCTTAATAATGTTTCTAATTGAACATTAATTTCTACAAATTATGTTATTCCTCCTTTAATAAATTTCTAATTGAAATGCAAAATGTATATTTTATTCTTCTTATGCGATTCCACACAATTCCACATATTCCAACCTGCTGATCTATCTATCACCCGGTTCACACTCCACCCACGTCTATTGAACAGGTTAAGAGGCTCATCCCTTGTTCCCTGTTTAGGATGTGGTTTCCAGCTTTCTCTTTTCCAATCTTCTCATTTGTTTTTTTTTTTTCAATTGGAGGAGATAGATCTATCTATCATCCGGTTCACACTCTACCCTCGTCTATTGAACAGGTTAAGAGGCTCATCCCTTGTTCCCTGTTTAGGATGTGATTTCCGGCTTTCTCTTTTCCAATCTTTTCACTATGACGTAGCCCCCTGCACATCAGTGGCGTTACCGCCTTGCTCGGGGTGATACGATTAAAAAAAAACCCAACTTTCTGATAATGAAGACCTTCTGATGATAATTCAACATAAAACTTGTCAGCTGTAGGGAGTTCGGTTAAGTCTGACACAAGGCCAAATCAAAGAATCATTAACCAGCTCCCTATACTACACTGGTGACTCCCGACATTCAAGGAACACGCACCTCCACGCTACAAGCTATGGTTTCCAGGGATACTCTCAATGTGTTGTCTTGTTCCATTTTTTATAATTCCAAGTGCACCTACTATCACTGGCACAACTCTTGTTTTCAATTTCCACATTTTTTCTATTTCAATTTCCAGGTTTTTATATTTTGACAGTTTTTCGAATTCCTTGGTTGCTATGTTACAATCCGCTGGACAAACCATATCAATTAATAGACAAGTTTTTTCTTTCTGGTTTTTAACAACAATGTCCGGCCTATTTGCTTCAATTTTTTCTGTCTGTGTAGATGGTGTAATCCCATAGAATGGTGACATCTTCTGTTTCTGTAACGGGTGCTAGGTGATGTTCATACCAGTGTTTGTTTCCAGATATTCCATAGTGTTTGCACATTGTCCAATGTAAATATTGCCCCACTCTATCGATTTTTATATTCATTTTGGGCAAGTACAGAACAACCTACGATTAGATGGTCTATTGTTTCTTGGTGTTTATCACAAAACCTGCATTTTGGATCCACATTATTATGTATAATATTTGCCTGAAAGTTTCTAGTGAAAAGACTTTGGTCTTGCGCTGCAAGAATAAAGCCTTCAGTCTCAGACTTTAATTCAGATGCACGTAACCATCGATAAGTATTAACTTTATCAACATTGGATTTATTGGCACGTTCTGGATATTGGCCATGCAGAGGTTTGTCTTGCCAGCGTTGTTTTATCTGTTCAAGAGCTTTATCTTTGGCTTTCATTTTCAAATTATTAATTATCGGTTTAACACATTAATGCCAATAAATTCGATTTAAGCAATTAATTGATTAAAAAACTGCAAACCCTTTTTTATTACAACAAACTTTATTTCAGTGAGTACAGTTGTTTGAGTGGATGTTATGAACATTATTTTTAATAAAAACGATATCATTCAAATTGTATGGGAAAAATAATTAAAATATTGAAATTTTATAAAAATTAACAAAGAAACAATTTTACTAAAATATTTTAGTATTGAATCGCATTAAAAACTAATAAAAAACTTAGAATGTTACTAACACAGTATCTTTGAAAAAGAAACTGCCAAAATGGAACCAAATAGTTTATAAACAAAAAAAAAAAATGAATGAAAATTGATGTGTAAAAATCTGAAGAAAAAAAAAAGCTGCTCAAAATTGATGCTATAAAACTCGCCAAAATGAAGCCAGCCATTTTTAATTTTCCGTAGCTAAAATTTTATAGGATAAGCCCGATTTTGAAGTTTTCACAAACCAGCCAAACTTGAAATGAAAACAAGCACGGTTTGATTGGATGGTGACTCTCGATATTTTAACCTATGCCGATAAAAATATAGGCTCCTAATGAATTGGTTTACAGATTAGTTACATTACCGCCTAACGAATGATTTCTCTCAGACGCAATTCAGATATTGTTGGACTCTTTGTTGTTGGGTAGAAAGTAACCCAGACGGGGCTCCGCCGAAAGCAAGAGTCTCCTCTGCGGAAAAGTAGACATTTAATTTTTGCCCGAGCTATATGGTTCAGATTACCCACATTAAAAATGCCTTGTGCCACATTTTGTCCCAAGTAGAGAGGCAGCTAAATATCTACAGGTTGGTTTGAATGCACTTGTTTGCTATATAAGAGGAAAAACTTTTATTGAAAAAACAGATTGGGGTAAACCGTATTCGAGCGAAAGGCTTTTAACAAACAGAAAGTTCTGTCTCGACTTGTAAAATCTGCTGCTACTGTTAACAAAAGAAATAGACCTAGGATGATAAGAGACAACTTCTGTTAAACAAGAAAAATCTTCAAAATTCTCATAATACGAATGACATTTGTAGACTTGTGAGAGTTTATCTAAAATTTGAGGACAGCTGTTCAAAAGAAAATCTGAACATTAGTCAAAAGGATTCAGAAAAGCAATTTCGCCAAACCTTTTTTCATTTGCGCTTCGAATTTCAACCTTCATCTTCGAGTTTTAAGTTTGAAACTGTGACATTGTGAATTGTGAACTTTTCAAAGTAAATCAGTTTATTTTGTTGTAAAGAAAGTGAATTATACGGAATGCTGTTTTATAAGAAAGTTGTTAAAATCCCCTTGTTGTTAAGGAAAACATTTGCTTACATGAACTGTAGTTTACTAAGAGAAAACTAATTTTTATTTGCCTTGATAATTTGAAGCTCACAGGGAAAAGACTTTACATGCCTTATATTGTAATTTGCACAATTTCTATATTGTGAAATATATTTTTTCATTGTATTTAATATTTGTTTCTTTGTAAGTTTCATACCAGAGTAAGAGTCTTGTAGTTTTTCTTTTTCATTTACGCCATTCAAAGTACAAGGGAAAAGAAATTTGACACGTAGTGGGTTATCCATTATTGTGAAGTGTATGTGTGTTGAAACAGATTAGTTTGATTTGGCCTTGTTAGTTAGATAGCCCATTATAAGAGAGGTATAGAACAAGAATATCAAAATTGTAAATTGAAACAACAAATTTATATACATATAAATCAATTAAGGTTTTTACAAATAAAATTAATGTATTTTGGTTGATACACAGTCATTAAAATATTCGTAGATACTGCAAGAATGAGTACGTAGGCAGGAACGTACGTATGTATGTATGTATGTATGTATGTATTAGCGTTATCTTTGGGTAGGGGTGTCTTTGAAGTATTCGCTCAGTCTTAAAGGGTTATGAAGTATAAGGCAGAAGGGTGAACCGTTCGAATAAAGAGTTGAGGGAGAAAGATAGAGATAATAAAAATTAGATTATCCGACATTTGTCAAGGGTACGTGTTAATTACACTCATCTCCTTTCTCTCTGGCAACAGTCGACTTGATTTATTTTGTTTGTGGAGCTTGAAAAGGTCATTTGGGGATTCACTCCCAGATGTGAATCTGGCTTTTCCATTGGACGACGAACAAACGTTGCGTCGGCTCGCGAAAAGGGTCCGTAAAAAGAATTTGTTTCTGATTACTGAAGATTATTTGAAATTTGTTTTTCGATGTTTCCTAGTTTTCTATTGACCGAAAAACATTTCGCATCAAGTTGTAAAATTTAACGAGTTTTATTTTAGTTTCGCTTTAGCATGTGTGCTTGTGATGATACCGACCGAGCAAAAGCGAGGGACTGGATGTTCGCACTTTCATGAAAAAAAGCAAATGACCAAAATTCGTTGGTGCGCATCCGGGTTTGCGCAGATGTTCCGGTTGAAAACAAAATTAATTAAATATTAAATTTCCAGTTTGTGAGCCTACACGAATTTTATTTATCAGCCAATGAGAATCCCAGAACCAAATACGAGTGTGAAATCCCAAATGAGCTGCTGTGTTCCAAAAAGAAGATATAAAAAGCGGATACAGAAAGCATCGAGAGATAGACCGACGGAGACAGACGAGAGTGATTAGTATCTCCCTTGACCTAAGTCAAGCGGCTACTATGTTCGCCTCCCTTCACCTCTCCTTACCTTCTTCCCTGTCTCAAAACTACTTAATGACCTAAGGAGAGACTACATCAAAGACATTCCTTACTCATAGCGCTCCCCACATTCGTATGCATTAATTCTCTTTCAGCATTTTATTGCCATGAACATTTTAACCTCCGTTGGACCTATATTTCAAGTATTACTTCAATTGTAAAAACATTAATTGATATGTGTATATATAAAATGTTATTTTTCAACTCTATTTGCTTTTCTTGATTTTATAATCATTTTATGACTTATAGTGGGCTATCTACAACAAGGCCTAATTCCGTTAACCTGCAACAGTATACAACTTCCGTTCACTAAAACGGACTCTCCACTACTAACAGAAAAGAATAGATAAGCAACTCACTATATGCTAAGAAAGGTTTTGTAAATTCGAGTAAATTCGTTTATTTCTAACAAAATCAATGAGTCAGTGCTTAGTATTTGAATTATAAATATAGATCTTGTTTTGTTTACTACAGGTCCTTAATGGTGAATGGATAATTGTAACGAATGACTGAGTCGTGTTTCTGATTAGCTAGGTATAAAATTATTACTGATGACCAGCCTCTGCTTTTGTCCCTCTCCCAAATATTGGCCTTGTGCCACAACTGTATTTTATACAATGAATCCTGTGAGAATTCGAACGTCAACCGTGCGTCACTGAAATCAACTACAACTTGTTGAATTTTGCCAAGTAACTCTTAATACACATATCAAAATCGCAACTCACTCACTCACTCACTCATACAATTAATATATTTACTTGAAGAAGTGGGGTGCGTGTTCCTTGGACAAAGGGGTTCACTCGTGAAGAAGTGATTCTTCCATTGCGTGTTTCTTTTCAGCCGTCGGGCGTCACCAGTGAAGCTATAGGGTGTGTCGGTCATGCCTGGTTCAAGGCCACTTCGAAACATAGCCGAAAATCCCAGTATTTAAAGATATCATCAGGTTGTTGAAAAATAAATAGAATTTTGTTAATAGAACTGGATACTATAACATATTTGTGAGAAGAAAAATGTTCGATGAGAAACAAATAATGATTTAAGGGTATCAAAAGGTCATAGTAGTAGTAATTTGTTGGAAAGAGTTTATGTGTACATATGTAAATATGTATGAGCATTGGTTTGGTAGGAATATCTTTGGATGGAGAAGAAGAAGAAGTAAAAGGAAACAGTACACGAGAAAGATGGGAAAAGAGAACAGTATGCGACGCGACCTTACGTCCGGGTCGTGGTTGAAGTTTCTCCCGTTACATTTTAGTTGTGTCTCTCTCGCTGCTCCCATCTCTCTGACTGATGCTGATCAAAGTCATTTATAGTCATCTAAATTTTTCGCACTGGATCGCTAAGTCTTGCAAATCGCTTCCATTGTTCAGAAAATCAATTTAACATCCACTTGCGAAATCCGGTTTTGACTTTTTCTTTAAGCAGATGGTCAATCCTTTTTCTATTTGAGAAAAACCATGATTTCACACGACATTGTGAATTTTTGTAAAAGTGAAGAAGAAAGTTGATTTTAATTCTTTATTTCCTATCCACCACTCACTCACTCATACATTTATATTAATTTTCTCAAAGGAACAATCATTCATCATTTTCTACATGTCCCTTTTCACTTTCAGCAACCTTTTTTCGACAAACTGTTTTTTGTGTACATGCTTTTTTATTAAACATAAAAGAGAGACTATTTATTCTTACATCAATTCATGAACATTTTTTCACTTCATTTTTGTATTTCAACAAACGGTGACCCAGTGACTAAGAGAGACTCAAGAGTCAAGAATCTCAACAAGGGACTTTTTTTTTTGACGTTTTTGTTTCTTCTACTCACAAAAAATGTCTCTTCTTCTCCTTCTGCCCAATAAATCTTTTTTTTAATCCCATCCCCGTTAATTTAGAAACGGTGAAATTAACGTGTAGCGGCCTAAATTATCGAAAGTCTTAAAGAAAATATGTCACTCAGCAGGGATCGAACCTGCATTAATTTCTATTAAAGAAAGACGAATAAGAAGTGGTTTGTTTGTTGTTTCTCTACGATTTCGCAATATAAATGTCCGTTATGATGTGTCCGAGCGCAAGTTTACATTATTTTTTAAATTCTGGAGGTAAACAAATGTACGCTACATAGACGCATGGACATTTATTCTAAAACGACAACAAAAAGGTAATTATCTTTTGATTTACGCTTTTATTTTTCTTCTCAGAATTCAAAAACGAAACCGGAAACGGAAGTTATCAACTGCAATTTAATTTGACATCAAGATGGCCGCTTGTCTGAGTGGAGCTGTGGCTTCGGCTCTTACTTATGACCAAATTAGCGCAGGCGACCAGGTTAGTGATCTTTTTTTTTATCTTTATAACTTAAACTCGAAATACCCTTTGCTTTTTATTTCATCACAAACCTGTTTAACCACTAGGACTTTTAAAATCTCATGTTTTCTTTTTCATTTCTATATAAATCGTTGTCTTTGAGTGGGGTAGTGCAACTGCTTATCTTGTAAAGATGTCTGTTCTATTTTTTTAACCGTTTAGATTCTGGTTCTAATGGGTTTGAATCTTCATTTATAGGCATGTTGACAAATCTTCTGATTGTAAAATTCACATCAACTTGATCGACTTTAACTCTAAACAGTTTTTTATGGTAGTTGTAACAATTGTTATTCCTAAGTAGTGTTATTATGTAAGAAATTTTAAGTTTTATTTTCATTTTAAAACATTTTTTTTTATTTTAGATTTTTTTTTATTTGTTAGTAACTTTAATCTTTTTTAATTTAATTAAAGCTTTGCTCAATGAATTTTGATATTTTTTTAATCAAAAAATTGTGTTTCGTTTGCTATTTAAAATATGTTCCCATTTTTATCGAATTTAATTTTGTTGTATCACGTTGTGAAAAGTTCAATTTCTTCTTTCTTTTTGTTAATTGATAGAAGATAAAATTTGGATTTGATTTTTTTCAACCTTTACAGAATGGAAAATGTTTTTTAAACAAAAATTCAACAAATTCCCCACTTACTTTTATAAGCACTTTTTTTAAGTGTTGTTGTCTTCGTCTGAAGGTTTTCTTAAAAATAAATAAAAGTTTCGTAAAAAATGGAACTATTGAAAAAATGTCCTTATGCAGGAAATGATATAAAAAAGTTAAATTAAACTAAACTTGTATTTTCGTTACATTTTTATTTTTAACTGAAACTAACAAAAAGTCAATTCCTACTTTTTCTCTTTAATTTGGAAGCCATTTCTTTTGAAATTAAATTTAAGAAAATTAACCTAGCAAACGGCATTCTGCATCATTTTTCACAAAATGCGAAAAATAAACAAACATCCAAAACCAATCTTATTCTTTTAGTCCAGTATTATTTTCTTTTGGAATGTCTATTCTTCATTGGAGGGTGAAAAGTGTGCACGCTCTCTCTACACTCTTACAGCCATGTGATCACTTTTTGTTGAAGTTATCATTCATCAGCGTTTACTTTTACACACACACACACGCACACACACCAGCCAGTTAAGTGCCATACGTGAAACACGCTTGGGCGATCATGTCTCGAAAGAGACATGACTGACTGAGCAGAAGATTATTCCGCAGTAGGTTGCCATTGCTTTCTGCGGTAGATTGGTTGCCAGCCAAGGCTATAGAACCCAATCTGTTTTGCTGTTTAACCCATAACTGGAAGGAAGAGACGGATTAATACCTTTCCCAAGGGTATTTGCGCGTAAGTGATTGCAATGAGTTCAACTGGAATTTGAACTCGGCTCCCTGATTTAAAGTCCCTCAAGAGTGGAAGGCAAATTCTGCCTACGAAACTGTAAGTGTAGTAGGAATGTTGATGATAACATCAATCAGAAAGTGAAACCTTTTTTTACTCATAATTCTATATTGTTATGTTAACTTATGATATTTACTGTTGAATTGTATATAACAACGCAAAAGATTTTTGACAACCGAATAAAAAAATTCTCTGCAGGCATGTTTGAAACAATATACGATGTTTACCCCCCCCCCACAAGTAATTACTGTCAGGAGGGGTTTCAGAAGTGAATTGGCTCCTCCTTCACTTGATTCAATAATAACAAATATGTTTTCATTTATTTTTAGGTGTACTGTAGAATAATTTGAGACTATTTTAAATATGAAACTAGAGATAAAAATCCACTTAAAGATTTTTTTAAATTATTAGTTGCTTTTACCATACCTCATATTGTAAATAGATTGTTTGAAATTTTAGTTTAATGAATGTTAGGGCAATGCAAGAAAGAAAACCTTTAAAAAAATCTTTAGTGGAGTTGTACGAGATACCTCTAAAGTTAAATTTTATAAATTTTGATTCATTTTTTAATTTGTGATCTGGTGTGCTTAATCATGAAAAAAAATAATTAAAAAACATTATTTGTACAATTCCACTTCTCTGTCATGAATATAATCTTACGAGTGCACAGGATTGCCTCATCAGTGATGTTATGCCTTGGGGTCATAACAAGTTTCGGCTTTTTCATCATCATATTTGTTCACCCAGGTGACCCTACCAGAATAACACTATTCCAGTATGTGATCCAGAAATCACCAAGCACACAGCAACAGATTTATAACTGCCATTGCCAGTCATGAAATAGCAAGCGACCTACCAAAAATGCTGTACATCACTTCCCTCTCAGCCAAGACAAGACAAAAAAGAGAACAAACTGAATTTTTGTTTTTTTTTCCTTATTGAAAGAACACATAGAATGACCCACAGTCACGATAATCTCCACCAGAGACGTTCTATGTTCAGTAAAAAAAAAAATATATATATATAATTGATGCCAGCATAGTATGTGGTCTACCCAGTATTGAAACTAATTATTTTCCATAACCCTAACCAGGCAGTTATAATACTCCCTTATAATATGCTTTTTAATGTAGTCTATATCCGTGCTACTCAAAGTGTGGTACGTGTACTGTCGCCAGTACGCGAATCATCGTCTGCTGGTACGCGGAGATTTTCCAGAAAAGGAAAAAAATAATAGTAATACTCTATGCCACAAGAGACTGCCAGGATATTTAACTCGTTTTTGGCTTTTTTTTTACATTTTCATTTTAGTTATGGCTACATTATTCATTTACTCACTCATGTTAAAAGTTATTGCTATCCAACTAACGGATGCGATATAATGAACAGCAAAACAGTGAACTGAATACGCATCAGACTTTGTTCCATTCATATATCTCTGATAGATACATATCATATATTTTAAATATGTCATAAATTAATTAAAATTAATATTTTCTTTTACTGTTTGTCTATTTTTTTTAGAAGATTAATGCCTTTTATTAAATTCAAATTGCTTACGAAGTATTTAAATTAACTTTAAATATTTTTTCTGGATTTTAAAAAATATATACTCTCAGAACCAGTGGCCATAACTAATATAACACAAATATGGTACCGGTCAATGGCACACTGGGAAGACTTGTTCTGTCAATGATGATTGCCCTTAGAATGAACACGATATCATGTCCTCATGCTTATTACAGATAGTCTCAAACTGTCCCTGAAATAATACATATCTCAAAAAAAAAAAAAAAAATTTCCGGAGTTCACAGACCCCTCCTCCCCCTACTGAGCTAGATTGGTTTGCTTTGCTTGCCGGTCCCTGGCACATTGAAAAAAAATAACTACTGGTCTGCCACATCAGATAGTTTGAGAAGTACTGGTCTGTATATTATACCAGTGACAGAATTTTGTATGCCACATACTATACTGATACCAAATAATTTTTTGGCTTAATGATCTAATCTATCTAAACTTATTTATAAATGGAACTTTGTCTGTGTGTGTGTCCGTTACCTATAGACTCCAAAATGGCTGAACCGATTTTCTTGAAAATTTACACAGTTGTACTATAAGCGTCTGCGAGTGTTCTTAGCTAGGGTTTGTGTCAAGGTACACCCGATAAATCAAAAATCGATAATCGAAAAAATCGAGTTATAGAAGGAGTGGTCCGATTTTAATCAAATTTGATACACTCATAGACAAAGATATAAGAAACGATATTCAGAAGTTTCAAGGTTGCAGTTCTTACAATAGTGCAGAAAATCGATTATATATATATATATATATACTGTTAAATATAAGAGACAATGAATGTCTATTATGTTTAATCATGAGCTGTTCTAAACGTCGTATTTTGGCTTTAATTTCAGTTGAAAATAAAGACAAAAATTCTCCAACATTTGGATAATTATTTATTGGTTTTCTTCTAAGCTTTCGGCTCACATGAGCCATCTTCAGAGAGGTTGTTTAAACTGAATTATTATAAAATCCACCATCACCGACGATATTATTTTGTGTTGACATTGCAACGGCAATAGTTACCAAAAATAATAAACGCAGTTCTTAAGTTTGCGATGTGGTTTTATGACGTCACACCGCGGGATAGCGTGAAATGACAACAAAACCATGTAGTCAAATGCAATGTAATATGTTATTTCCTGTTTTAAAGTTGATTTTATTGAGTGTTGATTGTTTTGATTTGATGTACATGGCCTCCAATATCTGCAGGTTCCTCTTACTGTGTGTATGAGTAAGGATCACCGTATTGTTTACCAAAATCTGTCTGATATTACCTACATGTTTGTTTTTCAGAGAAATGTTGTTTAATAGTACTCTGATCAGAAAGATGACATGTAAGTCTACGGGAGAGCGTGGTTGTAGTAAAACCAATATATGTACTAGGTTTTTGATTATTATTTAAAAAGTTTAAAACAATTGACCTCATAGTCTATAATAACCCAACAAGCACTAAACTAAATTCTCTACAAAAAACCAATGTAGTGTACCAATTTACATGCCCATTCAGAGATTGCATCTCTGATAATAATGAAATTAAAGCCAAAATACGACGTTTAGAACGGCTCATGATTAAACATAATAGACATTCATTGTCTCTTATATTTAACAGCGTATGTTTAGAAAATTACTTGCTGCCTCGATATACTATATATATATATATATATATATATATATCGATACCAGGAAATCAAAATTTGACTTATATCCATTCATTTTTCTTTCAGTCTACGGTTTCGCTTTAACTGGAAACAACTATTGCTTTTTAGTCTTTCTTGCCAACAACCAAAGAGTCTGAGCTCCAGGACCATGGATTAGTTTTAAAGCTTGCATTACACCTGAGTAATGCCAGGCTATACTGCTAGTCAACTCATAAAATGTTCTGTGTACAAAAAATATGTAGTGGAATATGCACTCTTGTTTTATAAATTGAATTTTCCATAAAATTTGCAATGCTTTCAATTCATTTTGTTTATTTTTGGGATACTGTAAAAAAAAACAAAAAAAACATGAAATAAAGTGCTGGTCTAGTATGTGGCCTGCGAAATTCTGTCACTAGTGTATGTGGCCTGTGGTCACTAGTGTGTGTGGTGCTCTGCGAAATTCTGTCACTAGTGTAGTGTGTGGCCTGCGAAATTCTGTCACTAGTGTAGTGTGTGGCCTGCGAAATTCTGTCACTAGTGTAGTGTGTGGCCTGCGAAATTCTGTCACTAGTGTAGTGTGTGGCCTGCGAAATTCTGTCACTAGTGTAGTGTGTGGCCTGCGAAATTCTGTCACTAGTGTAGTGTGTGGCCTGCGAAATTCTGTCACTAGTGTAGTGTGTGGCCTGCGAAATTCTGTCACTAGTGTAGTGTGTGGCCTACCTTAAAAAGCATACCATAAAGAAAATATTACAACTGCCTGGTAAGGGTTAGGGAAAATAATGAGTTTCAATAAATAGCCAAATACTTACACCTATAAATATACTCTTACTGAGGTAGTACAACCAGGTAGGCCACATACAATACCAGAATCAGTTACCGACACTTAAATAGCTTCAGGTGGAACTTGAACTTCTATCTCATATCCCTGAACTCGCTTTTCAATGACAATGCCTTAACCAATTGTGATGAATAGTAAAAACACGATTACAGAAAGAAATAATGAAAATACATGTCTTGGAAATCAGAAATTTCAATAAAAAATAAAATTCTCTATTAAAAATTTGCAGCATTTTCAGTTCTAAAAATACAAGGTATACGTTGTGGTGTAATGGAATCGGAAAGCCAAGTTTTAATTCCATTTGAACTCATTGCATTCACTTACACACAAATACCCTTGGGAAATCTATTAATCCATCTCTTCTTCCACCAGCTATGGGTTTAATAGCAGGACAGATTGGGTTCTGTAGCCTTGGTTGGCAACAGTAAGAAAAGACAGCCTACTGCAGGTAAATCATCTGCCTAGTCAGTCATATCTCGAAAGAGAAATCATCACCCAAGAATTTATGATTAACTTTTCTATATATCTTCTTTTTTTTTTTTAATTATCTATATATCATTTTTCCTCTTGATAAGTAGTGTTCACTTGAAATTTTCAGTGCTTTCCTGCTATTGTAGAGGACTTCTCTTATAATAAGCAACAGCTTTTCGTCGTCGAGAAATTGAATTAATTTTGCAAATGTGTTTGCATTCTTTTCCCAGTACTCTTTGTCATTTGGACAATTGTATGGTGCCAAGATTGTTTAATGTAATTTTTTTTGTTTTGCATGTACCCTAAAAATTTGACTTATCATAATTCATTGCTCAGGTAAGCACACAAATACTGCTTGACACAAATGACTTGATAACAGAGCCATAGTGTTTAAAAATATATATATATATATATATATATATATATATCTTTTTTCTTTTTTTTTTATTTATTTTTTTTTTTTAACATGTAATATCCGTCAAAAATGCCAGGATTATTGACTTTTGGCAAAGTACTTCTGCCAAGGATTAAAGTGTAGAATCTGTCTTCTGAAAAGTGTTATGCTTCCAAAATATATTTACTGTTCATAGAGTTTTTAATAAAGTTTTATTACAAGAAAAAATAGGAAAGCTAGCCAAAAATTAAAAAGTTAATTCTTTTTAAAATTTCCTATGGTAGAAAATAATACCGCAATCACAAATCCTGTGACCCCTTTGGGTTGTAAGGGCACCACATGTACTGCAGCTACAGCAGTAGTAGTGTCATGGGTAAGATTTTTTTTTTCACGTGCATAGTATCTGTCAAAAATGCTAGGATTATTGACTTTTGGCTAAGTTTTTCTGCCAAGGATTAAAGTGTAGAATCTGTCTCTTCAGAAAAGTGTTATACTCCCAAAAATATATGTTTGAATTTCTACGATAGGACGTTATCATTAATTACATTCACAATAATGTCCTCCTCTTTGTTATCACAATGTTTCTCTTATAGATTAAATGAAAAAAATCACTTTGTAATTCTTTGAAGGTTAACTGGATTGACAGACACCAGAGGATTAAAATGCTGTGATAACAACTACAAACATGCAGACATTTGTTTATAGTGTGTTCTCAACGAGGCAAAGTCACTGTACTGATAAAGACACACCTTTGTTTAGTGGCCTATCAGCCTCTGTGGGTTATTTAATGCCAAAATCTAAATATTTTTAACACGATTTTACAGCTTCAATTACTGATAAAATGCTGAGCTAGTCTTTTTTATTTCAACACATATTGCTGGGATTTTTACTCTTAAAATTAGTTTTCACATTGGGTCAGTCAGTTGACTGCCATATGTGATACACGCTTTTAGGCGATCATGTCTCGAAAGAGGCATGACTGACTGGGCAGAAGATTATCCCACAGTAGGTTGCCATTGCTTTCTGTAGTAGACTGGTTGCCAGCCAAGGCTATAGAATCCAATCTGTCCTATTATATGACTCATGTATAGAGGGAGAAGAGATGCATTATATTATTACGTAGTAATTAGTGTTGGATCAGTTTTCTACTTCATAACAGTAGAAAACCGATCCCCCATTTCATGACCAGTAGAAGCCTTAATCATGATTCCAACTATTATATTCAGTCATTCAGTAAAGTGCCATATGTTATACATGCTTGGGTGATCAATAGGTTGTCATTGCTTTCTACAGTAGACTTGTTACCAGCCAAGGCTATAGAACCCAATCTGTCCTGTTATTTGACTCATAGCTAGCAGGAGAAGAGATGTATTATTACATAGTAATTAGTGGGGGATCAGTTTATTACTTCACAACAATAGAAAACCAATCCTCTACTTTATGACCAGTAGAAGCCTTAATAATGATTCCAACTATTATATTCAGTCAGTCAGTTAAGTGCCATACATGATACATGTTTTGGGCGATCATGTCTCAAAAGAGACATGACTGATTGGGCAGAAGATTATCCCGCAGTAGGTTGCCATTGCTTTCTAAGGTAGACTGGTTGCCAGTCAAGGCTATAGAACCCAATCTGTCCTGTTATTTAACCCATAACTGGAGGGAATAGATGGATTATACCTTTCCCAAGAGGATTTATATCCGGTATGATGGATAAATTGTCTAAATTACACAAAAATGAAAGTAGCACTGACATCTCATTTTAACAGACATATTTATCAAAATTACACAAAAATATCTTGAAATACTAAGGGGTAAATTTATTCAATAAAATCACTATTGGCTTCAACCATGGCCACCAGATGATTTAGGACTCTCTTGTAACTCTTCTGAACAGTCTCCTTGTTTAAGTTGGTGAATGCTGTCATAATCCTTGCCTTCAGCTTATCTGTGTGTTCCAAGAAAGTTTGTTGATATCTGGTCAACTGCACCCCACACACAATAATAATCAAGGGGGTTGCAGTCTGGGGTATTAGGTGGCCAGATGTAAGGAATGATGTGGTTGTAGAAGATGTCTGGTAGCCATGATGGAGTTCTCCTGCTTGTATGGCATGTTGCAGAGTTCTGTTATAAGACATAGGGTTTTCCAGCAAACAATCTCTTGACCTAGGGCAACACTACTTCCTCAAGGCAGGCCTCAGCCCTGTGGGAAGATGAATGAATGTATAACATTGCCATCACTAGTGATCACTCCAAACGCCATGATGCTGACGGGATATAACATCCAGCTCTTTCTAAATCCTCCGCACTGTTCTTGGATTAAAACTAATACTCTGAAATGTTCGTATTGAATCTTCCAACACAAATGCCAAGCAATACAGCATGCTGTTTCTAAATTTCTGGTAGCATGAGTTGTCACGGCGCTCTTTTTCTGACAAACGGTGCCCAACTGACCATACTATACTGTGCAGTCAACAAAATTAAAAATATAAAATGGCGACAATTCATCCATCGCACCCCGTATTTTCATAGTGTTTTTGCTTGAGTTGTTCACTTTTCACAATAACTGAGACCCTAACAGTTGCTACCACCTGGGTCTGGGTGGATCTAGGAACAACAGCAACCAGAGACCTTGTTGCTGGATGTAGTTTATTGTCAGAGACACCGTATATCCTATCTCAAGTTTGGTTCTCAAAATTGCTGGTGGCTGTGTGTCAAACAAAGGTAAATCTTCCCTCCTCTCTTCAATCAGATTGAAGTACTGTCCTCTACCGCTGATAAAGCAGATTGCTTTGCTTGTAAATTCTCTTTCAACTTAACTCTTGGCTCATCAGGAGATTCTTTGCCTGATTTTTCACCCTAGAATGGAATCTCTAATCTCTACTTAATGATATGAACATAACCTGCAGCCATGGTTTCTTCTATCATCTCTAAACTATATCTTCACAAGATTTGTGGACTTAACTATCAGTCAGTTAAGTGCCATACGTGATAGACGCCTTGGGCGATCATGTCTCGAAAGAGACCTGACTGACTGGGCAGAAGATTATACTGCAGTAGGTTGCCATTGCTTTCTGCAGTAGACTGTTTGCCAGCCAAGGCTATAGAACCCAATTTGTCCTATTATTTAACCCATAACTGGAGGGAAGAGATGGATTAATACCTTTCCCAAGGGTATGTGTGTGTAAGCGAATGCAAGGAATTCAACTGGAATTCAAACTCGGCTCCCGCGATTTATCATTCCGAGTCAATATTCACTGCACCACAGTGCATTGACTATATCCCTGCAATTATTTTAAGGAAATGTGCCCCTTAACTGACTCGTGTTCTCGCCAAACTCTACAACAAACACCTTTCTACTCCTTGCTTTCCAGCTTGTTAGAAATCCTTTTCTGTAGTTCCTATCTTTAAGAACTCTGAACCTTCTGATTCTTTAAGTTATTACCCAAATAGTCTTTTACCTTTCTTTTGGCAAAGTCCTTCTTAAGGCTCGAGTCAACTCTGAATTCGTTAAGTATCTCATTTTGCACCTGCTTTTTTCAGATAAGCAATATAGCTTTCATTTCTCTGGGTAACAACTGTTGTTACTGAAAATGTCTCTCAGGTTTTCGATAAGGATGGTGAGATTCTGACCTAAATAGGATCTTCCTAAACAATGGATAAAAGATGAGGGGAACTAATATTAGACCAAGATGGACAAAAACAAAAGTCTTTTGGCCTACTAGCAACTGTAAAACCTTTCTTCTAGTGAAAGGGAAGCATTTCAATATAGCCATCATAGTAATTATGAAGACTGGGAGAAAAATTAAATATATAGCTCTCCATGAAAATCTTTGATGTGATCAATCCCGACTTGGCAGCTTGGATACAGTCCCTTTCTCACCGGCGCAATGTAGCTTCCCTGTGTCTCTTCTGCAAATACTTTCACGGCTTCTGCTCCGATGAACTTAGCCTACTGGTACCCACTATATATGAATTTACTCGAGCAACAAGATTAGCAACTAGGTCTCACCTTTTTACTGTGAAACCAATAAATAGTAAACGCAAATTCTACTCCATCAGCTTCTTTTCTTGCCTGCGGAATTCACTTCCATTTACTTGATTCCCGGACAGCTGCAATCTTCAAGAATTCAAATGTAAAGTCAATAGTCATCTCCTATCTCACTAACCTGCATCCTCTCTCTCTCTCTCTCATGCTCCTTTTTTCATTCACTCCACTCTCATCAGTATTCTCGTCCTTCTCTTACCCACTTCCTGACACCCTCTATAACATGTCACTCTTTCTTGTAGCTTTCCTCCTATATAACCCTCTGCAAAACAGTGGTAGTAAAATGTCTTGCTTGGGGCGATATGCTTGACAAAAAAAAAAGGTCACATCAAAAGTTGGTGTAAGTTTCAAGACGTCATAATCATTGGAAAAACGATATGAAAGGAAAGAGTGAAATAGCTGCAACATGTGCAAATACCCTCAGTAAAGGTATTAATCCATCTCCTCTCCATCCATCTATAGGCTAAATAGCAAAACAGATTGGGTTAGCAACCAATCTACCACAGAAAAATCTTCTGCCTAGTAAGTCATATCTCGAAAGAGACATGATCACCCAAGCATGTATCACACTTAACTGATTGAGTGCTTGCAAAGAAAAACTGCAAATCACCAAATAATAACAAACACTTTTCCAAAATGGTTTATGGACATGGAAAAGTGCAGGAGGAGATACAAAGAACCAAATTGACTATTTCCACCTCCTTCTCCTCCATACCCTTTGGCAATTGTGGCTCTTCACAATTTCCTATTCTTTGTAGCTCTTAGTAAATGTTGTCTGTATGTTATCTCTCCTAAATCTTGTTCTGCCATCTATTTACACAAGCTCGTTCTTCTGTGTGCTGTGTCCCTTCAGGACATTGGTGATCATGGCTCTCCACAATTTCCTGTTCTTTGTAGTTTTTAATAAAACTTGTATTTTTATTATCTCTTCTAAATCTTGTTCTGCCATCCACTTACTCAAGCTTGTTCTTCTGTGTGCTGTGTCCCTTCAGGACATTGGTGATCATGGCTCTCCACAACTTCCTGTCCTTTGTAGTTTTTAATAAAACTTGTTTTTATTATCTCTCCTAAATCTTGTCCTGCCATTTATTTACTCAAGCTTGCTAGATAAGTTATGCTTTGTTTTACTGTCCTTTTTACCTTCAATTTGTCTTGTGAGTATCAAGTTTTCCAAACACTCTTTCCTTTTTAATGTGCCCTAGAAATTTCAAATGTCTCTTCCTGATGTTAAGTACATTTTGTTTCTAGTTTTTTCTTAAATTTCATTGTTGCTTGCATGTTCAGTCCATGATATTCTCAACATCCTTCTGTAGAACTAAATTTCTGTTGCTTCAAGCCTCTTAATGGAAGATTCAGAAATTCATTTCTATCCTGAAAAGTTATTCAAATGTCAACTGTGGAAGCAGCCTTTATCCAGTAATATGAAAACTCAGATAAATATTTGGGAAATTAAAAAAAATCTAAAGTAATGCTGAAACTGCCATGCAAAACTCTTGGGCAACTCAGTTTGCTCCCGCAGCAGTAAGAAATCCAGCATGGCAGACAAACATAACCTCGCTGCTGATCCTGAGAGGAATCTACATTCTATGGTGGAATGGGGTAAGAAGTGGCTTGTAAATTTCAATGCATCTAAGACCAAGCTGCTATTTGTCAATCATCACAGGTAACCTCTCCTGCCTCCCATAAGCATGAACTAAGCGAGTCTCCCTGAGAGCAATACACTGCGCCTCCTCGGCCTTACCCTCTCTTCCAATCTCAAGTGGAACCAATAGATTGAGTCAATAGCAAAATCCGCTGCTAGGACGGTTGGGTCACTGTGTCAGGCCAGGATGTTTTTTTCCACCTGAATCCATCCTGCATATATACAAATCAACCATCCGTCCGTGCATGGAGTACTGCTGTCACATATGGTCAGGCGTACCCGCTGTTCATGTCAGTGTTCTTGACAGGCTCCAAAGGAGAATCAGTAATGGGATAGGTATGGACTTGGCGGCTCGACTTCAGCCACTTCCCCACCGACAGAATGTGACTTTCGTCTGTCTGTTCTATAAATATTTTCATGGCTTCTGCTCCAACATACTTAAGTCACTGGTGCCCCTGCAACAGGTGTTTACTCATGCAACCAGACTGGCAGCTGGGTCCCACCCATTCACAGTTAGATCAACCAAATACAGCCGACAATTCTACTCCAGCAGCTTCTTTTTTCACACTTCCTGCCTGTGGAACTCGCTTCCATATTCTTGCTTTCCTGACGGCTACAACCTCCAGGAATTTAAATGCAATGTCAATACTCATCTCTTAACCACTTGACTCTAATTCTTTCTACACCACCCTGTATATCTTTTCATTCTGTCATCACACCTGTATTCTCATCCTCAACTGGTTCGTCTTTCTCTTTACTCTTTTCCTATCTAATTTTTTTTTTTTTTTACTCTTATGTAGCCCCCTGCACATCAGTGGCGTTACCGCCTTGCTTGAGGTGATACAATTAAAAAAAAAAGTTTGCAAACAGATGCATGCTAACGGAATTAAGAGCAAATATAAGGTCAGGAATTAAAAGTGGAACACCTTTTAAAGAAATGCTATCATTGAATTAAATCACTCCAAATTTTTCAGCTGATGAAAAAAGTGAACAGCAAACAGTTCCAAGGAATGACAGAATATTGAACAAAAAAATATTAGAAAGAAATGAAAGCAGGTAAAAGATGAATGGCTCAATAAGGAGCAGGGAAAGATAGAAACAATGCAACAAATACACAAAGAAGGCATATATAAAATGATAAAAGAAATAAGAGAGATGATGTCTCTTGGACAGGATTCTTAGAATCTAAAAAGAGATTCTTAGAATCAGCCTTTGAGATTTGAAAAAAAAAAATCACTCGACAGCTGGTCAAGAGCAAGGGAAAACTTATATGCCCCAGAATCATTTGACTCATCTGACTCCATTTTCTTAAAAGTTGCTTTATGTAAACATTGGTTACATCTACACCAGGCAATACATTCAAATGGCAGAAACTCTCTTGTTTAGACTGTTAACCTTTGCCCTGTTTGAAGATCTCAACTGCCTACAGGAGAGTAAGATCCTTTCAAAGAGGGGTAATGTACTGGATGGATATTCACCCAAAAACTCGCGTTTAAATTCTACCAATAGACTTTAGTATAAGACTAACAAATGCTTACTCGCAGAGCCTGACCAATATTTGTCTGTTTGCTCACAGTCGAATGCAGAGCCTTGCCAGTATTCACGAATCAAATTGAGTAGGAGTCCAACCTATGTTTACCTATAGACTTGAGTATGTTAACACATTTGACACAGAAAAATCCATTGAGTTGATATGCTATAAAATCTAACAATTCAACCCAATAGATTAAAATGACAGAAAATCTTTTTCTAAGAGTTGTTCAAACTATCAACCTGTTCAACCCTGAAACCTCTCCACTTGCCAATGACACCAGAACGTCATGTTAGTAAACTGGTGTTGTGGTTTCTCCCAAATCTAACCAAACATCAGAAATATTTTTATGGGTGCCTTTGTCAAATCAAATACTTTTCCACAACTCTTTGTATAGTTGATTGGGTGAATATGGATGAACATACCCACAATTAAACAGTCAAAAGGGCAGTTATTTTTCTTTGACTCCACTATCATTTTAACTATCTTCACTCCATGGCAATGTTTATAGTTTGATGATTAGAATTGTGATTAAACTTAAATATATTAAAATGAATTCATACATTTTCCTTGCTCTTGAAAATTGACATAAAAAAAATAATAAACACTTGATTTATTAGATTTTTTATTTACACATAATTACTGGATTAATTGGCAAAACATCAACTAATTACTGATTAATTTAAACTACAAAATAGTAAATAAGAATTTCCTTATAGTTGGGTCCTATATTTTAATAATTTTGTAAATGTTTATGAATTTATTAATAATAATGGTCAGGTGCTCCTGCTAGCCACCTAGGGGTCCTTGACAAAATCCAACGGAGAATCTGTAATGTAATAGATCCCGACTCGGCAGCTCAGATACAGCCACTTTCTCACCGGCACAATGTGGTTTCCTTGTGTCTTTTCTACAAATGAACTTATCTCACTGGTGCCCCCTATATATAAATTTACTTGAGCCACAAGATTAGCAACTAGGTTCCACCCTTTTACTGTGAAACCAATAAATTGTAAACGCAAATTCTACTCCAGCGGCTTCTTTTCTTGCACTTCCCACCTGTGGAATTCCCTTCCGTTTACTTGCTTCCCCGACAGCTACAATCTCCAAGAATTTAAATGTAAAGTCAATAATCATCTCCTATCTCACTAACCTGCATCCTCTCTCTCATGCTTCTTTCTCCGTCCACTTCACTCTCGTCAGTATTCTTATCCTTCTCTTATCCACTTTCTGACACCCTCTCTAACCTGTCACTTTCTCATAACATTCCTCCGATGTAAACACCCTGCAAAACAGTGGCAGTAAATTGGGGCAATATGATAATAAAAAAAAATTGTGAAAGAGTGTTTTTACACACTTTAAATTATCTATCAGTCAGTCAGTTAAATGCTGTATTTGATACATGCTTGGGCGATCATGTCTCTCTCGATCTAGGATGTGCGTTGTGGTGCAATGAATATTGACTCACAATGAGAAATCAAAGGGTCAGGTATTTCTTCCACCAAAGCTGTAGAACTCAGTCTGTCCTGCTATTTTACTCATAGCTTGGGGAGAAGAGATGGATTTATGCCTTTCCCAAGGGCATTAGCACGTAATGGAATGGAATGAATCCATCTGGAATTTGAACTCGGCTGTTCGATTCCTCAATTTGAGTCACTGACCATTACTCCACCATGTCTCCATATCTTTGCAATGAATGACTTCTGCAATAAACTTTCTCTAATACATGATGGATATGGAAGAGACTGCCAGTGAATGTTCTACTTTGAGACACGTTCTCTGACAATCTCTGAGTAAACTGATTTCAGCATGTGCATATTTCACTTATATATCCAGAATGGACATGATTAATTAACTTCTCGAACATTCTGTTAAATAACTGAGATGGCCATACTGTAAAGCTGTGTTCAGTTTTAGCCTGGATTTTTAAGTTATAAAATTGTAATTGAGCTCAACATGAATATGCCAGATAGGTTTCTAAACAATCAAACCTTGAAATTACCAAAAACCCTATAAACCTTTTGAAAAACTGATTGATCAAATCATGGCAGCTTCCTTGGGATATGAAGTTTGGCTGGAGGTTTCTATTATGCTGAATCTTACTTAGTTTAATGTGAGTTTTTTAGGGGTTTAAATTAATATTTTTAAACTGACTTTTTTTTTTTTCTCCATCAGATTTCAATCCGAATAACCACTCCCCCATATTTTTCTTCTAATGTCTCTATTCTTATTGCACAGAATTATTAAGTCTCTCAATATTTCCAGGCACTAATATGACTCTGCTGAACTAATTATCCTGTTACATCATTACTTGGCTTACGGCCATATCATGTTGAATACACCGGTTCTCGCTCGATCACCGAAGTTAAGCAACGCTGAGCCTGGTCAGTACTTAAATGGGTGACCACTTAGGCATACCAGGTGCTGTAAGTGTTTAGTGACAGATGTGTGTGCTTACGGCCATATCACGTTAAATACACCAGTTCTCACTCGATCACCAAAGTTAAGCAACATTGAGCCTGGTCAGTACTTAAATGGGTGACCACTTGGGAATACCAGGTGCTGTAAGCGTTTAGTGACGGATGTGCATTGTGGTGCAGTAGATATCAGTTCAGAAAGAGAAATCGGTGAGCCGAGTTCGAATTCCAGTTGAATACCCTGCATTCACTTAAGCACTGGTACCCTTGGGAAATGTATTAATCTGTCTCTTCCCTCCAGTTATGGGTTAAATAACAGGGTAGGACTTGGAGACCCTGCCCTTAAAAAACAAATCCCAATGAATCTTGATACTCGAAAAGAAAAAAGTATTACTAGACACAAAACTTATATAAAAACAACAATAAATTGTTAAAAGAAAAAAGGTATTACCAGCAATAAAATAAATTAAATTTAGTTGGCAATAAATGACCCGCCAAGGTTGATATGCCATAAAAACAAAACAACCAACCAACATCATTACTTGTACTATTTCAAGAAATTATTTAAGATCTGAATCTAATCTCAATGTTACATTTTTTAAAACTGAATTTTTTTTTATTTTTTTTTTGCTATTAGGAAAATACACCAAAAATTGATAACCTTTATTTAGTAAAAAAAAAACTTTTCTCAGTTGAAAATTTTCATACATAGAGAGATACTAGTAGAAATTTTCAGTATTTGTCTATATTTCTGAGATGAAGCAGTAGTTACATTATTCAGACTATTGTCCTCATCTTTGTTGCCATTTGTACGACATTTTGGCCAAACACCTGAAGAAGACCAGAATGTACAATGGCTGAAACTTCATACAAATGGCAACAAAGATGAAGACAATAGTCCGAATAATGTAAATAGTGTAAATACTACCTGACCTCAGAATATGGACAAATAGAATGATCTATTATTAAATGTTGTACAAATGGCAACAATGATGAGGACAATTGTCCGAATAATGTAACTGCTGTAGAAATTTTCACTCAGATTTTTTCAGAGAATGTCTGCTTTATAGAACAGACACTCACGTAGTTGCTTCCCTAACCACTTCAATCTTATCTCTGCAATTCAAGAGTCAGTCATCATTTTTTTCTCCTTATTGAAAAGATCTCTTCCATTCATATTGCACACCTCATCACACATCATTCTGATTGTAATTCATCTATCTTGAATGTCTCTCAAACCTTGCAATCGTTGAAATTGAGGAATAAGAATTCAGTTATGATGCACAATACCATCTGCAAATTTGCTTCCCTTTGATGTGATTTTGCAATACCTCACACCCTAATCCTCTTTTTCAGATTACATGACCCACTAATTGATGCTGTTTTTGCTTGATAACCTATAGTAGCCTTCTTCTCACTTCACCTTGACTCAAAACTTCAATTTTGATCATCCTCTCTGTGTATGGTATCTGCAAAACAATATTTCTGCTAGTTCAATATTCTGGGTTAACACTCAGGTTTCACATCTATTGGTCAAGATTGACCATGTCTATGTACAACATGAGAGCAGACAAAACTTCAGCTTCATGGCGGGATGATTTTTTTTTTTTTTTTTTTTGTGCGTTGTGGTGCAATGGATACTGACTCAGAACAGCAACTCGGAGAGAGCCGAGTTCGAATTCCAGTTGGTTTCCTCACATTCACTTACGCACAAATACCCTTGGCAAATGTATTAATCCATCTCTTCCCTCCAGTTATTGGTTAAATAATAGGACAGATTGGGTTCTATAGCCTTGGCTGGTAACCATTCTACTGCAGAAAGCAAACTACTGCAAGATAATCTTCTGCCTAGTCAGTCATGTCTCTTTTGAGGCATGATCGCCCAAAGCATGTATCATGCATAGTACCTGACTTAACATAATATCCCAAGCAAGGCAATAATGCTACTAAGACACAAGGTGCTACTGAGATAGATGAAAAGACTCTAGAAAGGAAATGGAAAAGCAATCCTAAATAGGAAACGAAGGATGAACTTCTTCTCCTCTTCAAAGAGCTGTAGAGAAGTGTGAATGGCAGACCTGAAGGAGACTACCACCACCTTTAAATTTGTTGTTTTTCTTTTCTTTTTTTTTTTCAGTGCAATCTTATCAATTATTACATAAAGTTTCAGATTATCAAAAAAAATTTGGAAAAATTTCAATATTTAAACAATTGGTGGTGGGGCTCAGTTTCTCATACAACGTTATAGTAAATTGATCTTCCATTTTGGAACCACTCGTGTTGGGGTCGCTTTGTTTTGGGTTTTTTGGGACGAGTTGTTGCTCTTGTTTTTGTCTTTTTCAAATTTTCTTCAGTTACGATATCTTCCTCTGAAACTCCAAGAATGGCTTTATTCAAACATTTTGCAAAGGATTCAGTTGTTGAATATGCGCAAGCAAAAAAGTTAATTGCACAGGATCGATTTACTATAAGGTTGTATGAAAAACTGAGAGAGAGCCCCCCCGTTTAAATATTGAAAATTTTCTGAATATTTTTTTTTGTCAGTCGGAGAGTTTAAGGTGTAATCAATAAGATTGCACTGAAACAAACTAAAAAAAAAAATTGAAAAACAACAAATTTAAAGGTGGTGGTAGTCTTCTTCAGGTCCTCCGTGTGAACTGGATGGTAGATGAATCTATCTGCTCCTATTGAAGAGGAAAAAAAAGAGATCAATTAATAGTAAATGAAATTTCCATTTAAGCAGAGATGTCAGAAGTTGATATTGAATTAAACTTATAAAGCAACCATTGGAGTAGATAGACTCATTGGAGTAGATAGACTTAACTATCGCCTAGTTCACACTCCACCCACATCTATGGAACAGGTGAAGAGGCTCATCCCTTGTTTCCTGTTTAGGATGTGGTTTCCGGTTTTTCTCTTTTCCAATCTTTTCACTCTCACGTAGCCCCCTGCGCATCAGTGGCGTTTTCGCCTTGCTTGGGGTGATATGATTAAAAAAAACCCAAAAAAAAACCAGAAACTCAATCCTAAACAAAAAACAAAGGATAAACCTCTTGTTAAATATTTGTTGGGCAATATTTTTGGGAAGCATGAATTTGTGGCAATGAAGTGTATTTGCGCTTAGTGATATAGATATTTTGAAATTTGAATAAAATGTGTTTTCTTGAAAAATGTCAAACAGTACAACATGTTGGATTTAGAGATTTTTGTTTTGTCTAGCCAAGGGTCACATAGGTTAGCTCATGCCCCAGTTCCAGAAGAAAGCTGTCAATGGTGTGGAAGTGACATTAAACTGACAGTTGGAAACTTTTAGTAGTAATTTTAAACTTTATTTTGCTGAGTTTACCTATTGAGGTGGACAGCTGTACAATCAAGCTTAGCACTATGTGTTTGAAGGAATGTCACTGCTTTGTTTGAGAAGATATCTTTTTCTTCTTCTATGTGCCCTGTCCCTTCAGGACGTAGGCGATCATGGATCTCCACGTCTCCCTATCCCTTGTGGCCCTTAGTATGTTTGCTCCTGTTGCTCCTGGCAACCCCCGTTCCGTCATCCACCTGATCAGACTCTGCAGATATGTTATCCGCTGCCTTCCTCTGTCTCTCCTTCCTTCTATCTGTCCAGTCAGTATCAGGTTCTCCAGGCTCTCCTTCCTCATTGCATGTCCCAGGAACTTCAGTTGTCTCTTCCTGATGCTCAGCATCAATTTCCTTTTTGTTGCCATTCTTTCTAACACTTCGTCGTTGCTTGTATGCTCAGTCCACAATATCCGTAGCATCCTTCTGTAGAACCACATTTCGGCCGCTTCCAGTTTTTTCCTCATTTTCGATGATATTGTCCAGCATTCACAGCCGTACTGAAGAACTGACATCACATAGCAGTCTAGCACTCTTTTCTTCGTTTCTATTGAGATCTTCCTGTGTGTTAGTATTTTGCTCATCTTCTGGAACGTGTCCTTTGCCATGCCAATTCGCCTTCGGATCTCCATGTCGCACTTTCTATCTCCTGTTAGAACACTTCCTAGGTACTTAAATTCTTGGACTTGTTTGATTCTGTTATCCCCCACCTGTATTTGGCATTTTGGGTTGTATCTTTTGCTGATGACCATGCACTCAGTTTTCTTAAAGTTTATATGTAATCCCTTCTTGTCACTCTCCACTGCTACTTTCTGTATGAGATCTTGCAGTTTCCTTCTCGTGTCCGCAATCAGTACTGTATCGTCCGCGTATCTTATGTTGTTCAGGTTGTGGCCTCCAATAATAAATCCTGGTGTGTCATCTAGGGTCCTCAAAATATTCTCGCTGTATAGGTTGAACAAATCCGGTGAAAAGACACATCCTTGTCTTACGCCTTTTTCTATCTTTGTGTATCTACTGAGGTCGTTACCTGTCCGTATGCAGGCCGTTTGCTGCCAGTAGAGATTCTTGATTATTCTTATATCTTTGCCGAAAATGTCGATGTTGCCTATCATTTCCATCAATTCTTTGTGTCGTATTTTGTCGAATGCTTTCGCGTAATCAATGAAGCATAGGTACAAGTCTTTCTTCGTTTGTAATGCCCTTTCAGAGAGCATCCTAATCATGAATATGGCGTTCCTTGTTCCAGTGTCTTTGACGAACCCGCACGTGATAAAGAAAAATAAAATATCTAAATCTAAACTTATTTATAAATGGAACTGTGTGTGTGTATCCATTACCTATAGACTCAAACGGCTGAACCGATTTTCTTGAAAATTTACACAGTTGTACTATAAGTATCTGCGAGTGTTTTTAGCTAGGTTTTGTGTCAAGGTACCCCCTGATAAATATCGATAATCGAAAAAATCGGGTTATAGAAGGAGTGGTCCAATTTCAATCAAATTTGATGCACTCATAGACAAAGACATAAGAAACGATATTCAGAAGTTTTAAGGTTGCAGTTCTTACAATAGTAAAGAAAATTTGATATCGTTACCAGGAAATCAAAATTTGACTTACATCCATTTATTTTTCTTTCAGTCTACAGTTTCGTTTTAACTGGACACAACTATTGCTTTTTAGACTTTTGTACCAACGTCCAAAGAGTCTGAGCTCCAGGACCATGGATTAGTTTTAAAGCTTTCATTACACCTGAGCAACGCCGGGCTATACTGCTAGTATTTTATATTTTTATTTACATTTGCTAAATCTGGTTAGATTTTCCTAAAATATTTTTACCTGACGAAAAAAACTTGTTTACCATATTGGAAAAACCCAGTTCTTGATCATGACTGAGATAGTCAAAAGTACTTAAACAAAACATGTAAAAAGGGACAAATAAACTTTGGACAGTTTATTCATAATTTTAGACCTGATAAACATCTCATTCAAAAATTGGGAAAATATGAAAAATTAGACAGACCTTGTTGGTTGACTTTAACAAAATTTGTTTGGATGAATACAAGCTGCCTAAATACACCATATATATGTGCATGTGTGAATATACACACTATAGGAGTAGATAGGTTTGCCTATCACCCTGTTCACACTTCTTCTTTTTAAACAGAGTAGATGCTTATCCCTTATTTCTTTTTTTTTTTTTTTTTAATCATATCACCCCGAGCAAGGCGGTAACGCCACTGATGTACAGGGGGCTATGTAAGAGTGAAAAGATTGGAAAAGAGAAAGCCAGAAACCACATCCTAAACAGGGAACAAGGGATGAGCCTCTTCACCTGTTCAATAGACGTGGGTGGAGTGTGAACCGGGTGATAGACTAAACTATCTCCAAAAATCGGGTTTCCAGTTGCTTCTAAAGTTGACTTCAACTCAATATTTCTAACATCTCTATCTTAACTCTAAAAATTTATTAATTGCCTTCAAGCAGAGTAGATAGGTTTGCCTCTCATCAAATTCACACACCTCCCCAGTATTTTGAACAGGAGTATAAGTTTATCCCTTGTTCCCTGTCTAGGATCAGGTTTTCATTTTGTTCTAAAATCTTTTCATTCTCTTTCACTCCTAGTAATCCCTTGTGTCTTGGTGGCTTTGTGCTCTTGCTTGGAGTGAAGTGATTTAAAAACAAATATATAAGCCCAGGTTATCATAATGATGATGTTCTTATTAGGTTTTTGACAGGAGAAACCAATATTTTTTCAGAACTGAAGAAAGAGACTTGTTTTTTACCAGAGTTCAAAGCTGCTAGTATTAATTTTTTTACCAACCAAATTTGATCTTGCTTTGGACAAGTGACATATTTTTATATTTAAATCCTCTTAAGCCTTAAGCAAAATGTTAAAATTCTCTTCTGTTTCCAATTTTTATTTTGTTTAAGCTCTTCTATTGAAGATAGTGGCTCCAGATGATCTCAAAATGCCTCCCCACTCTCAGCCGACCTGAAATAGACCATCTGATATAATGTTATTCTTATGCCCGTTGGTGGTGGGATCTCTGGAAGATTTGCTTGTATATTTAGAAATTATTCTTTGGTGGTTGTGGTATTACAAGCTTGTGACCTTCAGCCTGACAGACAGCCAGGCCATCAGAAGTAGCAAGCTTCCTCCCCCCTACCCACCTACCTCCACTTCTAACCGTCATACCACACTTGTATCCCAATCTTCACTCTGGAGACTCTATTTTTGGTACCTGACTTGTGAATTACTCATCGCTTCTGGAATGAGGCAAGCCTCAGTGTTGCTGCCACTGCCCATTTCCAAACTTCTTTACTTAGCAGAGAGAGAGAGAGAAGGACAGTCATTTTGAGTGAGGGTTGGTACAGTATTTGTGATAAGAGAAGGAAGAAGGGAGTGTGTTTGGCAGAAAGGGAGATAGACAATAGAAGAATGTGTAAGAGAATGAAACTGCTTGTGACAAAGTAGCAAGAAATAGAGATATTAGGAAAGAAAAAGGGTTATTTGGAGAGAAGGAGAGAGATATTGAGAGATATATATTGGGAGAGAAAGGGAGGGATATATATATATATATATTGGGAGAGAAAGGGAGGGATATATATATATATATATTGGGAGAGAAAGGGAGGGATATATATATATATATATTGGGAGAGAAAGGGAGGGAGATATATATATATATATATATATATATATATATTGGGAAAGAAAGGGAGAGATAGATATTGGGAAAGAAAAAAGAGCTACTGGGAAAGAAAGGGAGAGATAGATATTGGGAAAGAAAAAAGAGCTACTGGGAAAGAAAGGGAGAGATAGATATTGGGAAAGAAAAAAGAGATATTGGGAAAGAAAGGGAGAGATAGATATTGGGAAAGAAAAAAGAGATACTGGGAGAGAAAGGGAGAGAAAGAAAAAGAATATAGAGAAAGAAAGGGAGAGAGAGAGAGAGAAAAAATATTGAAAGTGAGTGTAGGAATGTGTTCATGTGTTCCCAGGACAACTCAAGAAGGACTGAACCAACTTAGAAACAGAAAAAAACTAACTTTTTCATAACAGAATAAAAGTAATTTAAGTATTAAAACTTTAACGAGTGAATATTTTTCTTCAAATAAGGGATTTAAAAAAAGCATTATGTAAAATATGAACCAGTTCTTTGTTTTTGATTATTTTTTCTAAAGTAAATCGACATCAATGAATGACATTACGACTTACTTTATTACAAATAAATAAAAGTGAGAAAACTGCGTCGTTTTGTTTCACATTTTTTCATTTACTTTATTAAGAAATAATTAAAAACGTTTTATTGAATTATTTTTTACATGTCAATTTAGTTTATTAAAAAAAACTGAAATTGCCGAGAGAGAGAAAAAGTACTTTTGAGGGAGACTGAAAACATCTGAAGGAGGGAGACGTATTTTTAAGAGGGGATGAGGAAAACTTAGAGAGACATAAGAGACAATATATTTCTAAACTATCGCCCGGTTCACACTCCACCCACGTCTATTGAACAGGTGAAGAGGCTCATCCCTTGTTTCCTGTTTAGGATGCGGTTTCTGGCTTTCTCTTTTCCAATCTTTTCACTCCTATGTAGCCCCCTGCACATCAGTGGTGTTACCGCCTTGCTCGGGGTGATATGATTAAAAATAAGAGACAATATATTTGCAAGAGGGTAATTTTGAGAGAGCTTAAAAAAAAAAAATGAGAGGTGAGACAGTTGATTTTCTAAGAATGGCTTAGATGTGGCCCAAGGCCGAAAGTATGGGGCGCCTAGTGAGGATCAAACTCACTACTCAGTTGTAATAGGTCATAGCAAGACAAGCTAACCATTACACCACGTTGAGGTGCCCAAATGAAAGGAGACAGAAGAATGATAGAAAATGTATTCGCAACAGAAGAAGGATTACGAGAAAAATTTGAAGTGGGAGAGTGACATCCAAAAGAGAAATTTGCCCAAAACTTCTTTTGGGGAAATTTGGAGATTTTTCTCTCTAAAATATATAATGAGTTGGGATCAAATATGGATCAGAATCTGATAGGATCCATCCAAATATGGATCAGAATCTGATAGGATTCTAAGATAAAGAATAAATTGAAAATATTTATCAATCTAACTTGTTTAACTTTTATTAAAGCTTAGAATGTTGTCATTTTAAAGTCGTTTTCATATTCAGAAAAGATGAGTTCAGATCCAGACCAATTATGATCTTGGAGACTACTTAAAAAAGAGGCTAACAGCCTATCACGTTGAATACACTGGTTCTCATTTGATCACAGAAGTTAAGCAACGTTGATCCTAGTCAGTATTTAGATGGGTGAACACTTGGGAATACCATGTGCTGTAAGCGTTTAGTGACGGATGCGCGTGCTTACGGCCATATCACGTTGAATACAGTGGTTCTCGCTCGATCACTGAAGTTAAGCAACATTGAGCCTGTTCATTTCTTAGATGGGTGACCGCTTGGGAATACTAGGTGCTGTAAGCGTTTAGTGATGGATGTGGGTTGTGGTGCAGTGGATATCGGCTCGGAAAGAGAAATCAGTGAGCCGAGTTTGAATTCCAGTGGAATACTCTGCATTCACTTAAGCACTGATACCCTTGGGAAAGGTATTAATCCATCCCTTCCCTCCAGTTATGGGTTAAATAACAAGGGTAAGATTTGGGGACCCTGCCCTTAAAAAACAAATCCCAATGAATCTTGATATTTGAAAAGAAAAAAGTATTACTGGACACAAAACTTATATAAAAACAACAATAAATTGTTGAAAAAAAAAAGGTATTGCCACCAATAAATAAATAAAATTTATGATATACCATATAAACAAAACAACCAACCAACCAACTTAAAAAAGATAACAACATTCTAAGCTTAAATAAAATTGAAACATGTTAGAACTGTGTGCGGACAGTTTACTGATAGACAATTCACAAACAGTACAATTGGTCAACCTTTAAGTCTTTCCAAGTTCAAGCACTCATTTAGATTTCTTTTTTTTTTTTAACCTGTTGGCAATCTTTCCAGGTGTTATTGGATGCAAGTGTTCCAGAGGCGTTTCGCTAATTACATCATCGATTCTTGTCAGTCTTGTGTTGCACAGTTTTTGTCGTTTGCACCTCCAGTAACTTTTAGATTCTCTAGTTTAGTCAACAATCTAGGCGTATCCCTCAAATAAAGGCTTTAGAATGTTATATAAGTAAAAACTCAAAAGTCATCTTTGATAATAATGGCTAAATATGTCACTGAAAGTGCGCAGACATACAGAATATTTGAACAATTTTTATATAATTTATAGTTTGACTTTTGCATAATTTAGGTGAAAATTCATCCATTGCACCATTTTTGGAGATATATATATATATATATATATATATATATATAAAATATTTTTTTTTTTTTTTTTTTTTTTTTTTTAATCGTATCACCCCGAGCAAGATGGTAACGCCACTGATGTGCAGGGGGTTACGTAATAGTGAAAAGATTGGAAAAGATAAAGCCGGAAACCACATCCTAAACAGGGAACAAGGGATGAGCCTCTTAACCTGTTCAATAGACGTGGGTGGAATGTGAACCGGGCGATAGTATATATAACATTTCATTTTTAAATGAGTTATTTTGCTACCTTGGTTTCTACCATGAGTGGTGTCTTCAGGTGATTTTTAATAACTCATTTAAAAATGAAAAATATTCAAAAGTTCTACAATATAATTGTATAGAACACTTTTTAATACAAATGTGTACTGGTCTAACCCTATTAGGACCAAAAACTAAGTAGTAAACAATCAAAATATATATATATATATATATATATATATATATATATATATATATATATATGAGAGAGAGATAGGAAGCAATCCCTCTTTTATGTAGGTTTCATTAAAATGACAGACCAGGTTTTTGGTTTTTGAACTTTATAATTTTTTTTTCTTTTCAGTACATAAATTACATAAAACATCCAAATGTTTTCTTTAATCAAGAAATTTTAGCCATTATCAAGGATGAATTTTATTTTAAATTAAACTGAGTATATAGATTGTTTTATGTATGTATCTAAAGGAATGTTTTATTTTCAACATTTATATAATTTATGTCCTGAAAAGAAAAAATTACAAGATCACATGAAAAATTATATAAAATAACTTAACCACAGCACCTTGTTTGCCATTTTTAATAAAACTTATATATATATATATCTTTTATTTATCTATAAATTCAGATAAAACTTAGTGGGGAAATGGCCATTTTCAACATGTCATTTTAAGGCATACATTCTTGGACCCCTTATAAACAGACAATGAGGAAAAATTCTAAGCCCAGAGGTTAGTTTAGGTAAAGGAAGGGGTTGGGATCTATTGGTTTTCATTGGGTTGGGCTATGGGCAGGAGTTAGTAATTCTTCCTTGGTATTGGGAGGTATGTGGCCTGAATATATATATATATAGAGAGAGAGAGAGAGAGAGAGAGCTGTAAAACAACAAATTTGAATTAAAAAAAAAATTAATAAAATCTTCCTTGTCGGCCATTTTTAACAAAACATGTTTAAAAGAGAGATTGATGCCCAAATATACATTAATATATATATATATGTGTGTGTGTGTATATATATATTTAGTATATCGAGGCAGCAAGTAATTTTCTAGACATATGCTATTAAATATAAGAGACAATGAATGTCTATTATGTTTAATCATGAGCCGTTCTAAACGTCGTATTTTTGCTTTAATTTCAGTTGAAAATAAAGACAAAAATTCTCCAACATTTGGATAATTATTTATTGGTTTTCTAAGCTTTCGGCTCACATGAGCCATCTTCAGAGAGGTAGTTTAAACTGAAATATTATAAAATCCACACCGCGGGATAGCCGTAACATATTACATTGCATTTGACTAGATGGTTTTGTTGTCATTTCGCGCTATCCCGCGGTGTGACGTCATAAAACCGCATCGCAAACTTAAGAACTGCGTTTATTATTTTTGGTAACTATTGCCGTTGCCAAGCAGAGTTTTATGTCAACACAAAATAAAATCGTCGGTGATGGTGGATTTTATAATATTTCAGTTTAAACTACCTCTCTGAAGATGGCTCATGTGAGCCGAAAGCTTAGAAGAAAACCAATAAATAATTATCCAAATGTTAGAGAATTTTTGTCTTTATTTTCAACTGAAATTAAAGCAAAAATACGACGTTTAGAAAGGCTCATGATTAAACATAATAGACATTCATTGTCTCTTATATTTAATAGCATATGTCTAGAAAATATATATATATATATATATATATATATATATATATATATGATTGTGTTTTTAATATTTACTTAAGCCCTTTTTTAGAATTGCTTGAAAAAAATGACTTTAAAAGGTCAAGCAAAAAACAAATGCCTAACAATGTTATAAATATCTTTTGGTGTTTTTTTTTTTTTTTTTTTTTTTTTTTTCTTTCTTCTCCACTCAGAATTATCACACAATTTCAGTCGTTGCATATATTGAGGACATCCTGTTTATGCAAGTTTTATGCAAATGCTTCTTTCTGTTTTCAATAACTTTCATTATTATTATAGTTTTGCTCTTGCATATTTTGCTTGTCATCCGTCTCAACATTAAGTTGAGGAATTTTTTGTTATTACTAGGATTTTAGTTTTCAATAATAAGTATGTTGGCCCAAAGTCAGTCAGTTAAGTGCCAAACATGATACATGCTTTGGGCTATCATGTCTCGAAAGAGACATGACTGACTAGACATAAGATTAACCTGCAGTAGGCTGCCATTACTTTCTGCGGTAGACTGGTTGCCAACCAAGGCTATAGAACCCAATCTGTCCTGTTATTTGCCTCATAGCTAGAGGGAAGAGACGGATTAATATCTTTCCCAAGAGTATTTGTGTGTAAGTGAATGCAAGGAATTCAATCATGATAAAAAGAACAAGATGGAATAAAATTAGCTAGAATATAACAACAAATTGATTGATTTTTATTTTTTTAATAGCAAGGTTCTGCTTTGTTTCATTTTTATATAATTTTGACAAGTTTTAATAGTGTTCCAGCTCTTTCTCTCAGTCACTCTCTCAGCCTCTTTTTTTTTTTCTCTCTCTCTCAATCATGTCTGTTCTCATTCAGTCTTTCTCTCTGTCATTCTCTTTCAGTCTTTTTTGTTGGTACTCTCTTTCTCCAACTCAATCTTTCTCTTTTCCGTCTTTCTTCACTAATTTCTCTTCGTCCCTTTCTCTCTTTCCCTCCAATTGTCCTGTCTCTTGCTTCTCTTTCTATCTCTTCACTTGTCATCTCTTTCTCCCTCTCTTTCTCTCTTCATTCGTCGTCTCTCTCTGCCGCTCATGATTTTTTTTCTATTTTTTGCCCTCTCCTTTTTCTCTTTCCAAGAGTAAATGGGTGGAATCAATCAGCAAATATGCCAATGGTGATAAATTTTGCTTCTATTCTTATAATCAATTCCTTAAATACACTCCTCATCTTCACCTCTCTCTTGTATATATATATACACAAGCCTGTTTTGCTGTATCCCAGCTCATTGGTGTTGCTAGACATCACTTGCTTCCAGCCAGGATTGAAACTCAACCGATTTGGTGTCGGTTGAAGTGTCTACTTACAAAGTCGCTGGCACGCGGAATGAGAGAGGAGAAAATTTTAGCATGTTATATATATATATATATGCAGTGTATACACATGCTCACCACCAGGAGAACTCAATTCATTACTGAAGAGTAATACATAAATCACAGAAGTGATAACTGTTTTTAAAATTTTCCTCTCTAGAAAGTTCAATTGTAATGAGAGCATAATTTATTAATCACACACTAAAAGTCTGCCTCCTTCTACTGAGCGCACATATCTGAGGTAGAATCGCTGACTGACACCAATTTGGTCAGGTTTCAATCTGGCTGAAAGCAATCAGATGTCTGACTGTACTGATGAGCTGTGATACAGTGAAACAGATCTGTCTACAGATGACTGTTTACGCTCTCACAACCTGATTGAGCACTCTGGAAGAATGATAGGCTTTGAAAAAAAAATAGCTACTTTAGCATCTATGCATCGTTCATTCAATAATGAATTAGAACACTTTTAGATACTGGTGTGTGTTCACATGGTATATCACGTGCTAAAAGTCTCTATATAAGATAAACGAAGATTAACGAAACTGGTTATAAGCAACCGACAATTTGAGATGGTTTGTTTGAAAATTATTTTTATATTGATACTCGTATTTAAGTAGATATTCTGTTTTTAATGAAACAGTATTATATATTTATATCTACTGGCCTGATTATTTATGATAAATTTTATTACAAAAATGTGTGTCACTTGGGTTGTAGGTTCGAATCCTGCCGAATGACACTCGTTTCATAATAAAATTTATCCTAAATAATCACACCAGTAGATATAAATATATAATACTGTTTAATTAAAAACAGAATATCTACTTAAATATGAGTATTGATCAAAAATAATGTTCAAACAAATCATTTCATATATACATATTTCCCCTTCTTCCCAAATTCAGTTATATGCTAAAATCAATTATAAGTTGGTTCTAAGCTTTTGGCACACATGAGCCATCTTCAGAGGGGTTATTAAGACGGTAACACAATAACATCCACCATCAACAACGATTTTATCTTGTGTTGATGTAAAACTCCTCTAGTCAATGGCAGTAGTTACCAGAAATAACAAACGCAGTTCGCAAATTTGCAATGTGGTTCGATGACGTCACACTGCGTGATAGCGCAAAATGACAAGAGAACCATATATTCACATGCAATGTAATTTATGACCAGATTTAAACGTGATTTTATTAAGTGTGGGTTGTTTGGATTTAATGTAGATGGCCTCCAATATCTGAAGGTTCTTTTTACTGTGTGTATGAGTAAGGATTATTGTATTGTTGACTAAAATCTGTCTGATATTACCTACATGTTTATGTTTTTCTGAGAAATGTTGTTTAATTGTACTCTGATCAGAAAGGTAAGTCTACGGAAGAGTGTTTTTGTAAAAATGTTTTCCATAAAGGCAAAGATGGTAGTTCTTCATTTCAATCTACATTTGATAATATTAAGCTTCAAATAATGAAAATATCTCCATATTCACTCACTAATTTAGGTCAGTTGGCAGTGTGTGATAAAAAGTTTGTTACATTCGTCTTATCATTGGGAAAGCCCTACCAGCACAATTAGCTTGTAAAATCTTCATTTAAACTTCAGGTGAAACACTGATCTCTGGCACTGGTGTGAAAGGCATGACTATTTCAGCCACAAGGCAAATTAACTTTTTTATTATAGCACCTGGGATGTTGCCATGTGCAGGTTAGTGGCTGCTCTATGGTGGAGTTGAGACTGAGGTGGGATAGAATAACGTAGAGCAATTTAGTAGTCATCATGATCACCACACCTAACACTACCAGACTTATTCTTGTGGGGTGTACTGAAAGAACTTGTTTCCAGACTGAAATCGAAAACAATTCCTGAAATAAAACAAACTATTTCCAATAAGTTTCTGAATTAATGTAGAAATTTGTAAAATGGTTTGTAAAAAAGGCGTCTGGCTGATAGAGTTCAGTATTGTAAAGAACATGAAGGGGAGCATTTTAGACATGTTAAATAGTTAAGTGCCATACATGATACACGCTTGGGCGATCATTTCTCTGACTGGGTAGAAGATTATCCCACAGTAGGTTGCCATTGTTATCAACACATAGATGGTGTGAGAAGAGACAGTTTATATTATATTATTATATGAACAAGTAGTAATTAGTGAGGGATCAGTTTGTTACTTCATGACAATATCTAACCGATCTCCCACTTTCTTTCCAGTAGAAGCTTTGTTTCCAACTATAATATTCAGTCAGTCAGTTAAATGCCATATGTGATAAATAAAAATATTCTTGTGGGGTGTACGGAAAGAAATTGTTTACAGACTCAAACTGAAAACAATTCCTGAATTAAAACAAACAATTTCCAAGAAGTTTTCTGAATTAATGTAGAAATTTGTCAAATGGTTTGTAAAAAAGACGTCTTGCTGATAGAGTTCAGTATTGTAAAGAACATGAAGGGGAGCATTTTAGACATGTTAAATAGTCAGTTAAGTGACATACGTGATGCACGCTTTGGGCGATCATGTCTCAAAAGAGACATGACTGACTGGGCAGAAAATTATCCCACAGTAGGTTGCCATTGCTTTCTGCAAAGGCTAGAGAACCCAATCTTTTTTTTTTCTTTTTTTTTCTCTTCTTAATCATTTCACCCCGAGCAAGGCAGAAATGCCACTGATGAGCGGGGGGCTACATAACTGTAAAAAGATTAATTAGAAAAGAGTGAGGAGTACAAACTAGTTAGAAAGGAGCAATAGAAAGCTGAGAATGCAGGTGCGATGACAGATACATAGGTGGAGAGAAAGGGAAGGATATACGGGGGTGGGGAGAGAGCTAGAGTCCAGTGCTTAATAGATGAGTATTGACATTGCATTTAAATTTCTCGAGGTTGTAGCCGTCAGGAAAGCAAGAATATGGGAGCGAGTTCCACAGACGAGAAGTGCGAGAGAAGCTGCAGGAGTAGAATTGTCGTCTACATTTGTCTAACCTGACTGTGAATGGGTGGGACCCAGTTGCCAGACTGGTTGCACGAGTAAACACCTGTTGAGGAGACATCAGTGACTTAAGCTCATCCGAGCAGAAGCCATGAAAGTATTTATTTAGAGAAGAGACAAAGGGAGGCCACATTTCGACGATGGGGAAGTGGCTGCAGTCGAGTCGCCAGATCAGTACCTATCACATTACAGACTCTCCTTTGGAGCTTGTCAAGAACACTGAGGTGAACGGCAGGGGCACCTGACCATAAATGGCAGCAGTACTCCATGCACGGACGGATGGTTGACTTGTATATATGCAGGATGGATTCAGGCGGAAAAAATATCCTCGATCGACATAGTGACCCAACCTTCTAGTCAGATTTCTGTTCTATTATTTAACCCATAACTGGCGGAGAAGGTATGTATTATATTATTACATAGTAATCAATGGGGGATCAGTTTATTACTTCACAACAATAGAAAACAAATCCCCCACTTTATACCCACTAGAAGCTTTGTTTCCAACTATTATATTCAGTCAGTCAGTTAAATGTCATACGTGATAAATAAAAATATTCTTGTGGGGTGTACGGAAAGAAATTGTTTACAGACTCAAACTGAAAACAATTCCTGAATTAAAACAAACAACTTCCAAGAAGTTTTCTGAATTAATGTAGAAATTTGTCAAATGGTTTGTAAAAAAGACGTCTTGCTGATAGAGTTCAGCATTGTAAAGAACATGAAGGGGAGCATTTTAGACATGTTAAATAATCAGTTAAGTGACATACGTGATACACGCTTGGGCGATCATGTCTCTAAAGAGACATGACTGACTAGGCAGAAGATTATCCTGCAGTAGGTTGCCATTACATTCTGCAGTAGACTGGTTGCCAGCCAAGGCTATGGAACCCAATGTCCTGTTATTTAACCCATGACTGGAGGGAAGAGATGGATTAATACCTTTCCCAAGGGTATTTACGCGTAGGTGAATGCAAGGTATTTATGCGTAAGTGAATTCGAACTCAGCTCCCTTATTTGTCATTCCGAGTCGATATCCACTGCACCACAATGCACATCCAGAAATAAAATAGTTGGTTAATCAAAACAAATCATGTATGTCGTTTTTAGTCATAAATTTTCTTTCTTTTTCAATAAAAAATTAGGAAATAAAAATGCATATTACTTTTGCCAAGCCCTGTATATAATAATATATTTACTATCAGTTAAATGCTATACATGATACACGCTTGGGTGCTCATGTCTTGAAAGAGACATGACTGACTGGACATGATTTTCCTGTAGTATGTTGCGATTACTTTCTGTGGTATACTGGTTGCCAACCAAGGCTATAGAACTCAATCTGTCCTGCTATTTAACCCATAGTTGCAGGAAGAAGTGATGGATTCATACTTTTCCTAAGGATATTTGCATGTTTGTGAATGCAATGAATTCAACTGGAATTTGAACTGATCTCATTCTGAGCCGATATCTACTGCATCACGACACACGTCTGCATTTTTAGGTTTGGGGTCACTTTAGAAATTAGCTTTTTCCGACTATTTGAGTAGCCATCACAATCACAAGACGTAACGCCACCAGAAATCTTCTTGTTGGATGTACTGTGAAATCTCAAATCGAAATCAATTCCTGAATTAAAACAGGCAATTTCTGATAATTTATTTAAAACTAATGTAGAAATGTTTTGAGTGATTTGTAGAAGTGTTTTTGATAAGGTTCAGCTTTGTATTGAACATGTAGGGAAGCATTTTGAATGGATTACATAGTTTGCCAGTCATAACATATCATATTGTTTTAATGTGACAATATTGATAAATTTTCTTTAACTGCTCTAATTTTATTTTCAACTAGCAGTATAGCCTGGCGTGGCTCGGGTGTAATGAAAGCTTTAAAACTAATCCATGGTCCTGGAGCTCAGACTCTTTGGACATTGGCACGAAAGACTAAAAAGCAATAGCTGTTTCCAGTTAAAGCGAAACCGTAGACTGAAAGAAAAATGAATGGATGTAAGTCAAATTTTGATTTCCTGGTATCGATATCAAATAAGTTTTTTTTTTTTGTCGTAAACTGAATTTTGAAGGCTAAATAAGTCCTCTGAGTAAATGGTGTCATGGCATAGACTAAGAACTACAATTATACCTACTTAGAGCCAAACACAAAGCAAAAACTAAAATAAAAGGGCTGAAAAAAATAGACATACAGGCAGATAAACAGACACACACACACACACAAACATCTTGTCTTCTATATATATATATATATATATTCTCGATTTTCTGCACTGTTGTAAGAACTGCAACCTTGAAACTTCTGAATATCGTTTATGTCTTTGTTTATGAGTGTATCAAATTTGATTAAAATCGTACCACTCCTTCTATAACCCAATTTTTTTTCGATTATCGATTTTTGATATTTATCGGAGGTGCTTCGACACAAAACTTAGCTAAGAACACTTGCTGGCGCTTATATTACAACTGTGTAAATTTTCAAGAAAATCGGTTCAGCTGTTTCGGAGTTTATAGATAAGACACACACACACACACAAAGTTCCATTTATAAATAAGTTTAGATAAAAGTTAATTAAAATAAAAAAAAAGGTTGTTTTTGCTGGAAGCTATATGTTATAAAAAAAATAGTTTTATGGACTGCTATATTTATAGGTTAAGTGTTGGGGAAATAGCATATGTAAATTATGAAAGTGGACATTGATGTCAACACCCATAGGTGACAGTTTGCTTCATGCTTAAATGCAGTCATCAGGCAATGTGCATTGTGTTTTTGTTCAATTGTATATGCTGGTAAGGATGTGCGTTGTGGGGCAGTGGATATCAGCTCTGAACGAGAAATTGGGGAGCCGGGTTCGAATTCCAGTTGAATTCCCTGCATTCACTTACACACAAATACCTTTGGGAAAGGTATTAATCTGTCTCTTCTCTCCATTTATGGGCTAAGTAGCAGAACAGATTGGGTTCTATTGCCTTGGCTGGCAACCAGTCTACCTCAGAATGCAGGATAATCTTCTACCCAGTCAGACATGTCTCTTTTGAGACATGATTGCTCATGCGTGTATCACGTATGGCACTTAAATGACTGACTGAATATAATAGTTGGAAACAAAGCTTCTAGTGGACATAAAGTGGAGGATTGGTATTCTATTTTTATGAAGTGATAAACTGATCCCCCACTAATTACTACTTATTAATATCATAACATAATATAATCCATTTCTTTTCACTTCAGCTATAAGTCAAATAATAGGGCAGATTGGGTTCTATAGCCTCGATTGGCAATCAGTCTACCGCAAGAAGTAATGGCAACCTACGGCGGGATAATCTTCTGCCCAGTCACGTCTTTTTTTTGAGACATGATCGCCCAAGCGTGTATCACATATGGCACTTAACTGTATGTGCTGGTACATGATGCATTATGGGTAGGCCCGTTGTATTATTCTAATGGTTATTTGGGTGGTTCTATTGGTTCTTTTCAAATTATTCTAAGGGCTAATAAGTGGAAATGATTTTAGATCCAGATGCAGTTTTGTGTCTATTTTATAGTGTTATTTGTTAACGTTTATTATTAATGATTTTATTGTTGGTTGTTATTATGTTGTGTTTATGCATGCCTTCGTAGTTTGTTAATTTGTTTATAATTTACTTATTTATTGAGTTGGAATCATTTATTTTACTAATTTTTATTTATTCTTGTTTGTTTATTGCTTTTCATTTTTAAGTAAGTGTTATATTGCAGGAATGATATAAAGAACAAGGTAAATTCCAAATGGAAAGATTTACGCAACACATAAGGGGTAAACAAATAACAGTTTATTGTATGGAAAATACAAGTAACAGAGTTCAGAAAATGGTAAACCAGGATGGTATAGGAGCTGAAGTCGAATCGTCTCATACTTCCTTACTTCGATACTTTTCAATCTCTTCGGTGAATCAACTGTCGGGTGTGGGGGTTTATAGGATGTTCCATTATAACAGTAAGGTAGTAAAGATTTGTTTTCATCTCTGCATTTTGAGATGAATTCTGTTTATTTAGTCGTTTGTACTGGTCTGGAAATGTAATTATAGCTACTTTATCCTCTAGACAAAGTTTACAGTTTTGGGATTTATTGCTGTAAACTTGTGCTGTTTTCCTTATTTTTCATGGTATTGTATTGTTCGGAAAGTTTATGGCGCCGTCCTTATTGAGGAACTTTTCACTGACTTGCGAAATAGATTTAAAATTGTTTTCTATTGATCATCTGGTTCTTTTTATTGCTTTGGGGATACTATTTGAATTTTGTGTGTGTGTGTGTGTGTGTATTAGAGTGTTTTTTGATTTCATCTTCATGCTTTAAAATTGTAGACTGATAGAAAGCAATTTTAAATCAATTTCGCAAGTCAGTGAAAAATTCCTCAATAAGGAAGGCGCCAGAAGAAACTTAACGTGCTAATGTGAAAAACCCTTTCTTCCTGGTGGTCGCCACTTGACTTATCTATTTATACACAATACCTTGGCCATCAGAAAAGCAAACGGATCTTGATACATAAAGTCACAAGTTTATTCACCTGAAGCGAATCAACTTTGGACTCAAAACGTTTTGCAGCATAAATAACATTATGGACATTTAATGTCTCAGGTAATGTAGGATGTGCATTGTGGTGCTATGGATATCGACTCAGAACGACAAATCTTTGAGCTGAGTTCAAATTTCAGTTGAATTCCTTTCATTCACTTATGAATAAATACCCTTGGGAAAGGCATTAATCCATCTCTTCCCTCCAGTTATGGGTTAAATAATAACAGATTGGGTTCTATAGCCTTGGTTGGCAACCAGTCTACTGCAGAAAGCAATGGCAACCTACTGCAGGATAATCTTCTGCTCGGTCAGTCATGTCTCTTTCGAGACATGATCACCCAAAGTGTATCAACGTATGGCACTTAACTGAATGTATCATGCAAAAAGCAAGTAACAATAAATCTACACTTAAAACAAAACGTTCACGGCCTCTCACACTTTTTATTCTATACCAATTTCTCTCATTGGAACAATCCTATTTCTGTTTTTAATATATATAGATGAAATGATTTGTTTGAACATTATTTTTGATTGATACTCGTATTTAAGTAGATATTCTGTTTATAATCAAATTTTACGATGATATGGAAATTGCGTTATATAGGCTTGATTTGGCTTCGTTTAGACTGTTGGTCATTCGTAGTCAAGAGGTCTAAGACCTGTGTGATTTTTTTTTTTTGATTTAATATTTCATACTTCAGAAAATAAAATTAAAAAAATAAAGCTTTTTTTTTTTTTTTTTTGCGCCAAATATTTCATGCTGGAAATCAACTGTCTGTAATTTGGGTGGCATTAATGTAACTTTTTTCTCTAAAATTAAATGCCTACATTTTTAAATATTCTTTGAAAATTTCTGAAATTCATTTAGTCAACAAAAAATGTAAATATTTTCTCCCCGTAATTTTGAAACAAAAACAAACACTGTGTTGTTTACAATGTCACACAAAACATCAACTCAAGTTTATGTAAAACAAAAGAAAATAAATTTTTTTAATGGAATTTTTGAACAATTTTTAAACAACAATTTTTTAATATAATTATTTTTTTATATAACCGAGTTTTAAAGTGAGGTGGCAACTACAAGCACTCGGAAATCACAACACGCTGCATTATTAATCTAATTAAAAAATGTTCTGAGTTGAACGGGCAACGCCAGGCTATGATGCTAGTCTATATATATATATAAAAGACAAGATGTTTGTGTATGTGTCTGTCTATATGTCCTTTATACAAATCCACAATTTTTATCCGATTCTCACCAAACTTCACACAAATATTCTTCAGGTTTCAGGTCAGGTCATGGGCTACTTATTTTTACTGATTCCCCTCTCCTCAGAAATTGATACCCCAATATCTGATCAGGTCTGATCAAGATCAGGATTTAAGCCCTTTTATCGTGGTTCTTGCTGGAGAATTTACTCTAACTTGGTAAAATTATAGTTTTTAGTTTCCAACATTAGTAGATCTTCTCAGACGACTCATTTTACCTGATATTGGAAATTGATACCCTGGATATTCTATCGAATCTGATCAAAAACCAATATTCAGCCATCAATATGGATCATTTTCTCCAATTTTACTCCTGATGGGTATGATAAGTTTTCATGGACTTACTTAGGTTAGTTTATCCTTGGATGACTTCTTTGACTCCGATACTGGTAATCGATACCCTAATATCTTATCGGGTCTGATCAAAATCAGGTTTTCAGCCCTTTTATTTTGGTTTTGCTCTAAGTAGGTATAATTGTAGTTCTTAGTCTCAGCCATGATACCATTTACTCAAGAGGACTTATTTAGCCTTCAAAATTCAGTTTGTGATGGAAAACCTATTTGAAATTGATACCGGAAATCAAAATTTGACTTCCATCTATGGCTTAGATCAACCTTTCAACAACTTAAATTTTTCATGCCAACATCCCTGGAGTCTGAGCTCCAGAACCATGAATTAGTTTTAAAGCTTTCATTACACCCGATCAGTGCTGGGCTATACTGCTAGTTCTGTAAAAACTTGTTTCTTAAAAATGATAAGCATTTTACTGTTTACTTTGTTTGTGCCAATCTGTAAGAAAATTCTGTAAAGTTTTATTTTCTTTCTTTTCAGGTTGGTCTTCTCTTGGGCAAAGTTGTCATTGATGTGAAGGACACAGTGAGTGACTCTCAAATCAGTACAACAAAAGTTGATACCTCTGTTCGTAAGTGGAATGTCAGTTATATCAGATCTCGCAAACTGCCCTAGTTTACTGTGCATACGTGTGTCAAAGTAGTGAAATTTCCTTCCATTTCAATTACTGATATCTGGTTTATTTTCAAGGCTATTTTGATAAAATTAGTAGGTAAACAAAATTTAATCTTTTCTCTTTTCAAAGATACAATTCTTTCTCATGTATGATGATTAATTTTTGTTACACATTTCTTTAAATTATGTTACTACTAGTGGGCCCATGCTGTTAAAAAATGACAGCAAAATATTTATATCGATATGCCGTCTAAAATTATGTGAACATGTATATTGATATACTTACTATTGAATACCTTACATTAAGTCATAAGGAAAAAAAAAATAATCCAAACCCCTTGAGTGTGACAAGAGGGTAGTGTGTCTGTTTGTGAGAGGAAACAGCTTATAAGCCTCTCTTCCACTGTTATTTGTAATAAAGACCATTATTTATATATATATATATATATTCATCAGTTCCCTGTAAGAGGTATAATGAATCTTTGAAGAGCCTGTAGAAACAGCTATTCTTCAAATGTAAAATATTGAATTTATATATGAAATAAATATTTGCTCTGTGAATTCAATTTACATCAAACACTCTGTTCAGTTTTAATATTTAAGCTAATATTGCTAGGATCCATTAAGATTATTTACCAAATCTTTTTCTGGATCTATTACTGCTATATATATATATATATATATATATATATATATATTAATATATATTAATGCATGTTTCGTTGAATAATATAGGCAAGTTTTGTTGATTTATTTTATGTAAATTCTTTTCATATTGTCTGATAAGCATTATCATTGAAAGAGGAAAGAAAATCACAATATTGATACATGTTTTTTATTTAATCCTTTCTGAGCTTTTGGCTTACATCATCCATTATCAAAGATGACAATTATATTGAGTGTATTAAACAGTTCACAAACGAACGATAGTAATACAACCTTTCTGTCCTTTGTTCCTTTAGGAATCAATAAATCTGAGTATTCAAAGAATTCTAGCATTTGTGAAGAAGAACCATTTCAAATGACCTTCAGTTACAACCGCCAAAGCTAATGGATTGCTCTGTACTATTACTCCAACTTTTACATTGTCCAAATCATTGGTATTAAATCTCTGTCCAGTGCAGTATTCAAAATTTTAGTTCCCAAAATTGGCAGAAAGGTTTATATTTAGATAATGTTGCCGAAATGGCATCAACATTTGTCTTTAGAAAGGACTTTGATCTAATGCCATTTTGAAGAGATGATGGGATATGGAGCATTCCTAGAATTTGGCTCTCGCAGTGGCTTACCAACAAGTTCAGACTGCAAATCATCATCAGAAGAGGAAATGCAGGAGGACCATTCCAACTGTCCAAAAAGTCTTTGTCATCAATTCCAATAAATGTATTTTTATTCATTTCATTTTTTAGTTTGAAGATAAATGACTTTAAAGTTTTATAAGAAGCATTTGTTTGTAGGATTGACCAATGATTCATTGTATGAAACAAATTTTTAGAAGTTTTCTAGTCATTACAGGGGTTTTTTAAAAAAATTTTTGACAAGTTAAAAATTGCACAATTTCACAAAATCTTCCAAATTTAGATATATCTATAGCTCAAGGTTTTCATATTACTGAGAAAAGAGCTGTTGAATTGCTCATCCCAAAATTAATAAAATTTCAGGCATGTACTTCCAATGGAGAGCCGAGTTCGAATTCCAGTTGAATTCAACTACTGCGGAATAATCATCTGCCCAGTCAGACATGTCTCTTTCGAGACATGATGGCCCAAGCATTTATCACGTATGACACTTAACTGACTGACTTCCAATGGAGACTTTTTTAATAGCAAGTTCAGGATGGTATATTTTTGTCCTACTGTCAAAATTGCGTGGCTGGCTGTTTTTACGTCATATAAATGAAATTTTTATTGATGTTCAATGGGAACAAAGCCATCTTCATCTCTGTTGTGCGCTGAAACCTATCAAGAAGTTGAAAGGCCTTAATTATTGAAATGAAACTTGTATGATGGGTCAGAATTGCCCTTCTGTCATTTTTACTATTTTAGAGAACACAGTTTTCCTCAGTGTTTAGTCTGGTCTGATTTAATGATTATTGATTCAATTAGTATATTTCTGTTACTTCATGACTACAAAAATGACATTACATGTATAATAATTTTTCACTTGTTTGAAACCTGAATCTTCCATGATGAACTGCTAAAATTGGCACCTGGCCCAACAGTACGCAAGACAGTAAATTTTGTTCCAACCCTAATTTGGTTGCTAATAGAGCTACCAAGATAAATTTGGTACCATTTTTTATGTTTGGTGAAGCTCTCTGTGTCTGTCTATTATTTTCTTTGGTGGACCTGAAAGAGATTACCACCACCTTTTTAAATTTGTTGTTTTTCATTTTTTTCTTTTTTTACTTTTATCAACACAGTTTTATCGATTATTACATAAAGTTTCCGATTATAAAAAAATATTTGAAAAAATTACAATATTTAAACAATTTTAGTGGAGGCTCAGTTTCTCACACAACGTTGTAGTAAATCGATCCTCCATTTTGGAACCACCTGTGTTGGGGTCGCATTGTTTTGATTTTTTTGGGACGAGTTGTTGCTCTTGTTTTTTTTCTTTTTCAAGTTTTCTTTAGTTTTTACGATGGCATCCTCCTTGGAAACACGAAGAATGGCTTTATTCAAAATAATTATTGGTTCAATTAGTATTATATTTCTGTTACTTCAAGACCACAAAAATGATATTGCATGTATAATGATTTTTCACTTGTTTGAAATCTGAATCTTTAATAACATGCTGTTCAAATTAGCTTCTGGCCCAATAGCCTGGGAGATGCAAAATTTTTGGGATACACGAGATTACCATGACTAACAGTTTGATGCGGAAATCTATCTCTAGATTGGTTGAAGGATTGTTTTGCATATAATATTCATAGTGAAGTCCTGTGTCATGTCTGGACTATTTGGGACTGACTTTTTTGTTTAATTCTAATTTTTTTTTTTTTTTTTTTTTTTAGCAACTCAGGCTCGATAGTTTTATTTATTTTTTTAAGCTGTTTATTCTATGTCTGTATACATGTGTATAGTATTTTTTTGATTTTATAATGAAACACGATTTTTAAATACCAGGGAATGCAAGCGAGATAAAGGTCTTTTGATATATGATTCATGTTAATGTCTGTGTCAAAAACAAAAAAAATGGAAAAGAAAAAAGGCTAACTGTATTTATTTACTTTTTTTTTCTTTCTTTCTTTTCAGATATTTTTTCTCATGTTCCTTGTCCGTACTCTCTCCGGTTTTATGACAAATCAGGGAAAGTAGTAGATTCAAACCTCAAGACATTGATAAAAACAAGACAAAAGGTGAGAATTGACCCCCCACCTTTTTTTTTTCAGACCTGAAGGAGACTACCACCAGCTTTTAAATTTGTAGTTCTTCTTCTTCTTCTTCCTTTTTTTCTTTTTTTCTTTGTGCAGTCTTATTGATTACACCCTAAACTTTCCGCTTAACAAAAAAAATTCTGTAAAAATTTCAATATTTCAACAATTTTAGTGGGAGGGGGCTCAGTTTTTCATACAACCTTATATAATAAATCGATCCTGTGCTATTAACTCTTTTGCTTGCACATATTCAACAACTGAATCCTTTGTGAAATTTTTGATTAAAGCCATTCTTGGAGTTTCCAAGGAAGATGCGATTGTAAGAACGAAAGAAACCTTGAAAAAGACAAAAATGAGCAATGACTCGTCCCAAAAAAAACCAAAACAAAGCGACCCCAATATGAGTGGTTCCAAAATGGAAAATCGATTTACTATAACGTTGTATGAAAAACTGAGCATCCCCCACCCAATTGTATAAATATTGAAATTTTTACAAATTTTTTTTGATAATCGGAAACTTTGTAATAACCAATAAGATGCGCTGAAAAACGTAAAAAAAAAATGATAAACAACAAATTTAAAGGTGGTGGTAGCCTCCTTCAGGTCAGTCGTTTTTTTCCTTACTCAACAAGGTGTGGCTGAAATACACTCCACATAATGGTAAGACATTAGCTAGATCATTTAGTCAGTTGAGTGCCATGTGTGATACATGCTTGGATGATCATGTCTCCAAAGAGACATGACTAATTGAGCAGAAGATTTTCCCACAGTAGGTTGCCATTACTTTCTGCGGTAGACTGGTTGCTAACCCAATCTATCTTGCTATTTAACTCAAAGCTAGAGGGAGAATTGATGAATTCATACCTTTCCGAAGGGTATTTGCACGAAAGTGAATGCAACAAATTCAGCTGGAATTCACTCAGTGCTCTGATTTCATGTTCTGAGCCGATACCCCAAGAAGATTTTCCCGTAGTGGGTTGCCATTTCTTTCTGCAGTAGACTGGTTGCCAACCAAGGCTATAGAACCCAATCTGTTCTGCTATTCAAACTGGAGAGAGAAGAGATGGATTAATACCTTTCCGAAGGTTATTTGCACGAAAGTGAATGCAACAAATTCAGCTGGAACTCAAACTCGGCTCTCAGGTTTCTCATTCCAAGCTGATCTTCGTTGTATACACACTAGGGTGATCATGTCTCTTTCGATCCAATACTGACTAGGCAGAAGATTTTCATGCAGTAGGTTGCTATTTCTTTCTACAGTGGACTGGTTGCCAACCAAAGCTATGGGGCACAATCTGTCCTGCTATTCAACCGATAGTTGGAGGGAAAAGAGATGGATTAATACCTTTTCCAAGGGAATTTGTGTGTGTATAAATGCATGCAACTCAACTCTCTGATTTCTCATTCTGAGTCGATTTCCATTGCACCGCAACACACATCTCTTAGCTAGATCAGTGCTTCCCAAATAGTGTGGCACGCCTAGAAGGTGAGACGGAATGATTGAAAAGCAATCAAATATCTAAAGTTTCAAAAAATTTATATGTCAGAAATAAATGATTTCAGAATTTAAAATATTATTGTAGAATTTACTGACCAATTTTATCATTGTGGTATTTTTTTTTAATTATATCAACTATTAAGAATATAGTGACTAGGGTCTGCAAATTATAGAGGAGAGTTATCAATGGTAATTGCAGATTCAAAGTAAGAACATTATCTCCCTTTTAACACTCTTAGTGTTTTTAAATGTACTTTTATCACATAAAATTTTGTGAGGCACTAACAAATTTTCATTCTGAACATGTGGCCTAGAAAAAAAAAATGTTTTACAAAATACTGAGCTTGATGAAGACATCATTGCTACTAATGTCTGATTATGTGGGAGGTATTTCTGCTGCTCCCTGTATTTCAAACATGGTAAAAGAATGTACCTTTCTGATGCAGTATCTATTTCTCCAGTGAAATTTAAAAAAAATATTGATAAGTATGGGTCTTATTTGAGTCTTGTGAGTTTGTGAAGGAAATATATTTAGACTAGCAGTATATAATGGTCCTGGAGCTCAGACTCTTTGGATGTTGGCACGAAAGACTAAAAAGCAATAGTTGTTTCCAGTCAAAGTGAAACCGTAGATTGAAAGAAAAATGAATGGATGTAAGTCAATTTTGATTTCCAGTATTGATGTCAAATAAGATTTCCATCGCAAACTGAATTTGAAGGCTAGATAAGTCCTCTGAGTAAATGGTATCATGGCTGAAACTAAGAACCACAATTATACCTACTTAGAGCCAAACCCGAAGCAAAACCAAAATAAAAGGGCCGAAAACCTGATTTTGATCAGACCCGATAGGATATCAGGGTATCAGTTTCCAATATCGGAGTCAAATAAGTCATCCAAGAATAAATTAACCTAAGTAAGTCCATGAAAACTTATCATACCCATTGTGAGCAAAATTGGAGAAAATGATCTATATTGATGGCTGAATATTGTTTTTTTTTTTTTTATCAGATTCAATAGAATATTGGGAATATCGGTTTTCGAGATCGGGGAAAATGAGTCGTCTGAGAAGATCTACTACTGTTTGAGACTTAAAAACTATCATTTTACCAAGTTAGAGCAAATTCTGCAGCAAGGACAACGATAAAAGGGCTTAAATCCTGATCTTGATCAGACCTGATCAAATATCAGTGTATCGATTTCCGATATTGGGGGTGGGGGTATTTGGAAAAAATAAGGGGCTCATGACCTGACCAGAAGCCTAAAGAATATTTGTGTGAAGTTTGGTGAGAATCGGATAAAAATTGTGGATTTGTATAAAAAACATACAAACCGACAGTCACACACACAAAGATCTTGCCTTTATTTATATATATATATATATATATATATATATATATATATATATATTGAGTGCTCTCAGAAACTGGTGTATGTAAACACTGCTGATATACAACACGTTAAAATTTCCCTTCTCTTATACCATGCGTCGATGGCTTACGAAGTAGAGACTTCGACTGACACCAAATTGGTTGAGTTTCAATCCCGGCTAGAGGTAAGTGGATATGTCTAGCCACATTGATGAGCTGTGATACAGCGAAACGGGCCTGTATTTGGATGGCTAATATATATATATATATATATATATATATATATATATAATAATAATAGAAATAAATTCTGTCAAAAAAAATACATTTTTAACTTACAACTTTTTATCAGTTTTTTCTATACATATTAAGACAGTATACGTGGATTATCATTATGCTATGTGTATATATGTATATGTATGTATTTTGAGATTCTTGATAAAATCCAAAGAAGTCTCCAATGTTATTGTTCCTGACCTGATATCCCGGCATCAGTCATTTTCCCACTGTCATAATATTGCTTCCCTGTGCTTTTTCTATAATTACTTTGATATTGTTTTGATGCACTTTCCTCTATAATACTGAAACTCCAGGAATTTAAGTACAGTACTAGGTCTTGTCATTTTATACTTGAGCTGGCTAGATGTAACTGTAAGTTCTATGTTAACATTTTCTTCTCTTGCACTTCTTATTTGGGGAATTCTCTTCTGCTCTCTTTTTTTCCTGTCAGATTTAATTTTCAGAAATTTAAATGCCATGTCATTTGTTATCTAGGCTAACAGCCTATCACGTTGAATACACCGGTTCTCGCTCGATCACTGAAGTTAAGCAACATTGAGCCTGGTCATTTCTTAAATGGGCGACCGCTTGGGAATACCAGGTGCTGTAAGTGTTTAGTGATGGATGTGCGTTGTGGTGCAGTGAATATCGGCTCGGAAAGAGAAATTGGTGAGCCGAGTTCGAATTCCAGTTGAATACCCTGCATTCACTTAAGCACTGGTACCCTTGGGAAATGTATTAATCCGTCCCTTCCCTCCAGTTATGGGTTAAATAACAAGGGTAGGACTTGAGAACTCTGACCTTAAAGACAAATCCCAATGAATCTTGATACTCGAAAAAGAAAAAAGTATTACTAGAAACAAAGCTTATAAAAACAACAATAAATTGCTGAAAAGAAAAGGTATTACCAGCAAGAAATAAATTAAATTTAGTTGGCATTAAATGACTCGCCGAGGTTGATATGTTATAAAAACAAAACCAACCAACAATCATTTGTTATCTTCTGTCTTAATTCCTTTTATTTTATTGTTCTCTCTACTTAATAGTAGTTTCCTTATATTCTCCAAGACTCACTAACCTCTTCTGTCCTAATGACTTTGTTGCCTTGCTTAGAGTAAAATGATTTAAAAAAAAAAATGTTAGTCATATAAGCCTCGGGTTACAAAAAGAATCAATGAGCAAGTTATGGGCATATGACTGAATGGTTAGAATGTTTGCTTTCAAACCATGATACCAGGGTTCAAATCTCACCAGAGTCAATTTGTCTCCTGCTAGAGAGTGCTTATATTTTTCTAAGATTTCTCTAATCTTCAGGTCGGTAGACAAAAAATAAATAAATATACTGTTTAATGAATAAATGGAGTGTCTACTCAAATATGGATGTGCGTTGTGGTACAGTGGATATCAGCTCGGAACGAGAAACCGGGGAGCCGAGTTCGAATTCCAGTCGAATCCATTGCATTCACTTAAGCACAAATACCCTTGGGAAAGGTATTAATCCGTCTCTTCCCTCCAGTTATGGGCTAAATAACAGGACAGATTGGGTTCTATAGCCTTGGTCGGCAACCGATCTACCGCAGAAAGCAATGGCAACCTACTGCGAGATAATCTTCTGCCCAGTCAGTCATGTCTCGAAAAAGACATGATTGCCCAAGCGTGTTTCACGTATGGCACTTAACTGACTGACTCAAATATGAGTATCCAGCAAAAAGATTGTTTAAGTAATAAAAAATCTGTCGGATTAAATAATGAATAAAACATTCATTCCCTTTCTTTACAAGTGTATGTGTGTGTGTGTGTGTAAGGCAAAAGTAGACAAACCAACAGTAATGAGGCAAAATCTCACAAAAAGTAAATGGGGTGAACACACAAGTGATACAGTAGAGTCGTTGTCGCATTCTGACTTCAAGACAAGAACCAAAATATGGTAGATGAGAAGTGGTTCATTTTTACTGGTTATGAGGAAATCCCAGAAATGCATCTGTATAACATTTCTAAAATTTGGGGAGGGTATTGTTTTTTGCATTCATTCTTGACATATTGGGAGGCCAAGTGAATGCAATCACTCCGACTGAAATTTAAACTTTAAATGCAAATCCCACTTTCCATGTCAATAATTGGTATGCTATGGACACATACACAGAAGTAAGGGCGGTCCAGTTCTTCCTATAATTTCATGTGAAAAAAAAAATTACAAACTTAATATTTTTATCTCGATCATAAGTGTTTCTGTTTTATGGGCATTGGGTGGGGTGGGGGGTCTTTAAAGTGGCAACCACTTGATGGAAGAGGAACTAAACAAGTAAATGAGATTGTGAGGTCAAGCGACAGTAAGCTGGACTTTGATTTACAGCTGCTGACCTCTATTAACGATCGTAGTCGGAGGTGATTGCTCCTCGGGCAGGTGCTGCCTGTTTGTGTTTCCGGTGACACACTGTTATGGGCAGAGAGTTGTTAGGAGCAAGGGCTGATTTGTTAGCCTGCCTGACATGACAGTTGTTCCAAGCGTCACCTACATACCTTTTTCTGTTTTCTGTTAAAAGTGCATGTCTAGAAAGAAAATTACTTGCTTAAAATTTAAAATGCTTTCTCCTCTGTGTTTCCTCCCCTTTCTCCTCTGTGTTTCCTCTCCTTTCTCCTCACTGTTTCTTTGCTCACACTTTCTCTCTTTAAATCTGGGCATTACAAAATGACTATGCTTCCATTACGTTCTGTACTGTTTTTTTTCCAGGAGATTGTGGGTTGGTATCGATTCCGTCCCCATTCTTCTCTGCGTGTCTCACTGAGGGAAACTGCTGTCCACCGAAGCCTTTTGCAGACCCTGGGGATCCCCCAATCGGAACATTTTGTCTTCCTCTTGACAACAACATCAGCCACCTCAAACTTGTCAACGCATTCATACGACCATGTGATATACAAGTTGACCAGGTAAATGACTATACTTTTTTTTTTTTTTTGTTTATACAAAGCTCAAGAGCCACTTATGGTAGAGGATTACTGAATGATGTGTGTGATATAAACATAAGAAGAGTAGAAGTGAAGATTATAGGTATAAAGAGGATAGATAACAGTTGTCCATTGACCTGAAGAGGTTAAAATCATAGTGTTAAAGAAGCATCTATGTGAGAGTTTGTTTCATGAAGATATGGGGGACTTGATTTCATGTATCGCCTGGTCTAATCTGAACTAGAGAGTAGCTCAAACGAACATTTGCTGTGAAAATAGAAATAGTTGCGATCGGCTTGCAACTTTTTGTCTGTTGGGCAATAGGCAGCAGAGTGAAAAATAACTTGTCCCTCATAAGTCTATGTAAGTGATTTTGAACTCTATCAAGGCTGGTCCTGGGTATGACGATAAACTGCATCTGACAGCCAGGCCTCTGATTGGGAGGTTGTGCGAAGCATGGAATCACCTCTTAATTGCTATTCTTCCCAGGTTCACCTTGACCCAGGGTAGTGGCACCTGCTAACGTCCCTGCTATGTGCAAATAGTTAACCCCCAAACTGGGGTCAAAACACGAAAGTATAAAAGCAGATTTTTATAGAAATATAGGCATAAAAATAGACTTCTACATTTTTGAAGGGGAAAAAAAATTTTTTTACCAGCAATACATTTTTGAATACAAAGCTAGAAGACATTTTCAGTTTTCTAAAACAAAATTAAAAAAATAAATAAATTATTTTATTAAAATCAGACAAAATCAACCTTTTCACAATAATGGAACATTAGAAAAAATACCTTAAAACCCTACCTTTTTATCATTAAATAACCCACAGAGGTTGATGTGCCGTAAAACAAAACTCCAAACTCTATCGAGGCCTGAAAAAAGGATTCGGTCACTAATGAGCAGCAATACTCCATTTTGATCTGATCTGGCTTTTGTAAAGTTAAAGCCTGGCAGAAGGAGACAAGGTAATTTAGGTGTGGTACAAAGATGCGTGTTGTGGTGCAGTGGATATTGGCCCGGAATGAGAAATTTGAGTCAAGATTGAATTCCAGTTGAATTACCCTTTGCAACAATGATGAAGTAAAACTTGGGAATTTTATTTCTTTCAGGGCTTGACTGTGAGTAACTGAAACTGGATCAAAGGGGACCACTGTATCTGAAATATAACCTCATATATGACATCTTTCTTTTTTGCTCTCTCTCTTTTAGTTCCAATGAATTCACAAGCATGTCACTCTCTGTGATAAATCTCGGTGATACAACCCATTCTCAGTACAAACATCACAGTGCAATTGTAACCCCAACCGGAGCTGACAGGTACCAATCAGTCATCAAAAGATTTGAGTAAGTATCTTGTTCTTATCTTAATATACATCCTGGTGCAAATTAATTGAAACAAAAATGAATAATATCTTCCTAGGTTCTTTCGCACTTTCCCTGATCATGTATGTCATCTCTTGGCATTGTTTTTTTAATCTTTTTCCTTTACGTTTTGGACTGATAGATCCAGTTTGTTTCTTTGCCTCAATTATTCGACTGACAGTTGAAAAGCTGATTCCAGCAATTCCCGCAATCTTTCTGTAAGGTTTGCCAGTGTGTTCTTGCAGTGTTAAAATTTTCATGTGCTTCCTTGAAGTAACATCCATCACAGACAATGGCTGTATAACTAATTAACGGTCAAGACAATAGTGTCTGGATGGGATAAAAAACTAATCCAATCATGGATGGCAATATTTTTCAAGGCCAAACAAATTTCATCATACCCCCCTTCCCCAAAGATTCATATTACTGCAAATGACTTAATCTGAGAAAAAAATAGAAATCAATCAAACCCTGTCACTCCAGTGGGTCTAAAACTGACTGTATAGTGAAAGAAAAGAAACTAAAGCAGTTGTTTTAATTAATTTGCATAAGTGTGTACATATAGTGTTGAGTTGTGATAATGCTTAGTGCAAAAAATTGCCGTTTTTCAGTAAAGATATTTTGGCAAGCACGTTTTTGTCGTAAAGCAATCAATATCAAGATAGAGCGTTAATAGGGTTAATGTGAAGTTTGTCACTTAACTGAGTAGATTTTTTAATCATTTCACCCCAAGCAAGGCAGTTTTACTGCTACTGGTGCACAAGGGGTTACATAGGAAAAAAGCGATGAGAAAGAGGGGCAGGTTATAGAGGGTGTCAGGAAGTTGGTAAGAGAAGGATGAAAATACTGGTGTGATGAGAGAAAGGATTAATTAACCATCTGCAAAAACCATAACACACTAAAGAGGGCAACACTATAAAAAGCAATAAACCATCTGTAGAGCCAGTCACATACAAAGATATTTAATTGCACAAATCTCTATATAAATAAGAAAAAGACCGGAAGACAGCAGCAGACAAGGAGGAAAGCTCTGAGAAATGAAAACCTCACAATGGTGTTTTCGTGAAACTGAAGTTGATATAACTTTGCACAGTTAAGTGACAAACTTCACATTAATCCTATACATTTATGTACATATAACACTCTTAGCTAATGGTGTAGCAGCTTACGGCTTTGTGCAATGTTCTTTGGTTTTGAATTGCTCTTGGCTACTAGCGGTTGTTTACATTTTGTAAATAACACACTATAAAATCTGCTTTCTCTGCCATGTGCCAATAGCTTAGGAGTAAAATCTCCAGCTGATGACAAATCAGTCGAGTTTCAATCCCGGCTTGAAGCAAACGGTTGTCTAGCTGCACTGATGAGCTATGATACAATGAAACAGGCCTGTATGCAGATAATATATATATATAAAATAAAACAAAATTTCGATGCTCAAATTCATTGAATAGCCATTTCTACGAGAAAATTCTCACGTCTTCAGCAATGAATATTTATTCACTCCAAATTCAAATAACAAAAGATTTTATACCGGCAGCAGTCCCAAAAAATTTTTATCACAGAAAATTAAAAGGCATGGGATTAAGAATTAAACAGGGAAGCAGACAGGTACCTATGTCTATTTTAAGAAGCCCCTCTTTTTCTTAACTGGGTTTAGAATTTAAAAGTTGAAATTTAGCTGTGGTAGGGGGAATGAAAGGGACAAGAGGAAAGGAAAAAAGTAAATATTGGAAGGGGTGGTTGACAGGGAAGTAAGCTAAGAAAAGAAAAAAAAAGGAAAAAATCTTTATCATAGAAACAAGGAAAATTGTTATCATTCGTGTTGAAACAAATTATACCCAAACAATTTTTTGTTTAAATAAATGGGACAAATTTTATAGAAAAATTAGGCATACAAATCTAAAAGTTAAATATAAATCTCAAATTTTAGATATAAATTAAAATATAAATAAAAATATTCACTTTAAAAGAAGACTAATTCTACAAGTGTACACACACACACACACACACACACATATATATATATATATATATATATATTTTTTTTTTTTTTTTTTCAACTCAAAAAACACGCAAATTTACACACATACAAGTAAATCTACATATCTAAAATAATGGATAAAAAAAATGAAAAACCTCTTGCAACAATACTGAATCATAAATGGTAAATAAATTAAGACCAAACTTAAAATTTAGTGTCCATTGAAAATTAACTAATAAAAATGATCTCATAAATTTCTTTTCGTTTCATAATAACAAAATAAAATATGGAATAATCATCAGATTCTGCTGAAAAGCACTCAGAATTTGGAGGCCATCGGTATTTGCATGAAGAGGAGAAATACATTGAAAATACTTTCAAGAGTCTCCAATACATTAACTATTTCATATTCAATGCCAATTAAAGGCTCATAAAATATTCTAAAATAGAAACACGGCTCTTGACAAACGTAACAAATCAACAAGATATATTGTTTTACCCACCAACTTTATCACAACTACAGTTGGAAAGAATTTATCTAACCTCAACATTAATTTGCCACAATTTTATCTGAAATACTAAAGAACTTGATACAAAAAAGAATAATTTTCTCTATTACTGGTAATAGTTGCCACGATGAATACATTGGAGAAACCTCAAGGAATTTTAAGAAGATTATATGAACACAAAAGGGATCTTTTACAAAACAACACTAAGAGCGTTAGTAGCTCACCATAACAAGACTGCCCACAATTTAGATTTTTAAAAATGCTACCTATGGATCGAAGCTGTGGACAGCCGTGATTTAGTCAACATCCTAAAAGGGACATCACATGGGGGGAAAAGTCTGTCACCGATCTTTTTCTTTTGTGCTGATAATTTTTTTTAAATTAAAAGGATGAAGAAAAAAGGGATGCTTGGGTGGTGACACAAGTAATTGTATTAATTTTTGTCACAGAAATTAAAATAAGTTAGATAGAACATCGTCAGTACTGTGATCTACTTTTGTTGTGCATTGAGGGAACAATTCAAGAGAAAAAGAAAATGAGTTGTCTCCCTTGATCTGGTTACTCTTCGACTGTGTTTTGTGAGGTTTGCACACATCTTTCATTAAAACATCAGTTTTACTTCTTTTTTGTGTTCTTATAATTTTCTAGACATAAATTCTGTACAAATTGTCTAAATTTATATCACTTCACGCAATCAAAGTAAGGCAGAAATTTAAAATATTTTAAACTTTATAAGTTATGATTAAAATGAAAACAATTCTTGTAAAAATTCATTGAACCAAAACATTTTTTCTTAAGACTATAATTTCCTTAATATATATTATTATTTATGCAAGCAATTAAAAGCTTCTCTAATTAAATAATGTCATAGTTTTGTTGCATTTTTTATTTTGCAATTCAGAAGAGAATCTCTTTTATAAAAAAGTTATTTCTTAAGGGAATAGTGTCCTTAATAAATCTTATTTATAAAAACAATTGAAAGCTTTTCTAATTAAATAATGTCATAGTTTTATTGCATTTTTTATTTTACTATTTGGAGCAGATTTTCAGGGAAACAGTAATTGTTCGGGGGGGGGGGGTTAAAAAAAAGATTATTCTTATTATTGGCATGACTCGTGGAATGAGAACAATCTATGGGTTGTGGAATGAGAACAATCTATAGGGTTGGGTGGAATGAGTGGAATGAACAATCTATGGGTTGTGGAATGAGAACAATCTATGGGTTGTGGAATGAGAACAATCTATGGGTTGTGGAATGAGAACAATCTATGGGTTGTGGAATGAGAACAATCTATGGGTTGTGGAATGAGAACAATCTATGGGTTGTGGAATGAGAACAATCTATAAGAGGGTTGGGTTGTGGAATGAGAACAATCTATGGGTTGTGGAATGAGAACAATCTATGGGTTGTGGAATGAGAACAATCTATGGGTTGTGGAATGAGAACAATCTATGGGTTGTGGAATGAGAACAATCTATGGGTTGTGGAATGAGAACAATCTATGGGTTGTGGAATGAGAACAATCTATGGGTTGTGGAATGAGAACAATCTATGGGTTGTGGAATGAGAACAATCTAGGGTTGGGTTGGAATGGAATGGAGAACAATCTATGGGTTGTGGAATGAGAACAATCTATGGGTTGTGGAATGAGAACAATCTATCCCTGTGATTTGAAATAAAGTGTTCAATTCAAAATTTCAATCACCTGAAAAAAATTAGCATGTACAACATCCAAAATGTTTTGAATATGACCGTAAAGATTAGGGCAACAGTCGGAACAATGTAAGTAATAAATACGGTTCTTGCAAAGATGGAGTTTTTCTTAGTCTCAAGCAACAAAGTGAGACTGTTGATACCTTTTCTTTGTTATTGTTTAGTGTTTCCTATTCACTGCTTTCTGACATTGGTCAAGAGACGTTTGACTGCTACCATGTCTAAAACTGAGTGGTTTTCTAGCATGCTAAGAATGGTAGCTTGTCTGGGTCCTCTTTTTGCAAGGAGAAGGGTTTTATATAAATCCCTAGTGAGTTTTCCCTATTCTGAGAATTGAATTATTGAATATGCTAAAAATCAAATCGTATCACCTTCCTTTTGAAACTTCAGAAGCCAGTTCCATGATGACACGGGTGGAATAAGAGAGGTCGGTCTTATCCAAGAATTGGCAGCAAATTTAATTTCCCAATTGGAGGTAAGTAAATCTGACTCTACTTAAATACATGGGTCCATTCATAAAATTGGGTGATTTCTCTCCCTCCCCCCCTACCAAATCAGCATTCATTAAAACCTCAAGTTACAACTTCTTCCATGTGCCATGTTCCTTCACATTGTTGATGAGTATGGATCTCCACAACTGTCTTCTGTAAATCTTAAATCTTTTTTATCTCTCCTACATATTGTTCTGGCATCCATTTACAAAAACACACTGGGTATGTTAGGCACTGTTTTTCCCCTGCCCTTCTTGCCGTCAATATGTCCTCTGAGTGTCAAATTTTCTAAATCCTACTTCCTTGTATCTGAGGAATTTAAATTCTCTCTTTCTGATGTTAAGTATAAGTGTGCATTGTCAGAATTGAAAATATTGAGTTTTTTATTTTTTATTTATTTATTTATTTTTTTTAATTATTGATTTATGAGTTTAGTGGGGGGGGGGTTATATTGTAAAAGTGTCAAATGTCTTTTACGAAGTTACCTGCACTTATTTTTTAATTTACAAATGTACCTTGAAAATGGCGTTATATCTGCATATATTTTTATACTTTCATTAATAGATGTAAAATTTTTTGTTCTTTAATTAAAATTTGGCACTATTTCAAAAATGCATACATTTGTTAACAAAAAAGTTACATTCTTAATTTTTAATGAATATTTTTCTTCCAGCTTGATGATACTCAAATTCTTAAAAGAAATCAGAATGTACTCAAAAATATGACTGGTTGAATACCTATCTCACACACACATAGATATATGTATTTCTACCAACTTGCTATATATACCAAAACTTGGTTCTACCGAATGTGCATTTGCAAATTTTGTATATGTAATACATATACATTTAATGTATGTAGGCTGGATTTGGCTTCAGATAACCCGTGATGGTTGGTATGCCATAAAATTGAAACAACCAAATTAAATATATACTTTTATAAAATATTTTATTAATTTAAAATGTGTTAAATATATAAATTTGTTAAATGTGTGAATTTGTCTAAATATATATTATTGTCTGTTATATATATTAATTTGTTAAATATACAAACTTCTTGAAATAGTTCTTAACTTTTTGTTCGATTTTTTTTTTTTTTTTTTTTTATTTATTTATTTAATAATTCGATTCGGCGTTAAATGACCCAAGATGGGTTGATACGCCATAAAACAAACAAACAAATCCAGCTTGATGAAAACTTTTGGAGATGGGTGGATGTGTGTGTGTGTATGTATGTATATATATATATATATATATATACTCATCTACTAACCACTGGCCTCTAGCTCTCTCCCCTCCCCTGTATAACCTTCCCTTTCTCTCCACCTATGTATCTGTCATCGCACCTTCTTTCTCAGCTTTCTATTGTTCCTTTCTAACTAGCTTGTACTCCTCACTCTTTTCTAATTAATCTTTTTACATTTATGTAACCCCCTGCACATCAGTGGTGTTTCCGCCTTGCTCGGGGTGAAATGATTAAAAAATATATATATATATATATATATATATATATAAAGACTTGTACCCACAGAACCAAACAGTAGCTTTAAACAAACAGGACGTCAGTCATAATTATTTTTTATTATTTTTTAATTATAGACCTTAGATTTCTCTTGGCCAACACTTATTCATAGGGCATTCATTGGCTCTTAATTAAAGGGACACAAAAACAAATGGAAACGACAATAGAGGGAAAGTTGAAGCTTGTTTGAAATTAAATTTATTCAATTAATTAAAACGTGAGGGGTGGGGTGTAAATCACAGCTCCAAAAGAGTTAATAAAATTGGAAAAAAGGGCAACTCATATTCCCTCTAAGAGTCTCAGTGATCTTATGAAACGGTCATTTTGCTTGCACAGACTAGGACGATGTAATTTTAAATAGATGGCCTCGAGAACTCGTAAATGAAAAGCGGTTTGAGTACTATGCAAAACAGAAAACCAAGTGTCCTGATTGTTCAACAAATGCTGACCTATGGCTGACTCCTGAATGGCCTTATATTATGTCAAGAATTTTTGGCCGTAATATATATATATATATATTCTTACATCCGTAAGAACAATGACATAATAATAAAGGAAGCAGACAAAGGCGGTGCTGTAGTCATTATGAATAAAACATTACAAAACATATATTCAAGATATGCTAGGAGACAAAAATAACTACAAAAAATCAACCAGAATATAGATGAAAAATATCACATCAAAAATAAAAAAAAAACTCTGCCTTACACACAGTAGAATATTAACAAAAAGAAAAAGATTTCCTTACGGACTTTACTTCAAAAATCAGAAATTTTTTACAGACTTCCAAAGATACACAAATCAAACACAATTAAAGCAGTTATCCAGGAACAAAAATCAGAATGTGGCCTTAAATTTAGACCAATTGTAGCATGACCAGTCTGCCCTACAAGCAGACTAAGCAATTTAATTGATAAAATATTACAACCTTACACCACAAAAATAAAAAGTTACATCAGAGACAGCATACATTTTCTAAGCTTCGTGCCAAAAAAAGTAGACCCAGATACACTCATAGTAACTTTTGACGTAAACAGCCTGTACAGCAACATACCCCATGAACTAGGAAAACAAGCCATTGCATTTTGGATAGAAAAACACCCAGAAATACTTCCCACACGCTTCACAAAAGAATTTATCTTACAAAGTATAGATCTAATTTTACACAACAATTCCTTCCAGTTTAACAACGAAAATTATATACAAACAGGTACTGCGATGGGAACAAAAATGGCACCGACGTATGTAACACTCACCCTAGCATATCTAGAAGAAAACCTATACAACCAAGTAGGGCATAAATATGGGGAAAAACATAAAAACAAAATTCACGAAATCATGGAAGAGGTTCCTGGATGACTGTTTTATCTTTTGGAAATCAACATGGGGTGGGGACATAAACAAACTACACAATATACTACAACACCTGCACCCCAAAATCAAGTTCATGCTAGAATATAGTTATAAAGAATTACTGTTCCTAGACATACTCATAAAAAATGAAAACAATCACATCATCACAGATATTTACCACAAACCCACAGACACCCAACAATACCTCCACTTCAAGAGTCACCATCCAAAAAGCTGTTTAAAATCCATCCCCTATTTCCTAGCATGACGAATTTGCACGATAGTCACTGACAAATCCCTCTGTAAAATATGCCTAGAAGAATTACGAAAAACATTACAAATAAGAGGATACCCCACCTCACTAATAGACAAGGGTTTTCAACTAGCAGAAAAAATTCCATTAGAATCCCTCCAGAATCCAAAATAACAAGAAAAACACGAAAACATTCTAGCATACGTTTCCATTCACAACAAAAACAATCCAGAATTATTCACAAAGATCAAAAAACACATGGAATTACTCAAAAATATGAAAAAATAAAAGAAATCTTAAAGACAACCAAAATAATTAACAGCAAACGCCAGTCCCAAAATTTAAGAGATCCTAACCTCATCAAAATTCAAACAACAACACACAACACAGGGGGGGTCACAAAATGCAACAAAAAAAGATGTGGAGTATGCGACATAATAATAGAAGGAAAACATTTCCAGTTTGAAAACGCAACTACGTTTGAAATAAAATCGGATCTGAGCTGCAACTCGAAAAATGTAGTTTACGCTCTAAAATGCGACAAATGCGCAAAGATATACATAGGAGCGACACAATGCTTGAACAATAGAATATCCCTTCATAAAAGCAATATAAGATTATCATGTAACAGGAAATTATGTTTCTCAACATCTACATGAATGTAGTGATGGCAAATTTAGTGTCATACCATTGTATCAAAACACAGATTATGAAATATTAATAATGCAGGAAGAAAGATTCATAAAAAATACAAGCCTTTGCTCAACAAAACGCTCACACACCAAAAAACATATAGACACACACCAAATTCAAAAGATAACTACAGACAATAAAAAAGAACTAGATGACCCATAAAAAACAATTCTAAAACATAAAGACGAAATAAAAAAAACGCTCACACACACACACCAAATTCAAAACACTGTCAAAGCAATAAAAACTGACAGCCAACTGACCGATGAAAAGGATTATAGATAAACAAAGGCGACTAGAAAATAATTTTAACATACTAAAAAGGTAACCCCAGACCAATATCATTTCAAAATGGAGTAAGCACTTGATTCATTCATTTGTTTATTTATTTATCTGTTTATCCATTTATACACGTGCTGATGTGGAAAAACACAGACCATTCAACGTGCCAACATTTGATTTATTTTATCTTATTTTATTTGACTGATTTTATTTATTTTCTTATTTTTTATACTTACTTATTTATAAAACAACAACTTGGCAATCAGAAACTAAAGGAGCTCGATACATAAAGCCACAAATATATTCGCCTGAAGAGAGTCAATTTCAGACTTGAAACACGTGTAGCGTCACAAATACCATTATGGATACTTAATGTATCATAACATGTATAATAACAAAAACAATAAATATAGACTTTAAAGAAACACTTTTTATTCTATGCCAATTTCTCTCGTTGGAACAACCCTATTTCTTTTTCTTATATTTTTATAATCATATCTCCCTAAGCAAGGCATTTTACTGCCACTATTTTGCAGGGGGTTACATAGGAGGAAAGTTATGAAAAAGAGTGACAGGTTATTGGGGGTGTCAAGAAGCTGGTAAGAGAAGGATGAGAATACTGAAGAGAGTGGAGTGGACGGAGAAAGGAGCATGCGAGAGAGGATGCAGGCTAATGAGATAGGAGATGACTATTGACTTTACATTTAAATTCTTGGAGATTGTACTTGTTGGGGAAGCAAGTATACGGAAGGGAATTCCACAGGTGAGAAGTGTGAGAAAAAAATGCTGATAGAGTAGAATTTGCGTTTACAATTTATTGGTTTCACAGTAAAAGGGTGGGATCTAGTTGCTAATCTTGTGGCTCGAGAAAATTCATATATAGAGGGCACCAGTGAGCTAAGTTCATCAGAGCAGAAGCCATGAAAGTATTTGTAGAAGAGACACAGGGAAGCCATATTGTGTGTGTGTGTATATATATATATATATATATATAATTTTTTTTTTTTTTTTTTAAACGAGTTATTTTGCTACCTTGGTTTCTACCATGAAACTGTTTTTCTGTGCCAAGAAGAAAAATTAGAAATTATGACATACCCAAATAAAGACAAACTGTTTAATGAAAGAACAGAAATTATGGCAAAATGCATCCACACTAAGAAATACCTCTTAGGTTCATACAACCATGGATGAAAACGTCATAATTCGTTTGAATTTATACAATGTGCATTGATAAATTCTCTGTCACGTGAATGTTCAAATAAAACACCATTACAAGAGCGTTCTTAAAAAGAAAAACGGTAAAAGGTAAAATCAGTTATTAAAAATCGCCTGAAGACACCACTCATGATAGAAACGAAGGTAGCAAAGTAACTCATTTAAAAATGAAAAATATTCAAAAGTTCTACAATATAATTGTATAGAACATTTTGTAATACAAATGTGTACTGGTCTAACCCTATTAGGACCAAAAACTAAGTATTAAACAATCAATATGTGTGTATATATATATATATATATATATATATATATATATAGCATAATGATAATAATCCACGTATACTGTCTTAATATGTATAGGAAAAACTAAAAAGTTTTAAGTTAAAAATGTATTTTTTTTGACAGTATTTATTTATTTCTGTTATATATATATATCTATATAAATAAATAAATACTGTCAAAAAATATATATATAGTCATCCGCAGACAGGAAACAGCTAATAATCCTGTCAAATATTTTGCCATCATTTTTGACAACAGGAGTACACGTGTATGGTCAGTCAGTTAAGTGCCATACATGTTACACGCTTGGGCGATCATGTCTTGAAAGAGACATGACTGACTGGGCAGAAGATTATCCTGCAGTAGGTCGCCATTGCTTTCTGCGGTAGACTGGTTGCCAACCAAAGCTATAGAACCCAAACTGTCCTGTTATTTAACCCATAACTGGAAGGAAGAGACGGATTAACACCTTTCCCAAGGGTATTTGCACGTAAGTGAATGCAATGCATTCGGCTGGAATTCGAACTCGGCTCCCCGATTTCTCGTTCTGAGCCGATATCCAATGCACCACAACGCACATCCTGTGTATGGTATGATGCATAAATTGTCATTTAAATTATGCAGTTTCCCAGCAGAAGGTGCAGTTTTAGATTCAATATAGTCACTCCATTTAAGGTCAGTTGAGAGATGGAAGCTGAGGAAGCACAGTGATTCACTTTGTAAAAGGCTAGCATCATCCATTCTGACGCTAGGCAGGAAACTTTCTCTTTGGTAGTTAAAAGAAAGCATCTTCGTTTTGGAAGCATTAAAATTTACAAGCCATTTCTTACCCTGTTAAATCACAGATCGTAAATCTTTTTGAAGAGAAGCAGCCATGTTTACTTTGCCAGCCTAAGCAGAGTTCCTAGTTCCAGTCTCATTTGAGTTAAAAAAAAAAAAGTGTCTCTGCATCCTTATGGGTGATGAATCATTTCCCATCCTGCAATCCCTCTTCTCACAGATGAAACATGGCACATCTTTTGCTATTTCCATTTCTCTATACTTCTGAGATTTTTTTTTTTTTTTTTTATATAATCATTTCACCCCGAGCAAGGCATTTCACTGCCACTATTGCACAGGGGGTTACATAGAGGGGAAAGTGGTGAGAAAGAATGGTTAGACATAGGAAATGTCAGAAGGAGGGTGATAGACGGGTAAGGATACCAAGGGTTGGGTAGATGGTGAGAGTGTTGGGAGAATAGATGCAAGTTAGTGTGATAGGAGGTGTCTATTGACCTTACATTTAAACTCCTGGAGATTGTAGCTGTCCGGAAAGCAGACATGTGGAAGGGAATTCCACAGGCGGGAAGCGCAAGAAAAGAAGCTATGTGGTAGTATTTTACCCTATTTACATTGTTCAAACTATTGTCCTCATCTTTATTGATTACCAGAAGTGGCATTGCACATGAAATGAGAATGATATACTCCAATGGTCATCATAAAGGGTTTGGTTTGAGATTCCTAGCACCTGAAGAAGGCCAAAGAATGCAAATGGTGCTATTTTCAGGGAAAGTGTTTTGTCGAACTACATTACTTGTTCCACCAGTTCTAACCTTCACAGCTAAGTCTCACCCTGCCATGCATCTTGTCATGAACCACCCTCATTCTTGTTCCATTAATAAGATATAAGTTCAACTCGAGTAGTTTCTTCACACAAACTGCTCTGTAGAACCAACTCCCAAGAGTATGCTTCCTCGATCACACTACCTTAACCTGTTCAAGTCTAGGGTTCACTGTTATCTTCCCCACATATCTGCGTAAACTGTACCTCTTACTCTGTAACGCTCTACCTTGATTGGCTCTCACACCTCATACAGGGTGAACATCATTGTAAAAGGAACAAAGGTCAATATTTTACACAACTTATAAAAAGTATAACATTGTAGCTTGAGCCTCTCTGATTCGGTTGTACTTAAATTCTTACAGTTTGTTTCGTTGGAATTTATTTATTTTTCTTCTTTCCGATCAGAAAATCAGCTTACTAGTGTCGGACGAAGAGAAACAATTAGAGGAACTGGAAAAGGAAGTGGAGAAGTATGAGCAGGTTGCTAAGCAACTGAATAACCAGCCGAAATCTGGACAGTCACCTTTGTCTCAAGTCGGCAGCCAAAATTCTGGCATACAAGATGAAGAAGCCAACCCAATTAAACAACACACAAACAGAGAGTCTGTGGGCACTGACAAGGAACGTCTCATAACAGGTTTGTACAATTTTTAGATTAACTTAGGTAAAAAAATTTTCTCTCTCTGGTCAGTTGAATTTAGCTTTTTTTACTGACTCCATGTACTAGAAATAATGCCTTTGAAGAATACTGTCAGACCATTACTTTTTCTGTCCCAAATGCTTATATATATATATATATATATATATATATATATATATTTTATTTTTATTTAAATACTTTGATCCAAGCGGAAAAAGCAGGAAGGTAAATTCCAAAGCCCGATCCTAATTAATATTAAATTTTAATATTAAAAAATGATACAGGAGGAGAACTCCATGTAATAAAAATTACAGAGCAAATATAAATTAAATTAAATTTGTTCAAAGATGTTGAATGCACATTTTGACATGAAATCCCCGAAGGGGATAACACATCACCTCTGCAACAAATGCTATCCCGAAACTGGAGATAATTTGAAGTAAATTATGTCTATTTTCTCTTTTCAACTCATAGATAGAATTGTAAAAAAAATAAAAAATATATATATATATATATATATATATATATATATTATTTTTTATTTTTATATATATATATATATATATATATTAAATTAACTTAATTAAATTTATTTAAATCTTGTATCTATTTTTACCCCTAAATATGTTTTTTCTAAAATGTCTTTTTTCTAATACTTTAACCCTTTTATAAAGCTAGTTTTGTTTGACATGTATCAAAAATATGAAATTTCTCTTTTTTTTTCTATTCTTTCCTTTTTCTTTACCTTTCTTACCCCTCCTTTCCCTTCTGTTTTGTTTGACCCAATTCTCAATTTAACACCACTTCCTATTCCATCCTTTAACCCCTTCCCCTTGTAAAGCTAGAGGAAGCCAAATTTTCCAATTTTTTCACTTACAACTCTATCTAAAAGTAAAATCTAAAAATAAACGCTATTTGCTAACCGAATTTTTTGTAACTTTAATTTCTTAATTCTTAATCGTCAGTTTTTATTTCTTTTTCATTTTGAAATATGTCTAGTTGCTGATGATATGTGAAATCTCTCTTAGAGATTTCATGTTGAAATGATCATTCAACAGTTTTGAACATTGAAAATTTATTTTATATATATATAGTGAAACTTGTCACATACGGCAGGTGGTTGCTCACTAAAGGCTCATAGTCATGAACTATTGACACCAGAAATGTATATAATCCGCTTATCAGAATGTACATATTAGAATTTTACCATGAAATCTGGTAATAAATAAATGAGAGCATAAGAAAATGGCCTAACTTTAAAGAAATTTATTCAGCGTAAGACATTTTAAAATTTTAAGTGTATTTACAACGATCAACAAGAGACCAAAATATTTATCAAGTGGACTAAAAAAATGTATATGGTTTCAGTTTTTTTCTTAGAAATGAGTGATAGCAAAAGTGAATCTGCGATAATATATGGAAAAATAAAAAACATACAAAAACTGACAGCGACCGTGGGTGGGGGTAGAGAAACAGAGATAGATATACCCAGATAGAAATAGAGTAGATAGATACACAAAAAGTATAGGAACAAAAGAGACAGACATCTGAGAAAGGGACATAATTGTGATTTTTCCCAATCCCTGAATTTATCCAAGTCAGTACAGAGACTGGATAAATCACTTGAACATGTCAAATGCAATGCATGTTGTATAAAACAGCCAATGTTTGAACTTGAGGTGAATTCAGGCAATGTAAATTTCAACAAGAAATAAGTTTGATACAACACTACAATAACAATGAGGAAGTGTTCCTGGCTTAGATCAAATCCAAATGAAATAGATTACTCATTTAGTTTCTCCTAATTTAGAAGTTTGCATTGTAGACCAGAATGGATTTTTTTTTTTTTTTTTTTTTTTTTAAGAGGTGGTCGGTCGCTTGATCAGTGATTTTCACTTGTTGATGTTAGTTTGCTGGTCGCATTCTGGAGATGGTCGCTCACTAAGAGTCAATTAGCATTAGCAAATCGTCAGTGCATAGAAAAACTGTCGTTACCTGGTGGTCGCTGACAAAGAGGATTGCATACGGCAGGTTCCTATATATATATATATATATATATATATATATATATATATTTTTAATTCAGATACTTCAATCCAAGGGAAAAAAGCAGGAAGGTAAATTCCAAAAAACCCGATCCTAATTAATATTAAAAATTTATTTTAATATTAAAAAATGATACAGGAAGAGAGCTCCATGTAATAAAATATTACAGAGCAAATGTATATATTAAAAAAGGATTAATTCAAAGATGTTGAATAGCCATTTCGATATGAAGATATATATATATATATATATATATATATATATATATATATATGTTTTACAATGTCACATGATCCCAGTGTTATATATCGCCGTACGACGACAAAACAACGAGAATACGCATATATAAAAATATAAGGTTATATTTTTATTACTGACGACGGACCTGTGTGGAATAGAGAATGGAAGAGTGAGAGCGCACATAGAATGGGTCGACGGGAGTGTAGTCTTGACTGAGGTGTCTCTCTGCTTCCACTGGCCGTTCTCTGCTGGTGAATCCGTGTGTCGAGGTCTTTTTATAGTCTTCTAGAACCGGGACTTTCCTTCCGGTTTTGCCTCGCCCACGCAACGCCTACGTAATTCCAAGAGACACCTGTTCTGTTTGCCTCCGTAGTCATTTCCGCCGCTGTCGGAAATAAGGTCAAACGAGCCTGACTCATAACCCTGCGACATCTGCTCTAGGCCCCGACAGGATGTATTTCTCAAACACCTGTCTTGTCGTTCACCGACCCCTTCACCGACGGGAAACACCATCGATTGCATCAACCTTCCTCGGGTGGGGCCAGATTGTTATATTACACCAGCAGCATGATTCCTCTAAATATGTCTAAATGCCGTCGACTATGTTTGTTCTCTGGCGATCCATGTTCAAACTCAAATGTGGGCAATGACACTTTAATCATATGACATCTCACATCAAGCAAGACGATAAATGCACTAAGATGCAAGGGGTTACTGACGATGAAAGATGATTTTGTAGTTGATAGAGTACATTCATGCTTTTATATTTAGGAAGCAGCTCAGAATGAGAAATCGGAGAGTTGGGTTTCAATTCCAGTTGAATTAAAATATCTTTGGGAAAGGTATGAATCCATTTCCTCCTCCCATCTAAGGATTAAATAGTAGGACTTGCGTCTTGGAAAAAAAAATCAATATTATTCTCAAAAGCATAATATTAATGCAATATTCTATTGCAAAAAAGATTTATTCTTCCAATAATAATTCTTATGCTCAAACTTTTAAATAACACAATGGGTTGGTAAACCGTAAAAATAAACTATCTGAAAAGGATATTTTAATCAAGTTATTTGTACTGCTTTTAAATATTGTGTTCAGGGTTCAAACACCAATAACGGTATAGATACTGAATGCCAATTTTTTTTTTTTTTTTTTTTTTTTTTTTAGGCAAGAAGTTTCTATTTTGAACTTTGAGATAATGCAATGTTCAGACTCTTACAACAGGCACTACATGCATTTACTTGTAAAATCTGATATGTAATTTTTTATCATTTCATCTGAAGCAAGGTTATAAAGCCACTAAGATTCAAAGTGTTACTGACTATAAAAGAGAATAGAGTGAAAGAAACTAAGAAAACATTCCTGAGTAGGAAGTGCAATAAAAAGAGCAGGACTTAAGCAGATAAAGACATTGCATTTAAATTTGTAGAGATCATATATGGCAGGAAAACAAGAAGCTTCCACACAAGAAAACAATTTATCAGAACAGAACTTAGTTACATTTAGCATTTTCCACAGCACAATTATTACACCTAACTGCCAATCTAATATTTCAGTTAAATTCATGAAGTTAAAATACCAAAGAGGCTTTTTACAAGGTTGACAATTGAGTTATCAGGTTTTTACTGTAACTACTTTCTGGGGCGGATGCTGACAGACTTGAGTATAAACTGAACCAAAATGTTTGTCTATCGACTCAATTATAATAGGGGGGAAAAAATGATTTTGACATTAAATGACACGTGTTGTCAAATTCATCGACACAACCCAACTGTTAAAGTGTCAAATTGACAATTGTCAAATTTATCCAAATTGACAGTTGCATTCATCAGCGCAGCTGTGAAAATTGTCAAATCGATTTCAATCATCAAGTTTGCCAACTCAACCCACTTTATTACATCACAATTTAAAGAATTTAATAATTATTTTTTTATTTTGAAAATAATCTAATCTCCTTTGAGTCAACAGGAGGAGGATCTGTGATGCACTGTCATGAGGGCCTTACACACTCAGCTGCTTATGACTGTTCACAGCATTTTTTTTGGATTTTTTTTTTTTTTTTTAAAATCAGTTCACTTCAACTTTAAAAGGAACCTCAAGTGGAATGACTATATAGAATCCATAGCTAAATCCGCTGCTAAGAAAGTCGGTTCTCTGTGTAGGGCAAGGAAGTTTTTCCCATCCGCAACAGTCCTGCACATATATAAATCTATTATCCGCCTGTGCAATGAATACTGCTGCCATATCTGGTCTGGTGCTCTTGCTATCCACCTAGGGGTCCCTGATGAAATCCAACGGAGAATCTGTAATGTGATTGATCCCGACTTGGCAGCTAGGATACAGTCACTTTCTCACCAGCTTCCTTGTGTCTCTTTTTCAAATACTTCCACGATTTCTTCTCCAATGAACTTAGCTCACTGGTGACCCCTATATATGAATTTACTCAAGCCACAAGATTAGCAACTAGTTCCCACCCTTTTACTGTGAAATCAATAAAATGTAAACGCAAATTCTACTCCAGCAGATTCTTTTCTCGCACTTCCTGCCTGTGGAATTCCCTTCCATATACTTGCTTCCCCGACAGCTACATTCTCCATGAATTTAAATGTAAAGTCAATAGTCATCTCCTATCTCACTAGCCTGCATCCTCTCTCTCATGCTCCTTTCTCCGTCCACTCCACTCTCATCAGTATTCTCATCCTTCTCTTACCTGCTTCTTGACACCCCCAATAACCTGTCACTCTTTTTCATAACTTTCCGGCTTACGGCCTATTACTTTGAATACACCGGTTCTCGCTCGATCACTGAAGTTAAGCAACGTTGAGCCTGGTCAGTACTTAGATGGGTGACTGCTTGGGAATACCAGGTGCTGTAAGCATATAGTGACGGATGTGCGTTGTGGTGCAGTGGATATTGGCTCGGAAAGAGAAATCAGTGAGCCAAGTTCGAATTCCAGTTGAATACCCTGCATTCACTTAAGCACTGGTACCCTTGGGAAAGGTATTAATCCGTCCATTCTCTCCAGTTATGGGTTAAATAACAAGGGTAGGACTTGGGGACCCTGCTCTTAAAAAAAAACAAATCCCAATGAACCGTGAAAAGAAAAATGTTGTAAAAATAAAATAACCTTACCCAAAATCACTGGTTATGACCTTAAATGATCCCATAAGGATTTGATAGGTCGTTAAGCTTCAAAAACAAACAAACAAATCATAACTTTCCTCCTATGTAACCCCCCTGCAAAACAGTGGCAGTAAAATGCCTTGCTTGGAGCAATATGATTATAAAAATAAAAAACAGAAACTCGATCCTAAACAGGAAACAAGAGATTATCCTCTACTTCTGTTTGAAATAAAAGGGAGAAGTGTGAATTAGCGATAGACTAACTTATCTACTTTTGTTGGTGAAGGGGAGTTAAACAAAAGTGTAAATAAAATTTTCAGAGTTCAGGCTCAGACATTAAGAGTGCAGAATTAAGAAGAAATAGGAAACCCAATCCAAATAATTCCACAAGCAATAAGTGTAAGAGAAGAGACTGTTAGCATAGAACTTACGCTTACATCTATCTATCCTTGCTGCCAATCTAGTATTGTGCTTAAATTGCTAAAGTCTAGGTAGCCTAGAGCAAAGTTCATCAGAGCAATTATCCTGAAAGTATCTAAAGTAAAGGTACAGGGAAGCTACATTACAGCAGTGAAAAGGGGACTGGAGATGACATGCCAGATTAGGACCAATAACATTGCAGATTTTTCTTGGGATTTTATGTATATATAGTATATGCTTTCACTTATGGTATATGCGACACTAAAATTTGAAGGCGTATTGGCATGGGCAAGGATGCATTTCAGAAGCTGAGTAGAGTATTGACAGACAGGAACATTTCGCAAGAAACAAAGAAAGTACTGGATTGTTATGTGATATCTGTTTCATGAAAATTGAAGGAAAGACTTTAAGCAACCAAAATGTGTTCTACAGAAGGATGCTGAGGATATGGACCGAACATGTGAGCAATGATGAGGTTTTGGAGAGAATGGCATACTTAGCATCAGAAAAAGACGGCTGAAGTTTCTGTGACATGTAATGAGGAAAGAGGGTTTGGAGAGATGGCTTTGAATAGTTCTGAGCAGGAGTCAGAGGAGTGGAGTGTGACTGGGTGAGTCAGGTCCTCCTGACAGTGCATTACAGAACCTCTTCTTGTTGACAGTTGGACTCTAAAATCTTGCCCCCCCCCCCCCCCCCCGATGGTCTTACACCAGGAAGTCCAAATCCTGGGCTTGATGATAAACTACATCTGGCAGCAAGGAATCTGATCAGGAGATTGAAGGTTTTGAAGAGCCTGGAACATCTTCATAATTGCTGTTGTTCCTAAGTCCACCCTGACCAGGGTGGTAGAACCTGTTAGAACCCCTTTTATGGACAAACCCCCAAACACTATGAAGTATAAAAAATACATTTTTATTTTTAAAAAAAAAAGAAAAAGAAAATCACCAATCTATTATATATTTACAGTATATTCTTAAAGCAGAATTACCAACAATAAATTTTGTAGCACAATGATCGACAATACATTTTATCTGCAGTTGAAGTTATGAAAATGTTCAAAATATTTAGATTTTGGGCATGGAGGTTGATATGCCAGTAAACAAAATCAATCAATCAACCAACCAACCTTTCTCGCCAACGTGATGTGGCTTCCCTCTGTCTTTTCTACAAATATTTTCATGGCAAACTGCTCTGATAAGCTTCATCCCCAGGTGCCACGACCACATGCATTTACCCGTGCTACTAGATTGGCATCTAGGTCCCACTCTTTTACCATCGAAAAAGGGAAATATAACCGCCTCTTCTACTCTAATAGTTTCTTTTCTCGCACTTCCCTGTTGCAGAACTCGCTTCTGTTTGCATGTTTCCCTGATAGCTACAATCTCTAAAAGTTTAAATGCAACATCAATTGCCATCTTTTTATCTTGATTCTCATTCATCTCTTACACTTCTTCAACATCCTCTGTACCTTCTTTATTCTCTCACTCTAGCTTTGTGCACACCAGTGGCATTTCGGCTTTGCTTGGGGTGAAATGATTAAAAAAAAAAAGACTAACACAGGCACGCCAATTTGCAGCAACAGTTTCCCGGCTCTCAATGATGTCAATGTTGGACTGTGTCAAGAAGTTTGGTTCTAATGATTCTTTTAACGCATTTAATACCAATGTGTGTGTCATTTTTTGTATATTTTCATGTAGAAATATAAATGCTGGCTCATGTTTAAACAATGACCACCAGTTAAAGAATAACACAAGAAAAATGGTTTATTCCACAGGTGATCAGGTGACTACTAAATAACTACAAAAGCACCAGACAGAAATCTGGGGTGATATGAATAATCAAAGAGCGTTGAGCAAATAGCAAATAATCAGTTCAGCAAATAACGAATCTAACAAGTGACCTGAATGTGAATCCACCATGGATCAGTCATATTACGAGTAACTAACTGAATATGGATGTGTGTTGTGGTGCAGTGAGTATTGACTTGGAACAACAAATCGGGGAGCTGAGTTCAAATTCCAGTTGAATTCCTCACTTTCACTCACGTGCAAATACTTTTGGGAAAAGCATTAATCCGTCTCTTCCCTCCAGTTATGAGTCAAATAACAGGACAGATTTGGTTCTATAGCCTTGACTGGCAACCAGTCTACCGCAGAAAGCAATGGCAACCTACTGCCGGATAATCTTCTGCCCAGTCAGTCATGTCTCTTTCGAGACTGTCACCCAAAGCGTGTAACACGCAGTGCACTTAACTGACTGACTGAATATAATAGTTGAAAACATGATTAAGGCTTCTACTGGTCATAAAGTGAGGGATCATTTTTCTATTGTTGTGAAATAATAAACTGATCCCTCACTAATTACAACTTAATATAATACATGTCTTCTCCCTCTAGCTATGAGTCAAATAATAGGACAGATTTGGTTCTATAGCCTTGACTGGCAACCAGTCTACTGCAGAAAGCAATGGCAACCTACTGCCGGATAATCTTCTGCCCAGTCAGTCATGTCTCTTTCGGGACATGATCACCCAAAGCGTGTATCACGTATGGCACTTGACTGACTGAACTGAATATAACAAGACCAAGATATAAAACCGTGTGATATCAACACCTCAGGAATTATCAAGGTTCCAATCTCAACCAAACAAGAATATAACACACACACACACATATATATATATATATATATATATATATATATATATTTCAAGGGAAGTAATTAGGTGAATTATCTAATTACACAGAGGCAAATAATTATTTACCTTAATTATATTTCAAATAAACCCTCTGAACACAATTTAGTATATGTCCAGAAACTTGGTAAGCTGTGCGATTGATAAGGGGTTTATTACTTCTGATATTTAGAGCCTCTAAAGTTTTGAGGCGTCTAATGTCTGTGTTGATCAATAAACTTCAAGGGAAGTAATCATGTGAATTAGAGGCACTATATATCATAAGTAATAAACCCCTTATCAATCGCACAGCTTACCAAGTTTCTAGAAATATACTAAGTTGGGTTTAGAGGGTATATTTGAAATATAATTAAGGTAAATAATTCTTTGCCTCTGAGTAATTTATATATATATATATATATATATATATATATATATATATATATATATATATATATATATATATTTTCTAAACAACATTAACAACCTAACAAAACAGTTTCTAAAATGCAAATACCCAATAAAAATAATAAAGGAAGCACTACATAAAACCATCCACATAGACCGCAGCACACTTCTCACATACAAAAAACGAAAAGACAATAACCGAATTCCCATGGTTTTTAACCATAATCAATATTCCCACACACTCATCAAAAATTTAAAAAATGATTACAGGAACCTCCAATCAAACAAAAACATCAAAGACATTTTCGATAGGCCACCCATAAATGCAAAGAAACAAACACCCAACCTATCAACTATCCTCACTTCTAACAAATATTTAAATAATACAAACCTATCAGGGAATTTAAAATGTGGAAAGCCCCGTTGTTTAATCTGTAAACATCTAATAACAGACAAAACATTCTCTGTACCCAACACAAAAATAAAATTACACCCACCAAACCTTACTTGTGATAGCAAAGACATCATCTACTATCTCTTCTGCTCAATTTGCCCCAACAGTGGATATATCGGCGAATCCGGTAATAGCTTTAGATTTCGCTTCAATAATCACAAACTAAATATACGACAAAAAAATGTATACTCCCCAATTGCAGCACATTTTAATCAACCCGATCACACTTTAGAAAATTGCAAATGTTTACTAATAGACTCCAATTTTAGTTCTACATACACACGCAGAAAGAAAGAAAAATACTGGATTTTAAAATTAAACACACACAAGCTAGGGTTAAACAGGGACTTAGGTGTGTTGAATCTCTACAAATATTTCAATAGGTAAAAAGAATGGTCTTTCAGATATTCCAAGGAATTTTTTATCTAAAACAAACAGACTTTCTCCACGGAGGTGTCGCGTGTTGATTGGTTGACCGAAAATAAACAAACGGACGTGCCGCATGCTGATTGGTTTATCGACACCACGCGATATAAACAAAAAAATAGATATTCCAAGAGATTTTTTTGTCTAAAACAAACAGACTCTCTCCACGGACGTGCCGCGTGTTGATTGGTTTACCGAAAATAAACAAACGGACGTGCCGCATGCTGATTGGTTTATCGACACCACGTGATGTAAACAAAAAAGTATTAGGACGCTATCGTAAAAATACGTTTCCAATTCTAATTTAAAAATCACTTGTTTCTGATGAAGGACCGAGGGCGGTCTGAAATATAAAATACTATAAAAATAAACAAATACTGTTTAAAAAAGTACGTTTTTAAATTCAAAACTTTTCATTAATATTCTTTCCTATACATATTAAGACAGTATACGTGGATGATCATCACTATATATATATATATATATATATATATACACACACACACACACACAATTAAAAATGAGATTCTTCAGAAACTAAATATTGTCACTGGAAGCAGTTATCAGTCACTACAATGTGTGAAGGGCAAAATGAAGTCCTGGTGCAAATTTCATTAGAGGGGTGTTAATTGACATTGATGGGGAAAACATTAATCGTTGTGTTTCTTTTTTTTGCAGATTTCTTAAACAACACTGAAAGCGAACACAAAATCCAACTTGAAGTTCACTTGACTAAGAGCCAGCAAGGTAACAATTCAAGCGGACTGTTTGGTGGTGACAATTTCATGTCATCTTCTTCGTCAACATCTCTAACGCAGGCCACTCAAAACTCTGGGGAGAGTCTATTGCATCAACTCCCTGATGAGGAAGATGCCACCCTTTCTGTTCCTTTAAAACCCAGTACGATCCCGACATGCAATAATAATGATGCCGGAAATGGCAACAAGAAAAGTGGCATTGTCAAGGGAGGTGGCAGTCCCCTGTCCGCCATGACAACAACTGCCGTTAAGAGCGTTGGTGTTGCAGACCCTAAAAAACCAGCACTGGCACCCGACCATTTCTCGTTTGTTGAGAATGTCCTGAAGGAAGCAAAAGAAACGCCTGAACCGATAAACGGGGAAGATACACTACAATTAGACAACTGTGTTACGGTGCCAGTGGGTGCTCAATTGCAGTCACCTCCAGGCATTGCGAACATGTGCAGTCAGATGTCTGCAAAGAACAACCTACGTTCCAAGAATGATTCGTTACCAGAGTCGACCAACAGCAACACAAATGCTGCGGCAAGCAGTGTGGGAACACGGCGGAGGACGCGCAGTCGGTCTGAACAGCAGCAACAGCAACAACAAAGCGTGTCTACGACAGCAGCCAAGCCTTCAACAGTGACCCGCTCCTATTCACCGTTGTCTGCTCGAAACGCTTCACCCTCCCCAACTCCGACAACTGTAGCTAGCAGTGGAACTGACAGCGGCAACAGTAGTCCACGGCATACGAGGACACGCACTCCACAATCTCGGGGTACGGCTGTCACTACGGCAAGCACATGTGAATCCAGGAACGACTCAAATCGTAGCAGCACCTCCAAAGCCGACTCTCTAAATAAAGAGGTACATAAGTCACCAGTTCGCCGTTGCCGACCTTCACGGCCAAAAGAAAGAACTTTGTCATCAAGCAACTCCCCGAGTCGAAGAGAAGCTAACAGCATTGACTATAGTTCTGTGAGATGCGAACGATCAGTATCTCCATTCTTTTAAGATCCAAAACTTTATTTTTCTTTTTTTTTTTTTATATTAGGGGACATTTTTTGATACAGTAGACAGTCTGCCTGGTACCAAAAAATTATTGAGTTGCAATAACTGCTTCAGTGTTTTACAAAGCAAATCATTGCATGAGTGACACTTATTTTTTAAGAACGGCTGTGAATATGTTTGGAGATACAAAGAACTCAGAAAAATATTTAAAAAAGAAAAAAAGTATCCTTAAAAAAAAGCGTAAACAGTAAAGTTCCCTTCTATACATTTTTAACTACTTAAAGAATCAAATTAACTACTTGAAGAATCCAAAAATTGATTGTTAGCCTTGCGGTAGGGGAGACAACTCTTGCTTCCTTTAATGAATATTTTGATTATTTGACTGGCCATTTTGAAAAAGCAAGCGATAATATGATGCACATGATAATTTATGTGTAATCTTCAGTTTGTATTAATTCAGGAAATAACCAAGGAATACACTGATGTAGAGCCCCCCTCCCACCGGTCAGAAACCAAAAAAAAAGTCCTACCCACCGCAACATGTAAGCTCTGAGTGTCAAATTCAAAATCTTTTTTTTTTTGTTGGTTTGTGTGTGTATATAGTGTATGAATGAATGTATCTGTCTGTCTGTGTGTGTGTGCACATACATATGTATATACACATATGTATGTGTGTGTGTATATATATATAGCATATTTGTGTGTATGTAAGCATATATATAGCATATTTGTGTGTGTGTGTGTGTGTGTGTGTGTGTGTATATATATATATATATATATTTGTGTGTGTGTGTGTAGGTATGGGCATGTGTGTGTATATAATATACCATGTATGTTTGTGCATGTGTGATGGTGCATTTGAGTATATTGTGTGTGTGTGTATATATATATATATATAATGTTTGTGAGTGTGTGTGTGTGTGTGTGTGTGTGTATATATATATATATATACACACACACACACACACAACATTAGCTACAAAAAGTTGAATGGTACTTGGTATGCCATCCCATTTTTACAAATTTTGTCTTGCAAAAGAAGAAAAAAATATTTAACCTAATGTCAAAAGTCATTGTGTAGAATATCCCCACCTCCACTGCTCAGAAAAATCTACCCACCAAACATGTGACCTCTGTGTAAAAATAAAAGTCTTTCCTTTTCTTTGTGTCTGTTTCTGTGTACACACACCCACACAAAAGACCAGATATGTGTTTTTTTTTTTTTTGTTATTTTTTTTCAAGATTATTCTGGTATGGTAGTGCTTGTGAATATTGTTCAAATTAGCATAAAAGTCAGATAAGTCCATGTGATGCAGTTCAACGCCTCATGAACGTAAGTGAATAGATGATATTTTATTTTATTATTTTTATTATATTAATTTACATAAATAAAAGTGGGGAAAAAAAATCTCACTTTTGTTTATTAGGCATTGAATAATGCACACATTTTTATTTTATTTTCTACATACGTGTGAAAGCATGTGATATCCTGCCCTCATCTTACACCAATTACAAGAGGTAACAGTTTCAGTGGCTAATGCAGTATTGGCACCAGGCAAGGTATTGTTCTTTTCCTTTTGTAAATGTCTGCAATTTTTGTGAACATGCACATATATATATATATATATATATATATATATATATATTTAAAAAGGATTAATTCAAAGATGCTGAATGGCCATTTCGATATGAAGATCCCCACGGGGAACGACACATCACCTCAGCAACAGAAAAAAACCTTTCAGAAACTGGAGAAAAATTAGTCTACTTTTCCTTTTTAAATAGATTGCAAAGAAATTAAAAAATAAATAATAAAATAAAATAAAAATAAAGGAAAAGAAAAAGAAAAAGATAGAATAAAATCAAATAAATAAGAAAAGAAAAAAATTGACATCGTCTGGGTTCGCAAAAAAAAGGGGAGAATGTAACTAAAAATTAACAGACAGCCGTGTTAAATCGACGTCAGTTAAAGCAACACGGAAAAAAGGTGGTAAGAGAGATAAAAGAAGGAAGGGAGGGAAAAAGAAAGAAACTAAAGAAAAAAATTTTTTTAAATATTACAGACGCTGGACAAATTCAAAAACCTAATTTGCCCAAAACGTTGAAGTATTAGAAAAAGGCCTTTACTTAAAAAGGCATAATTATTAATAAAAGGGAATAAAAAGATATAGGATTTAAAATAAAATTATTATTTAAAAAAATTAGGTCATTTGAAATTAAACTAAATAAAGACAACACTAGGTAAAAAAAAAAAATGAATTACAATTATTATATGTACATACCTATAGAAGTACACACATACATACATATATATACACACACAATTTAACGAATAAGAATACATATATACATACACATACACACACATACATTCAATTTATTACACACTTATATTTTTTCTGTTGCTGAGGTGATGTGTCGTCCCCCGTGGGGATCTTCATATCGAAATGGCCATTCAACATCTTTGAATTAATCCTTTTTTAATATATATTTGCTCTGTAATATTTTATTACATGGAGCTCTCTTCCTGTATCATTTTTTAATATTAAAATAAAATTTTTAATATTAATTAGGATCGGGTTTTTGGAATTTACCTTCCTGCTTTTTTCCCTTGGATTGAAGTATCTGAATTAATATATATATATATATATATATATATATATATATATATACACACACACACACACAATTTTAGTGAATCTGTATAAAATGGATTAACTACAACTTACTTTTAATTTATTTTTTTAAACCTTACTTTTAATGGGTACTAATATTTTTAATGAATACTGCCGAAGGACGCCTATTTTCCTAACAAGATTTCTCAGTTATTCAGGCCAGTAGATGTAAATAAAATTACTGTTTAATTCTATGAAAAACGCAGCATCAACTCAAATACAAGTATCCACTAAAAATGATGTTTAAACAAACAAATGAAAAATATCTCGGAGTTAATCTTTTCGTAACAGATTTTGTAAATAAATTCTCTTCATTTACATTAGGATACAAAACAAAAACAGAGCTGATATAAATATTTGGAAAAATCAGGAAAATGTGTTTAAAAGCACTGTTTAGGCTTTGTTTGAATGAAAGTTTTTTGTGGTT
>JBBBDQ010000855.1:2337500-2482500 GCA_037127315.1 Ascarosepion bandense
TCCGAAATTTCAGGGTACTTAAATTTTCCTTCTTTTGATGTGTAAACATCCTGCAGACACCCAGTCTGCACTTAGCCTTAGTATTTTTTCCAGGATTTTTTTTTTATCTTTTTATCTTAAAGCTTCCGTCGGAAAATTCTTAATGTGTAGTCAAGATACAGTAAAAGACAGTTTTTGACCTGGTCATTCAAAAACCTATTTCCTGAACTTTATCTCTTATCACATTAAAACACTGAGTCAAATATTTACCGGAAGACTGGTGGGATTTAACACAGTAATCTGATACCATTTTCTCTTCCACAATTTTCTTTTATAAAAGAAATAGCGTTTATTTATTTATTTTTTTCCTCTTTGTTTCACTTTTGTTAAACGAAACATGTTTTCAAACCATTTTCTATTCTTAACCATTTTCTATTTTAATCTATTATAATAAAATACATATTTTACAAAGCACCTTAATATACACCTAGTTATCGTGTCATAGCCTATTTAATAACAAAATCTGAGTTGCACCTATTTTTTGGATCTTTAATCACAGCTACTCTCTCTGGTATGTTCGTTCATTTTTTTCTTTCCTGAATTTACCCCATTACTTTGAATTGCTAATACTAATTATACTTTCTTACCTTTATTTATTAGCTTAGATTTTTAAAAGAAATTTTACTATTCAGCTGGTCTATAATTACCTATACCCTTCTCAAAAATTTATCGAAACTATTTATATTTGTCATTGATTAGCTAATCGCATTTCTGAAAATTAAAACTAAACTACTGATACCGGTCACCTTTTGCTATTTTTTAAAACCCTCTAGACTAAACTATCGCCCGGTTCACACTCCACCCTTGTCTATTGAACAGGTGAAGAGGCTCATCCCTTTTACGATGTGGTTTCCGGCTTTCTCTTTTCCAATCTTTTCACTCTTACATAGCCCCCTGCGCTTCAGTGGCGTTACCACCTTGCTCGGGGTAATATGATTAAAAAAAAAAAATGCAGATTATGTGTATCATTAAATTGTATAGGAACTACCATGGCCAAAAGTGAGGGAACAGTTTATATATTGATTATAATTGATCCCCCACTTTATATTCAAATTATAATTTGTCAGACTGATTTGTGAATACATTTTTCCCCCCCCGCTATGGGTTAATTTTAATTATCTCCAAAAAAGAAAATTCTTACATTTTAAAAATATTTTCTGGCTTTAAATAACTTTCAAAGTGTTGATAACCTGTAGAAAACAAAACAATCGATGAAATACTGATTAACTACACAGACGTGGCTTTTAGATTCATTTACATGATCTGGAATATAATTGCATAGAAACTACCGTGGTCACAAAATGAGGGATCAGTTCATGTATTAATTGTAATATAGAATTGAACCTCCACTTTATACCCACATTTTTTGTTTCTCGAATTCTGATTGGGTAGGAATCTACTTCTCTCTTTGCCCCCCCCCCCCAATCATAATGCTTAATTAGTACAACTTTTATCATTAAACCATTATTATCTAAAAATATTTTCTGGCCTTAAATAACCTGCAAAGGGTTGATAAGCCATAAAAAAACGAAATCAATGAATTCTCTGTGCCAACAACGAAGTCAATCCTCCAAGATAGATTTCTAAGATTTGCCCCTCACCTGCATTTTTTTCTTTTTCCCCATCGACTTGAAGGTTAATTTTTCTTTCCCTTGAACAACTTAGGCAAACCAGAAGAGATGTTTTTTATTATTATTATTTTGTTCAGTATATTCATGGTCCTCCTCGCCTTCTCAGTTTAATTCTCCAACATTGACTTCTCTCCATTTTCATTCATTTACAATATATTTTTCTACTAAGCATTTGAGTTTATATTTGTTTTTTAGCATCCTCAAAAAATTGGAGCAAAATCCCAAATAATTTCTAACACTGAATTCTACAACTTTGAAAAGGAGAAATTTTTTATTTTTATTTTTTGAAAGGCACTGACCCACCAAAAAAAGTGAAGAAAAAGACAAGCAAATTTTCATGCAGTAAGTGGTTTTCTTGATAAAAACAAATTGTGTTGAATTAGCACTCGTATAAATTTCTGAGTAGAATTCATATATGTCAGATTAAATACATTGCAAACATCATGTCTGCTTATTTTTTTAATTAAATCCATTCTTACTCAGACAATCTTTCATGTATTATAATTGAAAGATGTAAGAAATGAGCTGTAACTTTAACAGATGGTTTTATGATTCATTTCTCAATGTTCCCAAGTACTTTCAATCTCTTTCCGAGATCATCTTCAGGTGTGTGAGTTGTAACAAAAAGTAACTGCAAAACCGTGTTGCTGAAATTACTGTAAATTGTTTTTTTGATTCAAATATAACAGTTGACAAATTGCTTAGCGTTCGTTAAAACGTGAGAATTATGTTGTAATGTCATGCACATGTCGTGCGTGTTTTGATAGAACCGTTAATATATCCTGGTTTATAGTCCTCTATTTTGATAAGTTTTAGATTAACTTCTCTGCATTGTTAGCTGTTATTAATTTATTAACTTTTGTATTTAGCTGAGTGGTAGGTTATCAGTAAGTTTTTTAAATTTGGTGTGATCATCAAGTAACTGTTCTGTTTTTGAGTTGTAGTCAGTCAGTTAAGTGCCATACGTGATACACGCTTGGGCGATCATGTCTCGAAAGAGACATGGCTGACTGGGCAGAAGATTATCCTGCAGTAGGTTGCCATTGCTTTCTGTGGTAGACTGGTTGCCGACCAAGGCTATAGAACCCAATCTGTCTTGTTATTTAACCCATAACTGGAAGGAATAGACGGATTAATACCTTTCCCAAGGGTATTTGCGCATAAGTGAATGCAATGAATTCAGCTGGAATTCGAACTCGGCTTTGATTTCTCGTTCCGAACCGATATCCAATGCACCACAACGCACATCCTCAGACTTGTAGTCACTTGTTTAAAACAATTAATTACACCATACATACCTAACAAATATAGCATTAAATCATCTCTTGAACTTATACAAATATTAAAAATGGAAAAACTTAATGAAACCATAGCATCACTTGATTTTGAAAATCTATTCACTAATATTCCTGTTAAAGAAACTATTGACATTATTATATATATATATATATATATATATATATAATAATAATTTTCTGCCCACACTGAAAATTAATGGGTTCACTTCTGGATATAACCTTCAGCATCTTCTAGATGGCTAACCTAGAAAATAATATATTTAGCACCACTAAAAAACCCTCCATCTACCTACGATATGTTGATGATATTCTTATATTAGTTAAAAATATTGAAGAAATAATAAACCTCAAAAAAACTTTCAAAAGAACTCTGTCTTCAAGTTTACATACGAACTTAACAAAATCTTTCCTTGACTTTTTAATAGACACAAACAATAACACATCTACTACTTCCCCATATAAAAACCAACCTGCAAAATCTCTTGCACTCTCAACTATAAGAGTGAATGTCCTAACTACTACAAAATAGCATTATACACAATTAATCAAGCACAAATCAACTCTTCCACAGAAAAGATATTTTACTCTGAACTAAAAAAATGTTCAGCAGACTCTTATTAATAATGACTTCCCAAAGCACATTGTAGATCAAGAAATAAGACAATATTTAAAAAAAAACAAAACAAAACAAGGTACTTCCACAAAGGATCCTAAACATATCAAACTCTCTTATTGCAACCAAATGCACGATAACTACAAACAGAATGAAAAAAATCATAAAAGATCTCATTTGTACTAATATATCTCCCGTTGATCCTAATAAAAAATGAATAATAAATTATAAAAAATACAATACCACTAATTTAATTATCCGTAATAACTCCACCCCACCAACTGATGTGTTATGTAAAATCAACATTATATATAAATTCAGATATTCCTTGGGAGAACGTATTTCCAACAAAAAACAAATATATATGTTGGATTTACAACAATTACATTAACGAGATGTCTTACATTACACATGTTTGACCATTCATCCATTTCTAGACACCTACAACAACATTCCTGTCTACATTCAAAATATAAAAAATAATGATTGATAACACAACTATCCTACACCAAGAAAACAACAAAAGCAAACTACAGATTCTCGAGGCAATATTCATTAAAAAATTTAAGTCGTCAATTAATAGAATCAGCTATGAATTCTGTTCTAAAATGTTCATAAAAAAACAGTTTTTTTTTCATGCTTTAACACGTGCATACACATGCCATTACAAGATAAAAATATTCAATTTTGGATAATTTTCATGTTCTAATGAACGCTAAGAAATTTTTCAACCAGTTTATTTGAAGCAAGAAGAAAATTTACAGTAATTTTTAGTAACACCGTTTTGCGGTTATTTTTGTTACCACAACTTACACCCCCTGATGATCTCAGAAGAAGATTGAAAGTACTTGGGAACATAGAAAAATGAATAATAAAATCATTTGTCAAAGTTACAGCTCATTTCTTACATCTTTCAATTATAATATGCGAAAGATTATCTGTGAGTATGAACGGATTTTATCAGTAAGCAGACACAATGTTTGCAATTTATTTAATCTGACATGTCTAAAAGAAAATTTTCTGCTTATATACACAAATTTTATATAATATATGCACACACACACCCCTTGTAAAAATAATCTTAAAGGGAATTTCTTAGATGAAGCATTGGCAATTATTATTCATTTTTGACTAGTATTTCTTTCATCTTATTTTTCTTGCTTTTCCACCAAATAGTAATAGTCTTAAGTTGTCTGAATTTCTTTGATGAAGCATTGGCAATTATTATTCATTTTTGACTCGTATTTCTTTCATCTTATTTCTCTTGCTTTTCCACCAAGTAGTAATAGTCTTAAGTTGTCTGAATTTCTTAGATGAAGCATTGGCAATTATTATTCATTTTTGACTAGTATTTCTTTCATCTTATTTCTCTTGATTTTCCACCAAGTAGTAATAGTCTTAAGTTGTCTGAATTTCTTAGATGAAGCATTGGCAATTATTATTCATTTTTGACTAGTATTTCTTTCATCTTATTTCTCTTGCTTTTCCACCAAATAGTAATAGTCTTAAGTTGTCAAGTATTCTCAATTATTTACCAGGTTAACACCTTACAACCAAATTCTCTCAACATTTTTAAGCAAATCTATTATGACAATGTGAAATATTCAATGATAAAGACATAAATATGAAGAAAAAGAAACTAAATGAAATCAGACTATAGACACAAAATGCACATTTAAAAAAAAAAATCTTAAAAATTCTTGGTGTCCACATGTATTTGCATCAACATAATCTGTTTAGTCTGAAAAAACAAAACGTGTCACACAAAAAACTTTTTCCACTTCATCATAGATTTTTATTAAATATATCTCGTACATTTGAGTAGCATTCTCTCTTTTATGCAGGTTTCATTAAAAATGACAGACAAGGTGTGATGGTTAAGTTTACTTATATAATTTTTTACATGATCTTATGATTCATTATATAAAAATTGTCCAAATGTTTAGTTTATCCAAGCACTTTCAGTTATATTTTTGTCATTTTTCAAGGATGAATATTATTTTATGCTTAACAGAATGTATTTGGGGTTATGTATGATGTAAAGTAGTGCGTATGTTTTATTTTCTCAAACCTGGTAAGCATGTTAGCATGTTTGTTGTTAATGTTATTGAGTGATGGGTTTTTCGTTTTTGTTAATAAGGCCTCTGTTATTTTTAGTCTTTTTTTGCATGTGGACAATTTTATAAAATTTATGTCATCAAAAGAAACAAAAATATAAGATCACATGAAAATTTTTTTTTTGTTTTTAATCATATCACCCCAAGCAAGGCGAAAACGCCACTGATGCGCAGGGGGCTACGTAAGAGTAAAAAGATTGGAAAAGAGAAAACCAGAAACCACATTCTAAACAGGAAACAAGGGATGAGCCTCTTCACCTGTTCAATAGACGTGGGTGGAGTGTTAACTGGGCGATAGACTAAACTATCTACTCCATTTAAGTCTATTTACTCCAATTAACCATTTTAATGAAACACACACACACACATATATTTTTTTTTTTTCATTTTTAAACGAGTTATTTCAATATCTAGGTTTCTACCATGAGTGGTGTTTTCAGGTGATTTTTAATAAAAAAATTAAAATTAAAAATTGCCTGAAGGCACTACTTAGGTAGAAACCAAGATAGTGAATAACTCATTTAAAAATGAAAAATATTCAAAAGTTCTACAATATAATTGTATTGAACACTTCTTAATACAAATGTGTACTGGTCTAACCCTATTAGAACCAAAAACTAAGTAGTAAACAATATATATATATATATATATATATATATATCTTTAGGTGAAGAGAACCAACAATTTTACAATTCTGAGTTCTCTGACATTAACTCTTTTCTTGTTTCTAAAGTGCTCAATACAATAAATAGTGTAGAGCATATGATTAAATTTGTTTATAATTAAATTATTTTTAGTTAATTATAATCAAATGAATTTTAAAAGTTTTAATAAATAGATATTAAAATATTTTTTAAAAATTGTTTCAGGAAAGATCAAACTAAAATTCATTCTGAATAAAAAAAAATAAAAATAGTACAATTACAAACAAAGGTCCTTTTCAGTCAGATTAAAAATATAAAATGTTCTTTTCTTTTTTGCTATAGAAAATGATGGGATACAGAGAAAACTAAGAATAATTTTGTAGCAACAATGAATACATCAACGGAAATGGAGTCTAGACAGGGGTTTTGAAATAGGCTGACACTTTTGCCGTTAAGATTGAAAGAAGAAATCATATATTTCCCCAAAAATTTAAACTTTTTTCAAATTTAAAGTGGATCTCCATTCTGATTAGTTCAATTGAACACACACATTTTTTTTCTGTCTTCGCACATTCATAAATAACAAACGTATTGTTTCTTATATTCAAATGAAAATCATTTTCACAACAATGATCCAACATTGCCTGATGATGGGGTAAAAATCTCAAAACATAGAAATTTCCATGTCACAATGTAAACTATATCAATTTTAATTAAAAACAAATATATATATATATATATATATATATAATGTAGAATATTTGGTATTTATGTCAGGTAAATTCCAATAGAGACAAACTCAAAAGAACTCAATGTTAAATTTATTTATTTGATTTAACAGAGTAATATAATTTAGAAAAAAATTTAGATGTACTACAATTTCATGGGTAATATGTATTTCGCCACCGATGATGATCTTACGGCTCGTCAGACCCAACTTATATATATATATATATATATATCGAAACTTATTTATAAATGGAACTGTGTCTGTGTCTGTTACCTATAGACTCCGAAACGGCTGAACCGATTTTCTTGAGAATTTCCACAGTTCTACTATAAGCGTCTGTGAGTGTTCTTAGCTAGGTTTTGTATCGAGGTACCCCCAATAAATATCAATAATTGAAAAAAATCGGGTCATAGGAGTGGTCCGATTTTAATCAAATTTGATATACTCATAGACAAAGACATAAACGATATTCAGAAGTGTCAAGGTTGCAGTTCTTACAATAGTACAGAAAATCGATTTTATATATATATATATAAAAGGCAAGATATGTGTGTGTGTGTGTCTCTGTCTGTTTCTGTTTATCTGTCTGTATGTCCTTTATACAAATCCACAATTTTTATCCGATTCTCACCAAACTTCACACAAATATTCTTTAGGCTGAGTCTGAACTCCAGGGCCATGGATTAGTTTTAAAGCTTTCATTACACTTGAGCAAGGCCGGGCTATACTGCTAATATATATATATATATATATATATATATATATATATATATATATATATATAGTTAAGTCTTTATTTATTTTTTTTAAAGTTTTCACATGTGAATCTTTAAATATATTTCAAGTTATTATAATTCACAATGGCAACATGTTAGTGTAATGAATAAGGGCTTGAATCAGAGAACCAGTAGAGTTCATTCCATTCACTTACGTGCTAATACCCTTGGGAAAGGCATGACTCCATCTCTTCATCCCCAGCTATGGGTAAAATAACAGGAGAGACTGGGTTGTATAGCTCTGGTTAAAAACCAGTCTATTGCAGTAAAAATTGGGGACCACCTGTGAAGCCAAAACTGTTTCACGAAACTTCTTAGGAAGAAGCCGACTCAGCCTGCCCAGGATGAATGCTGTGACAGACACAGACAGACAATTCACACACCCACATTGATCATTTTTATTTTACTTTATTTTTTCTAGACTTGTGATAATTATTTTTTCATACTGATTTCAAACAATCCACTATTGTAACAATGCTACTCAAAGCTCAAGAGAACTAGGGTTATTCCCCTTCATATCGGTAACATTAGACAAATAGAGTGAAATGCAGATGGTAATATTTACCGTTTCCCTACAAGGAAACATTTGGCAGTCATTGACTGGGCAGCTGGTACTACTAAAATTAGGATTTTCTTCAGACTAAAGATTCCATAAACAAAAATAATTCTACAACTGGTTTCATGGCTAATTTCTAAAACGCCTCCCGGCAAAGTTTCACACAATACCTCTCCAGATCTTCAGTGATGTCCGGCGTTCAAACAAATTTCCAAAATTGTGGCTTGAATCTGTCATCGTTTCTATTCTTAAATCCAGCAATGACCATTCAAACTTAACAATCTATGGACTGATTGAACCACCAAGTTGCATTTACAAGATGGAGAGAATGGTAAATGTTTGACTAATGTGGTACCTGGAGAGAAACAATCTTAACTAGTTACCCCCCCCCCCCCCAATGAACCATGATTCACTTGTAGAATCCTTTATTCTAGCAGGATATCCCGGCGTTGCTTGGGTGTAATGAAAGCTTTAAAACTAATCCATGGTCCTGGAGCTCAGACTCTTTGGACATTGGCACGAAAGACTAAAGTGCAATAGTTGTTTCCAGTTAAAGCGAAACCGTAGACTGAAAGAAAAATGAATGGATGTAAGTCAAATTTTGATTTCCTGGTATCGATATCAAATAAGTTTTTTATGTCGTAAACTGAATTTTGAAGGCTAAATAAGTTCTCTGAACGAATGGTGTCATGGCTGAGACTAAGAACTACAGTTATACCAACTTAGAGCCAAACCCGAAGCAAAAAACTAAAATAAAAGGGCTGAAAAACTACAGACATATAGACAGATAAACAGGCACACACACAAACATCTTGCCTTTTATTTATTTTTATATATATATATATATATATATATATATATATAAATATTATCGATTTTCTGCACTATTGTAAGAACTGCAACCTTGAAACTTCTGAATATCATTTCTTATGTCTTTGTCTATGAGTGTATGAAATTTGATTAAAATCGGACCACTCCTTCTATAACCCGATTTTTTCGATTATCGATTTTTGATATTTATCGTGGGTACCTCGACACAAAACCTAGTTAAGAACACTCGCAGACGCTTATAGTACAACTGTGTAAATTTTCAAGAAAATCGGTTCAGCTGTTTCGGAGTCTATAGGTAACGGACACACACACAGAGACAAGGTTCCATTTATAAATAAGTTTATATCACTGACAAATGCTCTTCACATTAATTTGCTCAATACACCACAAACGTACGTACATACATCATTGATATTTTCCAACATACTTTCCACTGATTTTGTTAAGTTTCATTGTTGTGCTAAATCTCTCATGGTGATTGACCTGGTTAATTTTCTCATCAATTAAAATCAAATTTGATTATTTTCAGCCTTAAAGATCTTGGTGACATTTTGTAGATTGTCAAGGTGATGAGAATGTTTTGTTCTTGTACTAAAATCAGCACGATTATTATTTTGATGCTTCAGTCCCCATTTTGTTTTTAGTTGAATTTCTGAAATATTTTGTTCACATGACATAGGCTCACCTATTTTATTTGATAATTTATTTCATTGTTAGTAACGTTATTACAGAAAAATATTTTCTTTGAATTTTATATCCTACAGAAAGTTGGGAGCATCACTGATTAATTTTAGCCTCATGTTTCTAAGCTGATTCAAGAAAGATTACTTACAATTTTTAGAGGAAAGCTCAACAAATCTAATTTGTTTCTGGTTTTTTTTTATAACAGTCAATTTGTTAATGTAATTTACAAAAACGAGAAAATAACTTGTTCTGTCATAATTCTCAAAACAAAAAAAAAAAAAAATACAGTTTCTTAATTGAACTGTGATTAAAGGTAAATACTGTTTTTGGATGTGCGTTGTGGTGCAGTGGATATCGGCTCGGAACGAGAAATCGGGGAGCCAAATTCGAATTCCAGTTGAATTCACTTACGCACAAATACCCTTGGGAAAGGGTATTAATCCATCTCTTCCCTCCAGTTATGGGTTAAATAACAGGACAGATTGGGTTCTATAGCCTTGGTCGGCAACCAGTCTACCGCAGAAAGCAATGGCAACCTACTTCGGGATAATCTTCTGCCCAGTCAGTCATGTCTCTTTCGAGACATGATCGCCCAAGTGTGTATCGCGCATGGCACTTAACTGACTGACTGACTGTTTTTGTTTTAAATAAAAGAATTTAATCTAGAAAAACTTTTCTGTCAGTTGAAGTGATTCGGAACGATTAAAATTGTTTTTCGGGATGATTAAAAAAAAAATTAGTCTAGAGCTCTCCAGTTTAACACTACAATCTATAAAGAAACTATAATTTAGACTGATAGAATTTTCTAGGGACCCATTCGAATCAAATCCATGTATCCTGGGACTCATTAAAAAGCTATTATCATTACCGTATATATAAATGTTTTACTTTGTTGTTATGATGTCTATCTTTTTATTTTACTACGAAAACACAAATCATTCAAGGTTGATCATAAAAAATAATTTCTGTTTTGGAAAGGTTTATCTTGAATCCCGTTTGAGTCTTAATATTTTTCGCTAGTATTTCTTCCATTTCCTTTCTATTGAAAACATCAGACTGGCTTTCTACTGTTGTTAGAATGAAGTGCAGATTGCAAATCAAAATTCACTGGAGTTTTTCAATTCTAAAGTTCAGTTCGATATCTTGATGACTTCAGTTCTCCATGCAGTAAAAATCCATTATAATCCCATGCAGACTGTTAACAGTCCTGCCTTGCTTGGAGTAGAAGAAAAAATAAAAATTAAAGCAATAAAATCATACCTTTTCCATGCTTTTGTGCACTCAGATAACCAATTTCACTCTCCAAGCCAATAACCACTGTGTTATGCTCATATCCAAAGATAGACATACGAGTGGATGAAATAATTATTTTAAACAGAGCACATCTTTGTTTCTCGGATCTTTCAATGCAATTTAGTGAACGAGAAGGGAAAATAACCCCACTTTCAACATGGGGCTTATGTCATGTCAAAACACCACTTCCCATACTGTCACCAAAGTTAAGCAATGTCAAGCCTGGATCCTCTAACCATTTTTTCTTATCATTGTTCACTGACTGACCTGAACAAAATTTGTGATAAGATTTACTATAGAAACCAGTCAGAATTAATAATGATAAACGAGCCGTATATTTTGCAAGTTTACACAAGTCAAAGAATAACTTGCCACTAAAAATAAAGATGAAAATAACTCCATTAAGCAACCATCCGTGTATAAAGACACGTTTGAATTCAAACCAGATGAAATATATCATCCTCCTTGACCAGTTGCCACGCAAGACCCAGTTCATCACCCATTTTACCAATAGCTAGGGGAATTCATATCTTCCTAAAAGATATTAGCATATTTCATAATATGCATATTACATAAGTGAATGTAACTCAACTCTCATTCCTCTTTCTAAACTGCCCCCCACATTACTCTACCTCATCTTTTTTTTTTTTTTGTGTGTGTGTGTGTGTGTGTTTTCTAAACATACTGTTAAATGTAACAGACAATTATGTTTAATCATGAGCCGTTCTAAACATAATTTCAGGTGAAAATAAAGACAAAAATTTGCAAACATTTGGATAATTTTTTATTAAATTGGTTCTAAGCTTTCGGCTCACATGAGCCATCTTCAGAGAGGTTACAGGGACATAAACATAAAGACATCCACCATCAAAGATGATTTTATCGTGTTGACATAAAACCTCTCTGAAGATGGCTCATATGAGCCGAAAGCTTAGAACCAGCATAATAAAAACTTATCCAAATGTTGGACAATTTTTGTCTGTTTTTTACCTGAAATTAAAGCCAAAATACGATGTTTAGAACGTCTCATGATTAAACATAATAGACATTCATTGTCTGTTATATTTAACAGTATATGTTTAGAAAATTATCTGCTGCTTCGATACACTATATATATATATATATATATATAGTAACATAGGGTGCACATCCATTTTTTTTTTTTTTGTGGGTTGGACGGGTCTTACTAACATTTGCATATCTTAGTTTGAAAATTATTTTGTATTTTAGTTCATTTTTGGATATTTCATCCCCTCCCCTCATTTCATTAAATCATTTATATATTATATTATTGTATATAGATTCATTTTTAATGTCATGGGTTTGTTTTCCCCTTTTTAGGTGCCCCTTGTGGTTTGGGAGGTGATGGATGGGTTCTTGTGATGAATGTGAAAATTGTTAATGAGTGATAGGGTTGGGATAGTGTTTAGCTAGGTCTAGGATAGTTAGTGAAGACCAATGCGAGTTTTGTCCCCCTCCCCAATTCACCCTTGTGCCACAATTAAATGTAATAGTTAATAAAACTATACATATGTATTTATTAACACCTGAATAATAATACTATACATATGTATTTATTAACTAACTATTACTAACTATAATAAATATATATATATATATATATATTATATAACTGTAAACTTATCGCTATACTCATTTCGAAAAACCCTCTGAATATATACAGAGGAAAAAATGGTAATAAAAAAAGAACGAGCTAAGCACTTGAACATCAAAGTATGTAGCCCAAAGAAAAAAACCCGAGACCAGTAACCTAAAACAAAAAGCGCTCAATACGCAAGTAGAGCAAACAAAGTAAATAACTAACCTAGAGAACGAACAAACCTACCAAGGTTTCACCTAATTGGATTTTCAGAAAAGGAAGGAAGATATATATATATATATATATATATATATATATATTATCCTATGTCTATTCAAATCAAATCCATGTGTCCTGGGACTCATTAAATTAACATTAAGACATTGAAGTTATGCAATCATCAGGTGCATATTTCAGTTTGAAATATGCACCTGATGATTGCATAACGCATGAAACTAAGTCGTGCCAGAGACATAGGATAATATGTGTGTGTGTATATATACATATATTTTATGTCCTATGTCTATTCATATGCAAGTGATCATAGCCCTCCACACCTTCCTGTTCCTTGTAGCTCTTAATACATTGTCTTATTTCTCCCAAACCCTGCTGTCATACATTTGCACAAGTCTAACAAGTATGTTACTGTTTTCTCCCGTCTCTTTCCTGCTGTTCGCCTTGTGAGTATCAGATTCTCCAAGCCATCCTCATTACGTGTCCCAGAAACTGCAGTTGTCTCTTCCTGATGCTAAGTTTCTTTTTCGTTTCCATTGAAATTCATAATTACTGTAGAAGAGACCACCGTCTGATCCAGTGGACAGTAGCCAAGTGGTATGAAGCATATCAGATCAGACAGCAATCTCTTATTAAGCTTCTCAAATACACAGGCTTATAAACATAATTCAATACCGTTTAAAAAGCATTTACTCAAACACATTAGAACATGTAAATAACTACAACAAAATTGTTTTTCCAAATGTACAATGTCTCATCAGATAGTTAAAAAATTTTAACTCCCTTATGAGACTGTTTTTTTTTAATGTGGAAATAAAATGTACAATTTTGTAGTAGTATTTACATGTTCTAATGTTAAAGTTTAATAACAATATATACGTGTTTTTTTGTTTTCCATGTGGACAATTTGTAAAAGTATACTCAGTTATAATTCGAGATTATACCTGCTTGCTTGTTATGGTTTCGGGGTTTGTTTTTTTTTTTTAATCATAATAACGAGCAAGCAGGTATAATCTCTGATTATAACTGAGTATACTTATATATACTTGCTTTCCCAACAGCTACAATCTCCAAGAATTTAAGTCAATAGTCATCTCCTATCTCACTAACCTGCATCCTCTTTTTCATGCTTCTTTCTCTGTCCATTCCACTCTCATCAGTATTCTCATCCTTCTCTTACCCACTTCCTGACACTCCCTATAACCTGTCACTCTTTCTCAATATTCCTCCTATGTAACCCCCTGCAAAACAGTGGCAGTAAAATGCCTTGCTTGGGGCGATATGATTATAAAAAAGAAAATTATATATATATATATATATATATATATATATATATTTGATTGATTGTTTACTACTTAGTTTTTGGTCAGAATAAAATTAGACCAGTACACATTGTATTAAAAAATGTCCAATACAATTATATTCTAGAACTTTTGAATATTTTCCATTTTTAAACGAGTTATTTCGCTACCCAGATTTCTACCAATAGTGGTGTCTTCAAGCAATTTTTAATAACTGATTTTACTGTTTTTCTTTTTAAGAATGCTCTTGTAACGGTGTTCTATTTAAACGCTCACGTGGCAGGGAATTTATGAACACGCATTGTTTAAATTCAAACGAATTATGGCGTTTTCATCCATGGTAGTATGAACCTAAGAGGTATTTCTTAGTATGGATGCATTTAGTCACAATTTCCGTTCTTTTATTTTGTTCCCAAACACAAACGAACTATTTAATGAAGGAACAGAAATTATGACTAAATGCATCCACACTAAGAAAAATGGTAAAATCAGTTATTAAAAATCGCCTGAAGACACCACTCATGGTAGAAATCTGGGTAGCAAAATAACTTGTTTAAAAATGGAAAATATGTGTGTGGGTGTGGGTATTTTGTTACAGAAAGTCCTAAAGATTAACAAAATGGATTTAACAACCGACATATTTATTTCTTTCAACATTATTTTTCATTTGAAACTCATATTTGAGTAGATATTCTGTTTTTAATCAAACAGTGTATTTATTTCTCGTGGCCTGATTATTTACGATGAGTTTTGTTACAAAAATGTGTGTCATTCAGCAAGATTCGAACATGTGACCAGGGGAAATAAATATATAAATATACTGTTTGATTAAAAACAGAATCTCTACTCAAATATGAGTATCGATTAAAAATAATGTTCAAACAAATATATATATATATATATATATATATATATATATATATATACACACACACACACACACATATAAGTCCTATGTTGATGGCACGCCTCGGAATTTTATGCAATCATCGGGTACATATTTCAAACTGATTGTTTAATAGATTTGAATTTAAGCTATTTTTTAATTTTAAAATTTTAATTTTTTTTATCTCCATGTAGTCTTTGTCAATTTAAATTTTACTCTTGTCAAAAAGCAATAACCTAACTTTATAAGATTTAGCTCTCATGAACATCAAGTGAACTTAAATTTAAATCTAATAAATGGTCAGTTTGTAATATGCACCTGATGATTGCATAACGGCTGAAACTCCAAGTTGTGCCATCAACATAGGACAATACGTGTATGCGTATATATAATAGCTTTGTTCATACTATATTGAGCACTGTTTTATTAACACTTGAATAATATTATACATGTGTGTACCCTCGTATGTATATTTGTTAACACACGTACATATATATATATATAGATAGTTAATTTTTTTAACATTTTAATTTAATTTATCAATCTGACAGATTTCTATTACTTTTTAAATGTTACTTTTCAATTGAGGAGACTATCCATTTATCAAGATGAGAAATCTTATTAAAGAGGCGAGTGCAAATTTTTCTTCAATAAGATTTCTAACCAGTAGACAAAAATAATTAAAATACTGTTTAATAAATAAATAGAATATCTACTCTAAACTCAAATATATGTATCCACTAAAAATAACATTTCAAGTGATGTGTGTGTGTATATATATATATATTAAATTTGTTATACAATTAAAATTAAAAATCCATTGCAACATGGAAATTTCTGTTTCGAGATTTCTCTCATCATCTGGCAATGTTAGTTGTGAAAATTTTCACAACTAAAATTGCCTGATGATGAGATAGACATCTCAAAACAGAAATTTCTGTGTCATAATGTATTTTTAATTGTAAATGCCAGAGAATTTAAAATCATAAAACCTTGGGCTTCTTAACCTTGATATATAAGTAAATAACTAACCTAGAGAGCCAACGAACCTACCAAGGTTTCACCAAATTGGATCTTCAGGGAAACTTGGCTCAAGATCCAATTTGGTGAAACCTTGGTTGATTCGTTGACTCTCTAGTTTAGTTATTTACTTAGTTTGCCCTACTTGCGTATTGAGCGCTTTTTGTTTTAGGTTACTCGTCTCGGGTTTTTTTCTTTGGGCTGCGTACTTTGACTGACATTCAAGTGCTTGGCACATTCTTTTTTTATTACCATTTTTTCCTTCCATGTATGTACTCGGATGGTTTTTCGAAACGAGTATAACGACAAGTTATGTATATATTAGTTCTTCTTGTTCCCTATGGAACATTTGGCTCCCTTTAGCATTGCATTCAAATGAAAGCTGACCAATCGTGGCAGTTTGTGTTCATTTCGATATGCAGTAGAATTTTCACAGAGAATTTGGATTCAAACCTTATCCAGCCACATGCATACAAACTTTTTAAGGGTAGGCTGAAATGTTCATAGGCTGACTACGAAGAAATGATGCCAGAGCTGTGAAACCTTGCATGTATTAATTTTAACTATTTTTATTAACTGCATTGTTTCTTTCCAAGTAAAGTAACATCTGTTTAAAAAAAACCATCAACCACAGATATGACATCATCTCATCACTGTGATGCTAGTTCCTAGCCAAATGTTTTTTTTTATGCTACAGAAAGGATGATAGGAAAATAAGGAGGGTCATCAACTATTTCAAAGCAACTGTCATACATGATAGCCATTGAAACTAAGGACTTGTGTGCTTGAGCATTGTCTTGATGAAACAAGATCTCTTTCGTCAGTTTGGTCTTGATAGCTTTCTATCACTGCTTCAGTAAATTAACATATTACTCTCCATCAAGGGTGTGGCCATTTTTAAGTCAATAAACACAATACCTTCTGCATACCAAAAAACTGATGAACAGTCATCTTTGAACAGTCAGGTGTCAGTTTACCTGGAAAGAGACAATATACTTATTAATAAGAAAAGTTGAAATTGATGCAAGCAAGATTTTACAGCTCTAGCTTCACTCCTTCATAGTCAGCCGTCAGCCTATGAACTTTTCAGCCAACCATCATACCTGGAAACAAACAATACACTTATTAACAAGAAGAGCCAAAATTAATGGATGCCAAATGTCATGGATTAGGCATCACTTTTTCAAAGTCAGCCTATTAAACTTTTAGCTCCCCCAAGTGTGTGTGTGTGTGTGTGTGTGTGTGTGTGTGTATATATAAAAAATCACAGCTCATCAGTAATTAAAAAAAACAGAATATCTACTAAAATAATGTCCAAACAAATCATTATATATATATGAAATGATTTGTTTGAACATTATTTTTTATCGATACTCGTATTTAAGTAGATATTCTGTTTTTTTTTGTTTTTTTTTAATTAAACAGTATTATATATTTATATCTACCGGCCTGATTATTTATGGTAAATTTTTATTACGAAAATGTGTGCCATTCGGCAGGATTCGAACCTGCGACCCCTATCTATATAGGGGAAGCTACCATTTGATCTGGCAACGTCTTAGACCTCTCGACCATGAATAGCCTCCAGTCTAAACAAGGTTTTTATCAAGCCTATATAACAATTTTCGATCCATTGTAAACAAACATATCTGTCCTGGAATGTATCGTAATGTCAACATATTACGGAAATTAACGAATTTTAATGAAACTTGGTTATAAACAACCAACTATATATATATATATATATATAGTCATCTGCAGACAGATCTGTTTTGCTGTATCACAGCTCATCAGTACAGTTAGACTCCGATTGCTTTTAACCCAGGATTGAAACCTGACCGAAGTGGCGCCAGTCGGCGATTCTACCTCTGGGCCATGGGCGCATGGTAGAAGGCAGACTTTTTAGCATGTATATTATCATTATACATGACCAATAGCCAGAGAGCTCTAATATATATATATATATACACACACACACACACTGATTGAGCCCTCTGGAAGAATGGTAGACTTTGTAAAAACAGTAGCTACTCAAGCATTTACGCATCATTCATTCAGTAATGAATATGAACACTCTCAGCTACTGGCGTATGTTTACATTGTATATAACATGCTAAAAATCTGCCTTCTACTGAGCGCCCATAGCTCAGTGGTAGAATCACTGACTGATGTCAATTTGGTTGGGTTTCAATCCTGGCTAGAAGCAATCGGATGTCTAACCGTACTGATGAACTGTAATACAGCGAAACAGATCTGTCTGCGGATGACTATATATGGTAGGAAACTAATTTGTACATGTTCTAAACTATAATTTATAAAAAATATTCATAGCTCTATTAGTCTATTGAGCACTGTTTTAAATTAATGTTTTGGCCGTTGCAAAAATTTTCTTCGTAACTTATTCTTTCGGGGATATATATATATATATATATATATATATATATATATATGGTAGTAAACAGTAATTTGCACATGTTATAAACTATAATCTATATTATAATTCTGCATGCTCCTTCCTTAGTTCCTCTGTCTGTTACGCCACACTCTCTACACGAGCTTTTCCTTCCCCTCTATCTTTTTACTCTCCTCAGCCTTTCGCTCACCTTTGCCAAACGAAAGAGTAGTAAAGAGTGAGAGAGTAGGAGGAGAGAGCCTATAGTATTACTGTAGCAGTAGCAGATTAAGCTGGTGGTTGTAGCAGTAATTGTACGTGTGTGTAGGTACTGTACAATATAGTAAAAATAGGTAGGTAGGTTTGTTGTCGTAGCCCACCACCTAATAATGAAATTCCTGGCCTCTTTTACACCCTTGGCCATTACTCATTTGGTCTTTTCTGTTTACAATAGACACAGGAGCCATGATTTTTCAGTAATAAAAATTTTTCTCTTTCAAAATCTCTCACAAAATAGTGTACAGTATTTTGGTTATGGTCTGTGCATAGGCCACTTAATATAAGATTACAGTAAAGTAGCTTCTATGGACATTACTTTTATAGATATTTTAATAAAATTACACTGGGTTATCATTATTTTATTATCCAATACCTTTATGTTTGAAGACGTTACTATCATTTGCAGTATGACAAAGTAAAATTTTTCCAGGAAATCATAATTATCCTTCCGTGGAAATTCCACAAGTTCTGCTAGTTTATAATGAATATTCATAGCTCTATTTCTTTATTCACTTGGAGATATATATATATATATATGTGTGTGTGTGTGTGTGAGAGAGAATACCAATAACTGTATATATGCAGTTTTTCTTTGTTTTCTTCAAACATTGAAGAGAAACAACCAAATTTTTGTTTATCTGCCAAGATTCAACTTGATTTTCTTTCTTACCATTCAATAAGAAAACAAAATGAATGTCTTGTACATTTATTCGTAACAAAAAAAAGAAAAAAAATTAGAAAGAAATATTGAAATAAAATAAATAAAATGTTTTCTTTTACTCATGGTACAATCGTTTATTGGTCAAGCAAGTGTAATTTCATCTGCCCTGTAAGTTTGGTTGTTGGCAGCTGGAAACTTTATTTTTTGTGCTGTTCATTAGCTCCAACATTCCTCTGGAGAGGGACCACATCTCTCTCTCTCTCTTCACAAGAGGGGGTAATAGCCACTGGCCAAAATGATTTGGTTCAGTTTTTCCTCTTTTGCTCTTCGGCAATGACACAACTGAAAATGAAAAAAAAGATTTCAGTTTATTTCTTTGACATTTTCTAAGCAATTTGAAATTTCTTTGTTCATGTCGATAAACAGCACGGGAGTGTAGACAACCAGACAATGTGAACACAAACATAGAAAGTGACAGTCACCAAGCAGGATCAACTTCTATGTCCATAATCTTAGTATCTTCAATATTGAACACTCTTGCCCATACATGAAGCAGAAACAGTTTGTTTTAATTTTTTTTTTTTTTACTAAATAAAAGGCTTGAGAGCCACTTAGGATAATGTGTTACTGAGTGAGGAATAAGATTTGAAGGAAGACATTACAATAATACCAGTCAGCTAAGTGACACACTTCTCTACATTAATTCTATTGGCACACTATCCTCATATTTAATATCAAGCGCTTTATAACAAAAAAATCTGCTTACTTAAAATGTCTTCCCACCAGTGTTAAAAAAAAAACAAACAAAAAAAAACTAAACATCATTACAATTTAACACAATATCAACCATGACAGTTTCTTGTAGCCTACTTGATAAGAGCACACTGCTATATATATATATATATATATTAAAAAAGGATTAATTCAAAGATGTTGAATGGCCATTTCGATATGAAGATCCCCACGGGGAACGACACATCACCTCAGCAACAGATTTATTTTCCATTTGTATACAAGTTATTACACGACCTAGGTTTCTACCATGAGTGGTATCTTCATTTGCAATAACTGATTTTACCATTTACTTTTTTTTTTCTTTTTAAAAAGAACACTCACAAAATGTTTTTTTTTTCTGAACACACATGTGGCAGGGAATTTTTGAACGCACAATTTTTAAAATTACAAGAAATTATAACGTTTTCATCCATGGTTGTATGAACCTAAGAGGTATTTTTAGTATGGTTGTACTTAGTCATAATTTCTGTTCTTTCATTCAATGGTTCGTTTTTGTTTGGGAATAGCATAATCGATAACTTTTCTTCCTGGCAGTCTACATATTTTGTCACTGTTGTAAGGCTTGGCTGTTTTTACTATACTCCACGTTATGTCTGGGTCTTTTCTGTATTTTGATTTTAATTTCCACACGGCTAGCCAATTTTGTACAGTTCTTTAAGTTTTCTATTTTAAATGTAGACTTGTGATTGAACCACCTGGTCTTAAAGGTGTCTTTAGTTGATCCCAAATATATTTTATTTTGGCCATTTGGCTCATGTACTTTTGCCTTGTAAATGACTTCCTTTGTATTGCAAAGTCCTTGAAGTGGACATTTATTTTTGTCCCTGCAGTTGCATTGCAATGCTATTTAAATTTCTGGCATTTTGTTTTTTATGAAACTATCTAAATTATAGTACAACTATAACTTAGCTTAATTGTGTTTCGGTTGAAAATTTTGTTTAGTTCTGAGCCTTTTATATAGATATAATTTGTTTGACATTATTTTTAATCAATACTCATATTTGAGTAGATATTCTGTTTTTGATTAAACATTGTTTATTTTATTTCGACCGACCTGATCATTTACGATATATTTTGTTACCAAAATGTAAGAGTATATGGTCAGAAGTGAAGAATACAAAGATTATGCCTCAATCATAAAAAAAATTAAGTAGTCAAAAAAAATCCCGAAAACCAGAGTTTGTTTGTTTGTTTGTTCCTGTTTAACGGCCTATCAACATCTAAAGGGTCATTTAAGGCCGGAAGCGTATTTTTATTTTAAATGAAAGTTATTTCCTGGAAACAGGCTTATTCGGAACACAGCATGCTATTTTACCCATAGCTAGGAGGAAATGTTATAGTTTATATGTTTATGTTGAAGCTATATAATAAAGTTAAATTTTATTAAATAGGTCAATTTTCCGAAGGAAGGCTAGTATTCTGTCCATGTTGATGTTTCAAATAAAGATCTTAAGTTCTGTACTTTATAAAACTGTTGACGAATTTTTGCCAGGTCTGTACAATCAATTAGTATATGTCTTATGCTATTATTCATCTGGCATTTAGAGCATTTGGGCCGGATCTACTCCTCTTAACAGTCAGGAGTGGGTAAAAAAGGTGTGTCCTATCCTAATTCGAGCCAGTATTACCTCTTCCTTTCTGGATTTCCTTAATGCACCTCTCCACTCTCCCAAATTTGGTTTAATTTGGAAGAGTTTGTTGTTCTGACAGGTCGACCAACGTTTTTGCCATTTGAGCTGAATATATCTTTTTATTGCAGGCCTTTGATCTGTGAATGGGACCTTTATATTGAAGATATCCTCTCTCAGAGACTCCTTTGCAGCCATGTTCGCTTTCATGTTACCACAAATGCCAATGTGGCTGGGGATCCAACAAAAGACAATATTCTTGGTTTTGTTCATCACGTTTAATCGATTTAAAAGTTTAACGATAATCGGGTTATTGAGATTCTTGTTGTGGATGGACAATAGTACAGAGAGTGAATCAGAGAATATAACGAAGCTGTCACTTACATTGTCAGTGACTAGATCAAGTGCCAGCTCAACAGCTGTGGCTTCACCACTAAAAATTGATGCTCCATCAGGTAGACGTCTTTTTTTGTGACGTTATTTAGTAGGGCACAGCATCCACATTTCTCACCTTCTTTCGATCCATCTGTGTATACATGTTTATAGGAAGGGAAACTATTGACAATCTTGTTCAGTTCTTCATAGAAATCAGTAGGGTTGGTCTTTGATTTAGGGAATTTGGTGAGGATTTAGTAATACTGTTGGTTGGATGATTTCCCATGGAGGGCTTTCTGAAATAAGTGATTCGTGGATTCACTCCAGGTTTATATTGGATTCTCTGATGATTTCTTTCATCCTAAGGCCAAATATTTTAATTGTTTTCTTTTTCCTATCATAGAGAGGGTGATATAATGGGTTTACAATACATTCGTAGGCAGGATTGGATGGGCAAGAGAGGATTTTGGTCAAATATTGTAAAGCTAGTTTGTTGCGGCAAATTGATAATGGCGGTTCATTGGCTTCTGCATATAGACTATCAATGGGAGAAGTTCGAAAGGCTCCCAAGGCCAGTCTAAGCCCCTGATGATGAACAGTGTCTAATGACTTTGTATATGACTTTCTGGTGGCACCATATATGTAGCAGCCACAGTCCAATTTCGATCGCACTAATGATCTATATAACTTCAGTAAGGTTTGTCTATCAGCTCCCCAATCTGTGTGGGCAATAACTCGCATCAGCTGGATAGCTTTGTTACATTTGTTTTTTAAGTGTTTAATGTGTGGAATAAAGGTGAGTTTTTTATCCAGTATTAGTCCTAAAAATTTATGTTGGTCTACAACGGGAATCTGAGTCCCGTTCAGTTTTAACAGAGGATCTGGATGTAATTTTCTAAGCTGGCAAAAGTGCATGCATTTTGTTTCGTTAGTGGAGAAATTAAATCCATTCTTGGTTGACCATTTTTTTATTTTGTCAATGCATTGTTGAAGCTGCCGCTCAGTTATGTGGACATACCTTGAGCTGTAGCAGATTAAAAAATCATCGACATACAGTGAGCAATCCACACCTGGGTTTATACAGCCAACAATATCATTGATTTTTAAGTTAAATAATGTTACAGATAAAATACTCCTCTGTGGGACTCCCATTTCTTGTTACTTGGGGTCCGAGAGGCATGCTCCTACACGGACATTAAATAATCTGTTGTTTAAAAAGTTATTGATGAAAATAGGTAGTCTTCCCATCAGTCCAGCTTCTTTGAGATTTTTCATGATACCATATCTCCATGTGGTATCGTATGCCTTTTCCAAGTCAAAGAAAATAGCAGTAATATGTTTTTTTTGGATAAAGGCATAAATAAAAGTTTCCAGTCTTATTAAATGATCCATAGTACTCCGCTGTTTTTGGAAACTGCATTGAAGATTGGTTTTTTGAAATCAATAAAACAATAACCAAACTAATCTGTTATTAACCATTCTTTCAAGAGTCTTACATACACAGCTTGTTAGTGCTATGGGGCAGTAATTGGAGGGGCCAGATGCATCTTTTCCTGGTTTTACTACAGGAATGACTATGGCTTGTTTCCATATGGCAGGGATATTACCACTGATCCAGATGTCATTAAAAATAGATAGTAAATACTTCAATGATTGATCAGGTAGTTGTTTTAAGAACTCACACGCTATCTCGTCTGGTTCCTCAGCTGTGTTATTAGCCTTCTTTAATGAATCCTTCAGTTCATTAAAAGAAAAAAGGTTTATTATACTCTTCTTCATTATTACTTTTAAAGTTCAGCTTGATTTTTTTCTGATTCCTGTTTAATAGTCTGAAATATGGTTTTACTTTTGGTGTTGTTATTAATTTTAGAAACAAAGCTCTTCCATGACTCCCATTTGGCTTCTTTTATTATTCGGCATGCTTTAGCCCTGCATATTTTAAAAAGGTTTAAATTCTCAGCAGTGGGTTGGTGGTTGAATTTTCTTAATGCAGCACACTGTAGCCTGATAGCCTTTTTACAATTGTCATTAAACCAAGGCCGGTTATATTTAGTTGAAGAAGTTGTTTTAGGGATACATTCCTCAGCTATAGAAATAATAGTATCTGTAAAATGAGTGATTGAGTCTTTCTCATGTTTTCCAGGTAGAAGTTTATATTTGCATAATTGTTTGAATTTATTCCAGTTGGCTTTTTTAAGGTTTCAGTGAGGTATTTTTGATATTATTTCAGGGCCAGTATGTTCTAATGTTATTGGGAAGTGTATTCAGAGAAGTTGCGGAGTTTAATACTTTCAGACGGTTTTAAAAAAGTTTCTTGTAGACATATTATTAAAGGACATAGACTGGATATTAGTAGAAGAAGTTCGTTCAGATTGGCTTTTATACCTCTGCAATTCCATTGAATTATTTTGCTGGTCATAGTTAAATTTTATGTATTTGATTTCTGTTTATCTTTATGAGTATTGAAATGGTTGTTTTCTACAGGAGGGATACTCTCCGTTTCCATGTCTTCTGAATCTACAGATGTGCATCAGTTATTTTTTGGTGTTTTTCTCCACTACAGTTCTTTGTTTAGAAGAAGATCTCTGTACAGTCTGCTCCTGAATAGTAGTGACTTTCTTTGGAGGAGGGGACTTAGATTCCTTCCGTAAAGTTGATTTTTTTAGATCGTTTCCCTCTGGAGAAGAGGTATTTGATGTTGATGGTTTTTCCATGCTTGAAGGTTCAGTGTTATTGTTAGATTCAGTGAGTGGATTAATTTCTTTCAAGAAAGCGGGGAGTGTTTCTGGTGTAAGTTTTGATAATTTACTGAGTAGGAGTTTGCAAGAATGGCATTCTTGTTTTTCAAAGTTGTTTGGTTTTGGTTTAGTAACTGATGCATATGATTTAGTGGGGAATAAGCCAGTTGCTTCGACTATCTTTCTAGCTTCAGAGAAGGATATATTACGTGTAAACCTGATAGTGTTGATCTCTTTTTCTTTTTTCCAGATTATACATTGTTTGGAGTCTGATGGGTGATCTTCAAGACAGTTAACACATTTTGCTTTTTTGTTACATTCTTGCCCATGGTTGTCAGAGTCTCTTTCTCCACATCTTCTGCATGTTGAAAGTCTCGTGCACCTGTCTTTATGGTGTCCAAAAAGTTGACAATTGAAGCACCATAGAGGGTTTGGGATGTACTGGTTGACCTTTTCAATTGTAAATCCTATTTTTAATTCCTTCGGGACTTTGGGGAGGTTGAAAGTGAATATATATGTGTTTGTTTCGATGATATCTGTTCCTTTTCTAATTTGAATACATCGTACGTCTATCACACCTTGTGTTTTTAGCTGAGTCTTAATTTCTTCGATAGTGCAGAGTGAAAGCTCAGTGCTTCTGACTACCCCTCTAGATTTGTTCAGTGTGTTGTGTGGATATGCTTTTATCTTTATTTCAGAAAAGGTTTTCATTTTTAAAAGTGTATCAGAATATGATTTTTTCTCTACTTGGACAAGTAGCGTACCATTTGTAAGTTTCTTTACCATCTTTGGTACTATAGCACCAGAAAGTACTTTTTCAATAACAAATGGGGATATCTTTGTTAACTGTTTTTCTTCTAACGACTCCAAAACAAACTGAGGAAAACGTTTTGTAATAATAAACTCACTTTCTGAGTCTGATGGAGATTCTATATGGGGGCGTTTGGAATATTTATTAGACATACTATATAATATATTATTCATTGGAGGGTTATCCCCACCCACCAAACCAGGCTGGAGCCCATGAACGGGATCTGTCAGGGGGAAAACCCATTCGACCTGACAGATCAGGGACTTCCCCTCCAATATACTCGACGGCGCGAGAGACCCGGAGCACCTGTCTCCTCCCTCTGTGCACCGCCCCATAATGTAGGTGCACAGCTGGATGGCTTGCAGCCATGTCCGGCCCTATGTATCTTGCACCGTCGATTGACTCTTAGCCAGCGCCTTCTAACATCTATTCATAGAAAGCTGGTGGTAGTTTTCTTATATATAACTTTCCATGGTCTGGTAGTTTTTGGTTTTTTTTTTTGGGGGGGGGGGATATGTATGGTAGGATACATCAGTCTTGGTAGAAAATGTTTTTGGAGGGTATGTTTGGGAGTAGATGTTAGGGCTTGACCTGACCAGCTGGTTGATCGGATCAGGCCTCTCCGACCGCCCATCTAACCCAGGTAAGGGCCCAAGTGATGTGTTGCAGGACCATGACCTCTTTGCACCCGGGCCATGGCTTGCTCAATCACCAGGATCCTGTCCCCAGATGACACGGATTGCCACCCACGGCCAACAGGTGGCCCCATTGAGAGACTTTTACTCTGTGCAGGGGGGCAGTTGGCGTATTCTGATGCCCCACCAACAGGGCATGAAAAGCAGAGTAATGCAAAATTGAGTCAAGATAAATTTCATAGCATCTCCCCTAAATTTGCATTCTGGTTGCACAGATTGCAAGTGCCAAACATATTCAGGCACTTGCAGCACGAGGAAGTGGGAAAATGAAGCTATACAAGCAAGCAAAATTTATGGAAAATGATCGACAAGGGATTTTTGTGAAGTTGCTTTTTCTTATGTCCAAGCACTTTCCATGGAAGTCACAATAGAGCAGCAAGAGGCTTGCTACATCCCGCACAATTTGTTACCTTCAAGGACTCACAGTCTGGTAAGTGCAACCTGGACAAGCTCCCATCCAAATATGACAACAATACTCCATTCTTTGTCTGACCTGGTTCTTGTAAAGGGAGACGATAGCTTGAGGAGTCAGGTACTTACTAGAATGGTACAGAGAGCCAAGCATTTTACCTATCGTTCCACCCTAACAAGCATTCAAAATAAATATTTCAGACCTGAAGGAGACTACCACCACCTTTAAATTGGTTGTTTTTCATTTTTTGTTTTTCACTTTTTTCAATGCAATCTTGTTGATTACACCCTAAATTTTCTGATTGACAAAAAAAATTTGGAAAAATTTCAGTATTTAAAATGGGGGGAGGGGTGGCTCAGTTTTTAATATAACATTATAGTAAATTGATCCTCCATTTTGGAACCACTAGCTGGTACAACATTATCACCACCTGTAAATTGGTTGATTATTAATTTTTTTTTTCAATGCAATCTTATCAATTAAACCCTAAACTTTCCGAATGACAAAAAAAAAAAAAATTTGTAAAAATTTCAACATTTAAACAGTTGAGGGTGGGGGGTGCTCAGTTTTTCATACAATCGACCCTGTCCAATTAACTTTTTTGCTTGCACATATTCAACAACTGAATCCTTTGCGAAATTTCTGAATAAAGCCATTCTTGGAGTTTCCAAGGAAGATGTCATCATACGAACTGAAGAAAACTTGAAAAAGACAAAACCAAAAGCAACAACTCGTCACAAAAAAACCAAAACAAAGCGACCCCAATGTGAGTGGTTCCAAAATGGAGGATCGATTTACTATAACATTGTATGAGAAAGCAAGCCCCCTGCCCACTAAAATTGTTTAAATATTGAAACTTTTTCAAATTTTTTTGATAATTGTAAACTTTATGTAATAACTGATAAGACTGCACTGAAAAAAGTTTAAAAAAAAACAACAAAAAAAAAAAACAAAAAAAAAACAAAAAAAAAAACAACAAATTTAAAGGTGGTGGCAGTCTCTTTCAGGTTCAGGTTAGCCAAATATTTAAATATCACAAATGCCATATATGAATTTATTTCCACTTTAAAAGATTGTGTCCTTTTATGATGCAAAGAAACATCAAATTTGTATGTTGGCCATGAAACTATCATTCTAACCAGTTGATCTTGATAATGGCCACAAGTAAACTTGAAAGTCCCTGATCACAAACATTTGGACAATATTTTTATGCACTGGACCCAGACACATGGTCTCTTCTATGTAAAACAAAAAGCTAACTAAAGTAAAACAAGGTTTATACCCATTTTTTTTTTTTTATCTATAATTGCAATATAGTGAATTTAAGAAACAAAAAAGGTTTTTTTTTCTCTGATGTTATTAAAACATTGTTTTGAAATAGCAAAGGTGAATTATGACCTTTCCATAAGTTTTAAGAGGTGATTCTCAAAATCCCAAACAAGAAATTTAACATCTAAGATAAGTTTAAGACAGAAGAGGAATTGGAGCAGGCATTTCAATTACCTATACAATAATGAAAAAGGTTCCTAGATAATCATTCAAAATGGGGGAGAAATTGAGAAAACTTGGGATCACAAGGGGAGGAACACTGAGGAATGACTGAGATAAAATAAAATCTTATCCAAACATTGACTACAAAGATGAAAAGAAAAAACTTACAGTCCTTTCTTCCATGAATCTGTGTTTGAATTCCTCTATATCAATTTTCCCTGGAGAAACAAAATTGATCATCATCATCATAATTATTACCCTCACAAAAAATTTTAAAAAATATACAAAAAACAATTTGGAACAAAATATTTTTTTGCAAAACATTCAATGAAAGTAAATGCAGAATTAGGATTTCAAGTCATCAAAATATCCACTTGTCAGTTTGTATGAGTTGCAGAATAAAGGAACTAAAAACAATATATTTGGAGGTTGAGATTTTTTTCAAGACTTTTCAGAATGAGGATAAAAACAATTATCGTGAAATGGAAAGTCATAAAAGGAAAGCAAAAGTGATGATAAGAATTACAATGGAGGGAGAGTAAGGATGAATAGAAGAATTACAATGGAGGGAGAGTAAGGATGAATAGAAGAATTACAATGGAGGGAGAGTAAGGATGAATAGAAGAATTACAATGGAGGGAGAGTAAGGATGAATAGAAGAATTACAATGGAGGGAGAGTAAGGATGAGTAGAAGAATTACAATGGAGGGAGAGTAAGGATGAGTAGAAGAATTACAATGGAGGGAGAGTAAGGATGAGTAGAAGAATTACAATGGAGGGAGAGTAAGGATGAGTAGAAGAATTACAATGGAGGGAGAGTAAGGATGAATAGAAGAATTACAATGGAGGGAGAGTAAGGATGAGTAGAAGAATTACAATGGAGGGAGAGTAAGGATGAGTAGAAGAATTACAATGGAGGGAGAGTAAGGATGAATAGAAGAATAAAAAAGAAAGGAGAGTAAGGATGAATAAAAGAATTACAATGGAGGGAGAGTAAGGATGAATAGAAGAATTACAATGGAGGAAGAGTAAGGATGAATAGAAGAATTACAATGGAGGGAGAGTAAGGATGAATAGAAGAATTACAATGGAGGGAGAGTAAGGATGAATAGAAGAATTACAATGGAGAGAGAGAGTAAAGATGAGCAGAATAATAAAATAAGAAAGGAGAGTAAGGATGAATAGAAGAATTACAATGGTGGGAGAATAAGGATGAGTAGAAAAATAACTAAGGCAGATAGAGACAAAAAGAGGAGTACAAGAGAGTAAATATGAGGACAAGAATAATAAATAAGGATAGGGACAAGTGTAAGAAGGGAAAAAGGAGAGAGGGTAAAGTTGAGTAGAAGAATAAAAGATGGATGGGAGGCTAAATATAAGGACGAATAACAAAAGAAGATGGTGAGAGGGTGACAACGAAGACAAGAGTAACAAGGAATGAAAGGAGGGAAAGGATGAGGCAAAGAACAACAAAAGAGTGAGGGAAGAGATTAGAACAAGAATAACAAAGGAAGGAGGAGTGGCAAAGAAGACAAGAATAATGTTGTGGGGGGAGAGAGAGAGAGAGAACAGACAAAAAGAACAAGGAAGGTAAATGCGAAGGAGAGTAAAAAGAGGAAATAAAACAAATCAATCACCGACCTTCAAGGAAGTCTTCTGCAATCTGTTCAGACTTCTCTTCCGATTCCATCACAGCCACTTTGATGTTGCTTTGAATACTTGTCGGATGGAACTGGTCGGACAAACTCATGTGGCGTTCACTCTCTTCCTCAAATTCATTTTGTAACACTTCCAATTCATCCAACTAAAAAGTCAATCAAACAACAATAACATTTCACAACATCTGGGCATTCAGGCTATACTTTTAAAAAACAAAAAAAAAATGTCAGCCATTGCATACACAGTCTCTCTCTCTCACATACATAAATAATTGCTGGTATCTCCTAACAAGTGGATGGAGCAATTGCTGAGGGATCTGTCTACAAAAAGTTGAGATGTTGTAAATAACAACAATCAGCTAAGTGATGAATTTCATACTTGTATTAATCATATATATATATATATATATATATATATACACACACACACACATCCCCACTTATTTTTTATATCTAAATTTAAATTGAATTTTTAAAAACAAAAAGTTTTCTTGAAGCTTTAATCTTAGATTTAATTGAAAGCCAAGAGATTAAATTTACTAATTCCAGTAAACAAAATACTCTGGTGTATTTCAAACTGAAATTATATTGATTGGAATAAAAAATGTTTGATATTTAAAAAATTCTTTAATTTTTCGGCCATTTTTGATCGATCATTATTTAGAATAGAAAACCGTTCCATCACTTGACATGTATACACATTATTTCACACATTAACTTTACCAACTCATAAATGTGCACATTCACGAATGATTTCTCTCATTTTATTTAAGAAAGAAAATCATTCCATCCCTTGACATACTTGTTACATATTTTGAACGAAAATGCATTTTGTTGCTATCACACATACTAATGTTATAGACATATACACCAGAAAAATATTTGTGTGTGTGTGAATGACTAAATGGGGGAGAAAAAAAAAAAGCTGAGTTTAATTCCAAAAAGATATCTGAGCAAGATATATCATTACTTTTGTGTGTGTGTGTGTGTGTGTGTGTGTGTGCAGGAATTTCTAGATAGAAAGTGTTTCCATCTGTTTTTGGTTTAGAAAGAAAAAAAAAAAAAAAAGAAATGGTAAAAACTTTTCCTGATCACAAATCCCTTAACCTGTTAGGGTCTAAGGGGCATTACATGCACTGCAGCTTCAGCAGCAGTTGTGTGTCTTGGGCAAGACAGCCTGACGATGCTTTTCCAGGCTGGTTTGAATTCAGAGTTGTCCTTCTAGACTGATTGTCAATCAAGGCTATAGGACCCAGTTTATCCTGCTAGTGACCTAGGGAGGAGAGACAGAGTCATACTTTTCTCAAAGATTTCAGAACATAATGAACTGAAATTTGAACTTGGTACTCTGGTTCCTCAATTTGAGATGCCATCCATTACCTCACCAAACTACTTTTACACACACTTATAACGATGATAATAACAAATAATAATTAATAATAATGAAAGTCTTCCTTCAGTGAACGTACCTTTTTTAGTAAGGATTTCTTCAGTTGTTCAGTAATTGGCCTTTTCTTTAAATTGTCTTCTGCAAACGAAACAGAAAATGTGTTACAATATAAAGTAGCAATGGCTATGCTAGTCATAATCTATTCATTCATTTTGGGTTTGGTGGGAGAAAAAAAAAAAAAGTGCCCTTCTAAGAAACTTTCAAGTTTTAATAAAAATAACATGCTATTGTGAGGATGCGTTTCTGTACAAGCTGTGATGACAGCCAAGGTCGGCTGAATAAGCATACATGAACACTCGCTATGTTTCACAGATTTGTCTCGTTATTAGGATCATGATTTTCAAAATGAGAAGAGATTTCTCTAAAATTAGAGAGTACAATTATTTTTACAGTATTTACATTATTCGAACTATTGTTCTCATCTTTGTTGCCATTTGTATGATGTTTTGGCAGTTGTATGCTCCGGTCTTCTTCAAGTGCTAGAAATTTCGAACCAAACTCCTTATTACAATCACTGGGGCATATCATTAGGCTAGAGCGTACAACGGCCGAAACTTCATACAAATGGCAACAAACATGAGGACAATAGTTTGAATAATGTAAATACTGTAAATACTATTTTTGTCAGGAAATGTAGCTGAAATGCTAACAGGTATAAAATACAGATTTCAAGATACAATGAGTGCAAAATTATTTTTATCAGAAGAAGTAAGCGAATTTATCAAAGCTAGTTCGAAAAATATTTGTCAGTGGGTTTTGACGTTATGTGACCCTTGGTCAAAATACGGCCTTGAGAATTTCCTGTTTACTGATTACCAGGACAGCTGATAAAAACAGGCAGACAATAACAGAGAGTAAGTTTTCTCCCCTTCCATTGGAAGTCAAAACGGTTAAATGATATTACATATCAAGATAGTAAGTCATATATAGGGAGGGGGAAATAGAAATCCCATACCTAATTTCAACACCCCAGTTTTGTGTCTTTTTTATACAACTGGGGTGGAAAACAAAATTCAATAAGACAGAGGCCAGTAATGAATTGAAGCAGACCAGCTGAAATAGTCTGCCCCCAGAGATATTGTAAGGGACAGTCAGTCCAAATTCAATGAGCTACAAGTTGAATAAGCCATCTTCCCGTGGAGATAAGAGAACACGAATATTATCGTGCTACTGAAATACCAGCCAACTGATATTTTTTGTGTCACTTAACAAATGGCAACGAACATGAGGACAATAGTGTTTGTTGTTATTCTTTGTTGATATCGATCACTATAATATGGCTTACTGTAAATACTACCCATTTTTGTCAGGAAATGTAGCTGAAATGCTAACAATTGTAATTTTGTATCTATTCAATATAGATAAATATCTACAAATCTACACTGTGGCTTGGTAGTCTTAAATCTTATTTTTTCATTAAATACTGTTCCTACACGTGCCTGGTCTAACCTAGTTGGTGATGCTAAGTGATCCTGTTTTGGATGATCTCAGATCAATGAACACAACGTGGGTGGAATCGACCAAAGGACAGATAGGTTGACTGGACTAAGCCAAGGGCCATATTATAGTGATCGATATCAACAAAGAATAACAACAAACACTTTTCAAGATACTTGTTTGGTTAGGAAGTATCGCAAAAAAAGAAAAAAGGGATTGTCAGTGGTCAAGAATGACTAAGCATTACAAACAGAATGGGGGATATTATATGTATAATGTAAATGCATCTGGCTTTATTATAAAACTGCATTGAAAATCAGAAAGAAAGGGATTGTCAGTGGTCAGGAATGAAGGCAAGCATTACTGAAAGAATAAGGCTATTGTATGTATAGTGGAAATGCATTGTTAATGATTTTACTATAAAAATGCATTGAAAATCAGGAAGAAATGTAAGCATTACTGATAAAATGAGGTGTTTGTGTGTGTATATATATATATATATACACACACACTATATATATATATATATATACACACACACACACATACTCTACATATATATATATATATATACACACACACACACATGGTTGGCTGGTTTTACGGTGTATCAACCCATTTGGGTCATTTAACGCGGAATCGAATTATTAAAAATCGAACAAAAAGTTAAGAACAATTTCAAGAAGTTTATATATTTAACAAATTACCATATGTAACAGACTTAAATATTTAAACTAATTCATACATTTAACAAATTCATACATTTAACAAATTTATACATTTAACACATTTTAACTATATATACATGAAAATTTGTTGTTAATGATTTTATGACAGAAATAGTGCAAATGAGGATGAAAGGGATTGTCAGTAGTCAGGAATCAATGTAAGCATTACTGATAGAATGAGTTGTGTGTGTGTGTGTGTATATATATATAAATTGATGTTAATGATTTTATGAAATATAGTGCAAATGAGGATGAAAGGGATTGTCAGTAGTCAGGAATCAATGTAAGCATTACTGATAGAATGAGTTGTGTGTGTGTATATATATATATGGAAATTTGATGTTAATGATTTTATGACAGAAATATAGTGCAAATGAGGATGAAAGGGATTGTCAGTAGTCAGGAATCAATGTAAGCATTACTGATAGAATGAGTTGTGTGTGTGTGTATATATATATGGAAATTTGATGTTAATGATTTTATGACAGAAATATAGTGCAAATGAGGATGAAAGGGATTGTCAGTAGTCAGGAATCAATGTAAGCATTACTGATAGAATGAGTTGTGTGTGTGTATATATATATATATATATGGAAATTTGATGTTAATGATTTTTATGACAGAAATATAGTGCAAATGAGGATGAAAGGGATTGTCAGTAGTCAGGAATCAATGTAAGCATTACTGATAGAATGAGTTGTGTGTGTGTGTGTGTGTGTATATATATATATATATATGGAAATTTGATGTTAATGATTTTATGACAGAAATATAGTGCAAATGAGGATGAAAGGGATTGTCAGTAGTCAGGAATCAATGTAAGCATTACTGATAGAATGAGTTGTGTGTGTGTGTGTGTGTATATATATATGGAAATTTGATGTTAATGATTTTATGACAGAAATATAGTGCAAATGAGGATGAAGGGATTGTCAGTAGTCAGGAATCAATGTAAGCATTACTGATAGAATGAGTTGTGTGTGTGTGTGTGTGTATATATATATGGAAATTTGATGTTAATGATTTTATGACAGAAATATAGTGCAAATGAGGATGAAAGGGATTGTCAGTAGTCAGGAATCAATGCAAGCATTACTGATAGAATGAGTTGTGTGTGTGTGTGTGTGTATATATATATATATATATATGGAAATTTGATGTTAATGATTTTTATGACAGAAATATAGTGCAAATGAGGATGAAAGGGATTGTCAGTAGTCAGGAATCAATGTAAGCATTACTGATAGAATGAGTTGTGTGTGTGTGTGTGTGTGTGTGTGTGTGTATATATATATATATATATGGAAATTTGATGTTAATGATTTTATGACAGAAATATAGTGCCAATGAGGATGAAAGGGATTGTCATTAGTCAGGAATCAATGTAAGCATTACTGATAGAATGAGTTGTGTGTGTGTGTGTATATATATATATATATATGGAAATTTGATGTTAATGATTTTATGACAGAAATATAGTGCAAATGAGGATAGAAAGGGATTGTCAGTAGTCAGGAATCAATGTAAGCATTACTGATAGAATGGGTGTGTGTGTGTGTGTGTGTGTGTGTATATATATATATATATATATGGAAATTTGATGTTAATGATTTTATGACAGAAATATAGTGCAAATGAGGATGAAAGGGATTGTCAGTAGTCAGGAATCAATGTAAGCATTACTGATAGAATGAGTTGTGTGTGTGTATATATATATATATATGGAAATTTGATGTTAATGAATTTATGACAGAAATATAGTGCAAATGAGGATGAAAGGGATTGTCAGTAGTCAGGAATCAATGTAAGCATTACTGATAGAATGAGTTGTGTGTGTGTATATATATATATATATGGAAATTTGATGTTAATGATTTTATGACAGAAATATAGTGCAAATGAGGATGAAAGGGATTGTCAGTAGTCAGGAATCAATGTAAGCATTACTGATAGAATGAGTTGTGTGTGTGTATATATATATATATATGGAAATTTGATGTTAATGATTTTATGACAGAAATATAGTGCAAATGAGGATGAAAGGGATTGTCAAAGTGATCAGGAATCAATGTAAGCATTACTGATAGAATGAGTTGTGTGTGTGTATATATATATATGGAAATTTGATGTTAATGATTTTATGACAGAAATATAGTGCAAATGAGGAAGTAAGGGATTGTCAGTGATCAGGATTAAAGACAAATATTGATAGAAAAAGATCATTCTATGCTGAATTAAAAATAATTGTAAATAAGTACTTCAATAAATATCTTCAATTATTACCTGCTAAATTTATACAATCGGCAGACATCTGCACTCTCTCTTTCTCAATTTTAATAACTTCCGGCATTTTCTGTAACATCTCAAACAACTTCTCGTCGTCGTTCATCAGTTCATTTAATTCGGCTATGCTGCAATGAAACAAATATGAACAACACACATTAACAGAAAGGACTTAAACAAAGTTGCTTAACTATGGAACAAGGATTAGCAAAGATTATCTTACACACTTTTGCCACTAAGACGAAAGGATACATAAGTGAGAGTGAAAGAAAATCTGTTGATTTGTTTAATGGCATATCAACTCCTAATGGGTCAGTTAATGCCGAAATTTAATTTTCGTGAGAGCTTAGAAGTAATAAATATATGGTATATATTATTCTGCTTTCACAGTTGAATAAATGGTAGATGATACTCAGCTTTTTTGCTCATACATATTTGTGTGGACGTAATTACTAGACATGGTGACATGTTTTTCATGTTATAATTTTATTGAAGTCATATTTGGAAATATGGTTTGATTTCCTTAAGATTATGTCAGATAATACATGGATTATCTTTAATCTTTTTTATATTATAATAATACATGGATTATAGTCATAAAAGAGTTCTTCCATGTTGGTTGTTTGGGTGGTTGATTGATTGATTTTGTTTAGCAGCAAATCAACCTCTGAACACAATTTTATGCCTTCAACTACAGATAAAGTGCATTGCCGGTCATTTCGCTGCAAAGTGCATTGCCGGTCATTTCGCTGCAAAGTGCATTGCCGGTCATTTCGCTGCAAAGTGCATTGCCGGTCATTTCGCTGCAAAGTGCATTGCCGGTCATTTCGCTGCAAAGTGCATTGCCGGTCATTTCGCTGCAAAGTGCATTGCCGGTCATTTCGCTGCAAAGTGCATTGCCGGTCATTTCGCTGCAAAGTGCATTGCCGGTCATTTCGCTGCAAAGTGCATTGCCGGTCATTTCGCTGCAAAGTGCATTGCCGGTCATTTCGCTGCAAAGTGTATTATTGATTGTGTTACCATAAAAATGTATTTCTATACTTCCATAGTGTTTTGTTTTTGCTTGGGGAGTTCACTATTTGTCCATAGCTGGGATCCTAACAGGTGCTACCACCCTGGATCTGGGTGGACCTGGGAACAACGGCAATTGAGGAGGGGTTCCATGCTCCTTCAATCTTCCAATCAGAGGTGCTGTTGCCGGATGTAGTTTATCATGAGTAAAACGAAATGAGAATTCAAACATACGCACCATAGTATTCGTGCTAGAGGGTGTCGTCAGTGATGTCTTTGCGTGGATCACTAGGGGTTTCGGGTCTTTCAACACCATACCCCCTCACCGCGACCAGAGTTGATCAGTCTCTGGTCCACCCTCAATAAGCGCTTTCAGACACTGGAAAAATTTATAACGTTTGGGCCCGGTATGAAGTCTTGAAAATGCTACCGATTGGCGACAGACAGAGCCACTTTACATTAAGAGCCAAACTGTTTTTACAGTTACATTAAGAGGCCACTTTATATTAAGAGACGAAATCAGAAATGTAGAATTTCGGGGGATTTTAGCTCACAATTTGTTTTGAATTCCAGCTACTCGCTCTTTTGATCCATAACCAACTGGCTGTACTTTCTGCTGTTTCGGTTATGGACTTGAGTGCTTTCCTTTTTTTTTACTCCCACTATACCAATATCAGTTAATGAACCAAAAAACAAATCCTAAACAGGAAACAAGGGATAAACTAATTGATACTGATTGGATGCCCAATATTTTTTTTTTTAATCAAATCACCCCGAGCAAGGCGGGAATCCACTGATGTGCAGGGGGCTACATAAGAGTAAAAGGATTAGAGGAGAGTGAGGAGGACGAATCAGTTAGAAAGGAGCAAGAGAAGGATGGAAATAAAGGTGTGATGACAGTTGCGAAGGTGGAGAGAAAGGAAAGGATCTACAAAACTGTGTGGAAAGAGGTAGGGTCAGTAGTTAAGAGATGAGAATTGACCTTGCATTTAAATTCCTGGAGGTTGTAGCCATTAAGAAAGCAAGAATAAGGAAGTGAGTTTCACAAGCAGGAAGTGCGGGAAAAGAAGCTGCAGGAGTAGAATTGTCGTCTGCATTTGGTTGATCTAACTGTGAATGGGTGAGACCCAGTTGCCAGTCTGGTTACACGAGTAAACACCTGTTGTGGAGGCACCAGTGACTCAAGCTTGTTGATTTGTAGCCTTGTTTCATACTAAGCTGCATGAATATTAATAAGCTTCTCCATAATTGCTGACATTTGCCCAACTAAAAAAAAATCCTTCTAATGTTGATTTATGTGGTCTAATTTCGAAAGGTGATTTGGACTACTTTTTTTTGTTTATTTTTGTTCTTCTGCTATTTTAGTTTTTGTCTTAATCATACAGAGGTCATGTTGATATTTACTAAGCTAAGTCGGTTCAAAACCATCAAGTGAGAATCAAACTCACTACTGGTCTACTTATATACAGGGTATGATGGGTAAACGGTTACCATTTTATATTTTTAATTTATTGCATGCACGTTGTTTAATTTTGTTGATGGCACAGTGTAGTAGGATCAGTTGAGCACTATGACAGAATTCACTTCGCCATAAATATGGAAAGGACATTCGTGCTGGAAGCTCCAATATAAACATGTTACAGTGTTTAGGTGTCAATCAGAGAACGGTGCAAAGGATTTGGAAAGAGTTGAATAAGTGTAATGGTGATTATGAAGGTAAAACAGCTCAGAAAACACACTCTGATCATACTGACAAAAAAAAAAAAAGAACTCTCTAATTTGTTGGTGAGATCCAGGCCATGATTGAAAATGGGCCAAGTCAATCAGATCCATAGCCAGGGAGGTAGTGCTGTGCTGGGTCAAAAGATTGGCTGCTGGAAGATTGTGTGGCAACAGGATTCTGCACCATGCCACACAAGCAGAAGAACCCAGTCATGACTGTCAGACCATTTCTGCAACCATATCACCCCTTATATCTGTCACTTAGCTCCCCAAACCAACTTGATTATGTGTGGAGTGCAGTTGAATGAGGGAGCAACAAAACTCCTAACAACAAAGAGGAACTAAAGACAAGAATTATGGCAGCATTCACCAACTTAAACAAGGAGATCATCTAGAAGAGTCGCAGAAGATTATAAAGTCATCTGGAAGCAGTGGTTGAAGTCAGTGGCAATTTTATTGAATAAATTTACTCATTTGTATTTCAAGATATTTCTGTGTAATTTTGGTAAATATATCTGTTAAAATGAAATGTCAGTGTTATTTTCTTTGCATCATTTAGATGACAAATTATGCCATTGCCCCCTTTTCATTTAGACAGTTAAGTGCCATATGTGATACAAGCTTCAGGCAGTCATGTATTTTTCGAGACATGACTGACTGAGCAGAATATTATCCCACAGTAGGTTGCCATTGCTTTCTGAGGTAGATTGATTGCCAGCCAAGGCTATAGAACCCAATCTGTCCTCTTATTTGACTCATAGCTAGAGGGAGAATAGATGTATTATTATGTAGTAATTTGGCAGATGTGATTGAAACACCTTAGTGGAGCAGGAATATATTGTTCCACAAGTAAGGATATACACGTCTGTTATGATTTCACTTTTGGGGGACCTGAAGCAGACTACAACTACGTTCATTTTTGTTGTTTTTTTATTTTTTTTTTCATTTGTAAGTGTTATATTATGCAACCCAGGTTTCTACCATCTAGTGTCTTCAGATAATTTAACATAACTGATTTTTTTACTTTTTTCAGCACAGTCCTATTGATTTTTACTTAAACTTTCCTATTATCAAAAACAATTTTGAAAAATTATAATATTTAAACAAATTTGCGGGGGGGGGGGGGGAAGGCTCAGTTTCTCATACAATGTTAAAGTAAATCGATCCATTTTCAATCCACTCGCATTGGGATTGCGTTGTTCATGTTAATTTCGTTTTGAAATTTTTTTCAGTACAGTTCTATCGAGTGTGTTACTTAAACTTTCCGATTATCAAAAAAATTTGAAAATTTACAATATTTAAACAAATTTGGGGGGGTAGTTTCTCATACAACGTTAAAGCAAATCGATCCTCCATTTTCAATCCACTATTAGGTTGTATGTTGTATGAGAAACTGGTCTCCCCCCTAAAATTGTTTAAATATCTAAATTTTTGCAATTTTTTGTCATTCGTAAAGTTTAAGATGTAAAAGATAACATTGCACTGAAAATCCCCAAAAATCTGATAATGGACACATTTACAGGTGGAGAAACTGATCCCCTCCAGAAAGTGGTTAAATATTGAAATTTTTCAAAATCTTTTTGTCAATCATAAAGCTAAGTGGGTAATCGATAGGACTGAGCTGAAAAATAAAAAAAAAAAAATGAAAAACAACGAAATTACAAACAACCGACTGGTAGGTACGGCGCCGCCCATCTACAACAGGTGCTCTCTCTCTCAGACACAAGAAAATCCATCTGAGATTTTTTATTTAGTAGGTAGTGTAATTATTTCCACCCCCAAATTCTTAATTCCTGGCCAGTACATTGTGACCATGTTCATAATTGATGTTATTAAGGGTTGTTTATTTCTTTTCTAGTTTTATAAGAGCTTCCATTATTTTTAAAGTTAGTAGAGCATATTGTATTTGTGTTTGACATGTATGTCGCATATCAGGTTTGGTACAATTCCATATTGGTTTAAATGTGTTTGTATGGAGCTCTGGTTAATGAGATACAGAGTTAGCTCTCTTGACAGGCAAGTGGTGGTATATCTGGCTTCTTTATGGAGATAAGTACTTTCAGCATACTCTACTGTGTAAATATAGTATATTTATGTACATAATGTTTTTCTTTTTTAAAAATCAATTCACCTTGAGCAAGTGGAGAATGTTACTAAGGTGCAAGGGGTTACTTGGAGTGAAAGAGAATTTAAAAGAACTAAAAAAAAAGATGTTCATGTAGGGAGATCAGTAGTGAGTTGGGAGTTGGGTCCTCACTGGATATGCCCATATTTAATAGTCTGGTTTCAACTCATTTTAGTAAATATCAACCAGAATTCAACATGACCTCTGGATGGTTAATGATGCCAAAAACTAAAATGGCAAAAAAGACAAAAAAGTATAGTCTGTATCCCCTCCTAAAATTGGATGGCATGAGTCAACATTCTTCTTTTATGTGCCATGTCCATTCATGGCCCTCCACATCTCCCTAGTGGCTATTAACACACTTTCTCCTGTTACCCGACTCTGCCATCCATCTGCTCAAGCCCATCAAGTATGTTAAGTGTTGCTTTCCCCTTTCTCTTGTTTCCTCAATCTGACCTGTGAGTATCAGATTCTTCAAGCCCTCCTTCCTCGTTACATTCCCAGGAACTTTAGCTGTCTTTTCCGGATGTTAAGTATTAGTTTCCTTTACTTTTCCATCCTCCCCAAAACCTCATCGTTGCTCACATGTTTGGTCCTTGGTATCTTCAACATTCTTTTGTTGAACCACATTTCGGTTGCATAAAGTCTCTCCGTCATCTTTAATGAGATTGTCCAGCATTCGCTGCCATATTGAATGGATGTCACATAACAATCCAGTATTCTCTTTGTTTCCAGCAAAATTTTCCTGTCTCTTAATACTCTACTTAGCTTCTGGAAGGGAACCTTGGCAATGCCAATTTGCTTTAGAAGACTAAATTGAGTTAAATACTTTTTAGCACATGCTACTGTTGGATGCGCATTGTGGTGCAGTGGATATCAGCTCGGAATGAGAAATCGAGGAGTCGAGTTCAAATTCCAGTTGCGCAAATACCCTTGGGGGGAAAAATATTAATCCATCTCTTCCTTCCAGTTATGGCTTAAATAATAGGACAGATTGGATTCTATAGCTTAAGCTGGCAACCAGTCTACTGCAGAAAGCAATTGCAACCTACTGCGGGATAATCTACTGCCCAGTCAGTCATGTCTCTTTCAAGACATGATCATCCAAGCGTGTATCACGTATGGCACTTAACTGACTGAATATATTAGTGGGAATTATGATTAAGGCTTCTAGTGGTCATAAACAGGGGGGTCGGTTTTCTATTGTTATGAAGTAATAAACTGATTCCCCACTAATTACTACTTAATAATATAATGCATCTTTTCTCCCTCTAGCTATGAGTCAAATAATAAGACAGATTGGGTTCTATAGCCTTGGTCGGCAACCAGTCTACCACAGAAAGCAATGGCAACCTACTGCAGGATAATCTTCTGCCCAGTCAGTCATGTCTCTCTCAACATTGCTCAAGCGTGTTTCACGTATGGCACTTAACTGACCGTTTAAATATGATATACTTCTATATATATTTTGAATCCATTGCTAGGTCAGCTGCTAAGAAAGTTAGTTCACTGTATCATATAAGACAATTTTTTTTCTCCAGAATCTATCTTACATACCTCTAAGTCTACACTCATCAATGTTTGTTGCCACATATGCTTTGGTGCCCCTGCTATTTTTACAGAAGCTCTTTGATAAAATCCAAAGAAGACTAAGCAATATTCTCAGTCCTGATCTGGCATCTCAGTTTCAGTCACTTCCTCTCTGTGCATTTTTTATAAATACTTTCATGGCAATTATACAGATGAGCTTCCCTCTTTTGTGCATAGACTTTATGAATTTAATAGCAGTACTGGGCATACATAGAGATCTGATCAGTTTACAGTCAAGCTGGCGAGATATAGCTGTAAATTCTATGCTAACAATTTTTCTCGCACTTCTCACTTGTGGAACGCCCTTCTGGCTTGATGCTTTTCAGCCAACTTTAATCTGCACAAATTTAAATGCAGGGTTAATCACTATCTACTGTCCTCCTGATTACTCTTTCTTTTTCCCACTCATTATTAATATTTCTGTTCCTAATACTTCCACACCTTGTAACCCCTCATGTCTTAGTAGCATTACTGCCTTGCATGGGGTGATATTGATTTAATAAACAAAAAAAAATTTTTTTTTTCATTTGTAAGTGAGTTATATTATGCAACCCAGGTTTCTACCATCTAGTGTCTTCAGATAATTTAACATAACTGATCTTTAATCTTTTTAGTGTTTTTTTTTGTTTTTGTTTTTTAAAAACGGTAAAATCAGTTATTGTAAATCGCCTGAAGACACCAGATGGTAGAAACCTAGCTTGCATAATATAACTCATTTACAAACTGAAAATATTCAAAAGCTCTACAATATAATTGTATTGAATTCTTTTTAATACAACTGTGTACTGGTCTAATTTAATCATGATCCAAAACTATATATCAGGAAAAAAAAAAGAAAAAAAAAAGGGTTGTTCCAATGAGAAATTGGTATAGAATACAAAGTGTGAGAGGCCGTGAACATTTTGTTTAAAATGTATATTTATTGTTGTTGTTATAAATGTTATGAAACTAAGTGTCCATAATGGTATTTGTGATGCTACACGTGTTTCAAGTCTAAGGTTGACTCCCTTCAGGCAAATAAACTTGTGGCATTATGTATCGTGTTCCTTGAAACACATGTAGCATCACAAATACCATTATGGACACTTAAAGTTTCATAACATGTATAATAACAACAATAAATATACATTCTAAACAAAATGTTCACGGCCTCTCACACTTTTTATTATATATATATATATATATTTTTCTAAACATATGCTGTTAAATATAAGAGATAATGAATGTCTATTATGTTTAATCATGAGCCGTTCTAAACGTCATATTTTGGCTTTAATTTCAGTTGAAAACAAAGACAAAAATTCTCCAACATTTGGATAATTTTTTATTAATTTGCTTCTAAGGTTTCGGCTCACATAAGCCATTTTCACAGAGGTTATTTAGACTGTAATACAATAACATCCACCATCACCGATGATTTTATTTTGTGTTGACATAAAACTCCGCTTGGCAATGGCAATAGTTACCAAAAATAATAAATGCAGTTCTCAAATTTGCAATGCGGTCTTATGATGCCACACCGTGTGATAGTGTGAAATGACAACAAAACTATGTAGTAAAATGCAATGTAATATGTTATGTCTGGATTTAAAGGTGACTTTATTGAGTGTTGGTTGTTTAGATTTGATGTACATGGCCTCCAATATCTGAAGGTTCCTCTTACTGTGTGTATGAGTAAGGATCACCGTATTGTTGACCAAAATCTGTCTGATATTACCTACATGTCTATGTTTTTCAGAGAAATGTTGTTTAATTGTACTCTGATCAGAAAGATGACATGTAAGTCTAATGAATTTAATTTGATTATTACTGTCCACTGGTTTAACATTTCTACGTATTATGTTTTTGAGAGTTTTTTCATCTTGTTTATAATTATTATGTATTTGGTTGCAATAGTATAAGTTAATAGTATTATGTTTATTTTGATGTAAACCATTATTATTAATATTATCATTATTGTTAGAGCTATTGTTAATTTTGTTGAGATACATTTTAATTTGTTGATCAATAATGGAGTTAGGAAATTCATTATTGACAAGTGTTTGCTTAATGTTGTGTAATTCTTTATAAAATATAGATTTGGAAGAAGATATCATTTGTGTGCGTTGAAGTAAGTTTTTTATAACAGCTAATTTATATCGTTGGGGGCATTCACTATTATAATTAAGAAGACACGAATTTATGCTACTTGGTTTCCTATATAGAGAAGTAGTAAATGTATGTATGCTAGAATCAATGAATACATCAAGGAATGGGATTTTGTTATTAATATTAAGTTCTAATGTAAATTTGAGGACGGAGTGACTTTCAAATTTGTTTTTAAGATATGTAATTTGATCAATATTCTTAGCTAAAACAAAGATGTCATCTATGTATCTTACATATATAGAGGGTTTATTGTTGTCATTAATTATTTTATTTTCTAGATTTGCCATATAATAATTAGAAAAGAGGGGACCTAAAGGAGATCCCATTGCAATACCATCTATTTGCATATAAATATTGCCTAAGGGATCGTGAAAGGGTACTTGTTTGGTGCATGCTAATAATAGTTTTTTTTTTCAATATTAAGATTGATGGGAGAGTAGCATGATTGTATACATCATGGATAATGATGTCAATCGTTTCGTGGACGGGAACATTAGTGAATAAGTTTTGGACATCCAAAGATGCAATTATTTGATTCTTAGGTTTTACGGAATGGAGAATCTGTAAAAATTTGTCCGTGGAATTAATACTATATTTACCAGGAAGATAGGGAGTAATTAGTTTAAGTGTTTTGGAAAGGTTATATATTGGTGTGGGTATATATATATTAATCATCCACATACAAGCTTGTTTCGCTGTATCACAGCTCATCAATGTGGCTAGACACATCCACTTGCTTCTGGCCAGGATCGAAACTCAACCGATTTGGTGTCAGTTGGAGTCGCTACCCGCTAAGCCATAGGCGCATGGAATCAGAGAAGGGAAATTTTAACATATTGTATGTAAGAAGTGTATACATACGCCAGTCACCGAAAGAACTCAGTTCATTTCTGAAGAGACACATGTATGTATATATATATATATATATATATATATATATATACACACACACACATACATACATAGATATCTCAAAGAATGAAACACATTTGCTAGTTAGGTTTCGACCATGTTGTTCTCATCATGCAAAGAATATATGTTAAAATGAAAATTTCAAAAGTATTCAAAATTTTAAATGTCTTTACTTGAAGAGATTGGCGTGGTCGAAACTTAGGTAGCAAGTAAATGATGTGGGTTCCATTCTTTGACATATTGTTAGCTCTGTATATTCAGTTCATTTGATTGTACATTGAGCACATTTTCGATCTACCATCTACTGGTCCAACCAGTAGCTATTTCACTGGATAGCCCATATCTAATGGGCTATCCAGTGAAATAGTTGGCGTCATAAACCATTCAGCAGTCATGTTGAATCCTGGTTGATATTTACTAAAATGAGTTGAAACAAGACCATTAAATATGGGCCATCCAGTGAGGACCCAAGTCACTACTGAACTACCTACATAAATGTTTTTTTTTTCTTTTTGTTTTTTGCAGTTCCTTTACATTCTCTTTAACACCCAGTAACCATTAATTTAAATTCATAAATGTACAAAATGAGGAAAGCTCATCTGTATGAAAAGGTTTTAGTTAATATCAACAAGGTTCTTATATGACCTCTCTAGGGCTGGTTAAGCCCAAAACTAAAATGTCAAAAGGACAAAAAAAAAAAAAAATGACTAAATAAAAAGTTTCATCAAAATGACTAAATAAAAAGTTTCATCAAAATGACTAAATAAAAAGTTTCATCAAAATGACTAAATAAAAAGTTTCATCAAAATGACTAAATAAAAAGTTTCATCAAAATGACTAAATAAAAAGTTTCATCAAAATGACTAAATAAAAAGTTTCATCAAAATGACTAAATAAAAAGTTTCATCAAAATGACTAAATAAAAAGTTTCATCAAAATGACTAAATAAAAAGTTTCATCAAAATGACTAAATAAAAAGTTTCATCAAAATGACTAAATAAAAAGTTTCATCAAAATGACTAAATAAAAAGTTTCATCAAAATGACTAAATAAAAAGTTTCATCAAAATGACTAAATAAAAAGTTTCATCAAAATGACTAAATAAAAAGTTTCATCAAAATGACTAAATAAAAAGTTTCATCAAAATGACTAAATAAAAAGTTTCATCAAAATGACTAAATAAAAAGTTTCATCAAAATGACTAAATAAAAAGTTTCATCAAAATGACTAAATAAAAAGTTTCATCAAAATGACTAAATAAAAAGTTTCATCAAAATGACTAAATAAAAAGTTTCATCAAAATGACTAAATAAAAAGTTTCATCAAAATGACTAAATAAAAAGTTTCATCAAAATGACTAAATAAAAAGTTTTATCAACCTTCCAAAATTGGAGCACATGAGCTAACATCAAAAAGCTCTGTACTTTTCAGTACTCTCTAGTGCGTAGATATATTTTTCTACAGCGATAGGTAGATGACCTTGTCATTGGATTTCATTCAGTGATAAATGATAAAGCAACAGAGTTAATGACGAACTTCTTTGAGCATTTTTGAAGAATATTCTTACCTTTTATTTTTCAGTGAAGAAAATGAAGCTGGTAAGTCTGGCATCTTGTAGCCGCTGAAGAACTGGGTGAAAGAAAAAAAGGAAAGAAAAAGTTATACAGACTTTAGAAAAGGTAGAATTATGTTGAAAATTGCAATGTAATTGGAAATCAAGGAATGTTGACGTCTCAGTTTCAAGAGAAACTCTCTCCTATGATGGCTACAAAAGGAAATATCAATGTATATTTGGGCAGCAATCTTTCATTTAAACATGTTTTGTTAAAAACGGCTGACAGGGGAAAATAACCCCATCAAATCTAAATTAGCAATGACTAATATGGTGTATTTTTTTTTGTATAGGGTGTGCATTGTGGTGCAGTGGATATCGACTCGGACCAACAAATCGGGGAGCCGAGTTCGAATTCCAGTTGAATTCCTTGCATTCACTTATGCACAAATACCTTTGGGAAAGGTATTAATCCGTCTCTTTCCTCTAGTTAAGGGTTACATAACAGGACAGAGGGGGTTCTATAGCCTTGGCTGGCAACCAGTCTACCACAGAAAGCAATGGCAACCTACTGCGGGATAATCTTCTGCCCAGTCAGTCAGTCAGTCATGTCTCTTTCGAGACATCATTGCCCAAAGCGTGTATCATGTATGGCACTTGACTGACTGAATATAATAGTTGGAATCATGATTAAGGCTTTTACTGGTCATAAAGTGGGGGGGTCGGTTTTCTATTGTTATCAAGTAATAAACTGATCCCCCCATTAATTACTATATAATAATATAATACATCTCTTCTCCCTCTAGCTATGAGTCAAATAACAGTACAGATTGGGTTAGCCTTGGCTGGCAAACAGTCTACTGCAGAAAGCAATGGCAACCTAGTTCGCGATAAACTTCTGCCCAGGTAGTCATTTCTCTTTCGAGACATGATCGCCAAAAGTGCGTATTACGTATGGCACTTAACTGACTGAGTATAGTGTATGAATTTCAATGCTCTGTACAAGATTGTGTTTTTTGTCAAAAATCAATTACTTATATAAGCCATGCTACTACACCTTACATGCCATCTATTTAATAATAATAGTGCAATAAAAATACATTTAACTCATAATTTACAAGAAAACAAATTTTGTTTGAAAATACAAAAATAGCGTTTTAAAAATCATAGTATCAAAAGGCACCTTGCTATAAGAGGGACACGATATATGAAACGATTTTCTCCTACCATCAATCTCACATTATTTAAGAGTGCAAATAGAGTTTTGAAAGTTTTTAAAAAAATAGAGATGCTCACACAATGCCTAGCCTCACACATCATGTGATAGCTTTAAAGAACTCCTTTTTTTTCAAAAACACAAAAGTTATGTTACTGTCAAAACATGAGGACAAAATAACAACACCAGAAAAATAACATCCTTGAAAATAGCCAGTGAAGTGGCTGAAAACGCTTAGAAAGTCTAAAATTATGGAACATTTTTACATTTTTTATCTCCAGCAAAAAGGAAACATGTAAGAATAGTGGAAAAATTAAATCCAAAATTAATAAAATCTTCCTTGTTGGTCGTTTTTAACAAAACATGTTTAAGAAAAAATATGTGTACAATGTCAGAACAGTTATGGGACAGATAATAACAACATACTAACCCTATAACAACATACTAACCCTATAACAACATACTAACCCTATCCCATAACAGGAAGAGACAACACCAACATCTTAGAAAAACATAACTTTTTTATAAACAAAAAATTTTTTTTTAAATTTATTACGGATTATAACATTAATTAGTGAATATTTTTCTACAAATAAGGCATTTGAAAAGGTATTATGTAAAATATGAACCAGTTTGTTTTTATTCATTTTTATAAAATAATTTGTAAATTATCAAATTATTATTTTTTTATAAAAATATTTTAGAATGTTGATTCAAATTATTAACAAATAAATAACGATTTACTTTAATAAAAATGATTAACAAAAATCTGCTTCATTTTGTTTTGAATGTTGTTTACTTTATGAAAAATAATTAAAAACAAGTATTTTTGTAAATTACTTTTTATATGTCAATTTATTTTATTAAAAACTAAATTTCTTCATGATTTACTTTGTTAAAAATAATTACAAACAAAAAATTAGTTCTTATTTTACATAATGCCTTTCCAAATGCCTTATTCGAAGAAAAATATTCAGTATTTAAGATTTTAATCCGTAATAAATTACGTTTATCTTGCTATAAAAAAAATTTGTTTTTCTGGTATTGAGTTGTCCTACACTCGTCCCATAGTAGATTTTTTTTTTTTATATAATCATTTCATCACAAGAAAGGCAGAAATGTTATTGGTGTGCTGGGGAGGGGGGTACATTGAGAGAGAGAGAAAAAAAGGTACAGGGAATATCAAAGATAAGATCAGAAATGAATGAGAATCAAGTCGATAAAAGATGGCAATTAACGATGCATTTAAAATTTTGAAGATCGCAGCTATTGGGATGTTGAAGAAATGATGTTTGAAAAGTGATGTTTGCTGTATAGGAAAGTTTGGCAATAATGTGTGTTAAGCACATCCAAGCCATAGACGAACTAAGTGTATGTATATGTTGACCACACTACTACAGTGACAAAATACATTTCCGTTCAAAATACATAAAATAATTGCAAAATGTTAAAACAGGCATGAAGATAGAAGATAGCAATTGATTTAAACTTTTGGAGATTGTAGCTATCAATGAAGCAAGCAAATGGAAGTGAGTTCCTGAAATGGGAAGTGTGAGAAAAGAAACTATTAGAGTAGAAGAGATGGTTACATTTAACTATTTTAACAGATTAAAAGTGAGAGACCTTAATGCCAATCTGTTAGCATGAGAAAATACAGTAGCTTTGATATCCCAAACTATATGTATTTGAAAAAAAAAAAAAAAAGAAAAATATGAATGAAAATTATATAGTTTATTAATTCAATGTTTGGAGTTATGAATTTTGAGAAATACATAATTTACATGTAAGCATATTTGAGGCAAATTTTAAATTCTTTCATGTTGCAAGGTAAACAACGTAATTTGTTATTTTCAGTAACAATTTATATTGTTTGAACTATTGTCGCCATCTTTGATGCCATATTCACAACATTTCAGCTTTGTATGTTCCAGCCTTCTTCAGGATCGCTCTATATTTCTGAGATGATATATTGTAATTAATTTATGCTATTTACATTGTTTGGACTGTTGTCGTAATCGTTGTTGCTATATTCACAACATTTTGACCCTTGTACACTCTGGCCTTCTTTAGGTAATTGAAATTTCCGACTGTAACCTTTATTTCAATCACTATGGTAGATTTTCAGTAATGTTTTACCTGATGTGTTCCCACAACTGGTTGACATTACCTGTTACATAAACACACCAGATACAATTAAAAAAAAAATAAAATAAAATAAAATTTTGAAATTCTAATTTTAACATATATTTTGACTACCAAGTTGTTGATAGGACATGTTACCATAACATTTAATGGTCACCAATAATCATAAGAAAGTTCGATGAGCTCCATTCCTTAATTTCACCACAAGGTGTTGATAGGACATGTTACCATAACATTTAATGGTCACCAATAATCATAAGAAAGTTCGATGAGCTCCATTCCTTAATTTCACCACAAGGTGTTGATAGGACATGTTACCATAACATTTAATGGTCACCAATAATCATAAGAAAGTTCGATGAGCTCCATTCCTTAATTTCACCACAAGGTGTTGATAGGACATGTTACCATAACATTTAATGGTCACCAATAATCATAAGAAAGTTCGATGAGCTCCATTCCTTAATTTCACCACAAGGTGTTGATAGGACATGTTACCATAACATTTAATGGTCACCAATAATCATAAGAAAGTTCGATGAGCTCCATTCCTTAATTTCACCACAAGGTGTTGATAGGACATGTTACCATAACATTTAATGGTCACCAATAATCATAAGAAAGTTCGATGAGCTCCATTCCTTAATTTCACCACAAGGTGTTGATAGGACATGTTACCATAACATTTAATGGTCACCAATAATCATAAGAAAGTTCGATGAGCTCCATTCCTTAATTTCACCACAAGGTGTTGATAGGACATGTTACCATAACATTTAATGGTCACCAATAATCATAAGAAAGTTCGATGAGCTCCATTCCTTAATTTCACCACAAGGTGTTGATAGGACATGTTACCATAACATTTAATGGTCACCAATAATCATAAGAAAGTTCGATGAGCTCCATTCCTTAATTTCACCACAAGGTGTTGATAGGACATGTTACCATAACATTTAATGGTCACCAATAATCATAAGAAAGTTCGATGAGCTCCATTCCTTAATTTCACCACAAGGTGTTGATAGGACATGTTACCATAACATTTAATGGTCACCAATAATCATAAGAAAGTTCGATGAGCTCCATTCCTTAATTTCACCACAAGGTGTTGATAGGACATGTTACCATAACATTTAATGGTCACCAATAATCATAAGAAAGTTCGATGAGCTCCATTCCTTAATTTCACCACAAGGTGTTGATAGGACATGTTACCATAACATTTAATGGTCACCAATAATCATAAGAAAGTTCGATGAGCTCCATTCCTTAATTTCACAAGTTCAAACCTTTAGAGCTAAGGTCTGCCATGCCACATAGACAGGGTCGAATCTACTAAATTCCCTTCATATTTCTTTGATAACTTTCTATTCCAACAGATTCTTCAGAAAAGCCAATCAAACTCCTAAGAGGATGCTTCCTTGATCCCCAGAATATTAACCTCTTCAAGTTTAAGATCAACTGTTATGTATCCTACATATCATAATCTGCACACCTTACCTCTTTTTCTTATGCCCATAAAACAACCTCATTCAGTATGATTATATTTCAAGAGGCTATCATGAATATATTTTGAGTGGCTATCACAGCCATATTTCGAGTGGCCAATTGGTGAAAAAGAAAAAAAAAGATTGCCAATAAAAAATTTCTCATTAAATATCTTATTGGACACTCCAGTAACAAGATAGTCTTTCACAAGCTCTATCTCATCAGCCTTTCTTAAGGGTTTCATTTTTGCCATGAAATCTGCTGTGTGGAGTTTCTGAGTTTCAGTTTTGTTTAATGACATATCAACACCTCCGTGGGTTATTTAATGTCAAAAAGGTGGGGTTTTAAGGTATTCTTTTAAGTAATCAAATTTTGATGAAAGTTTTTTGTTTTTATTCTTTTTTATTTTAATGGCATATCAATCTCTGTAGGTTATTTAATGCTAAAAAGGTAAGGTTTTAAGGATTTTTTTTAATGTTTGGTTATAGAGAGAATGTTGATTTAGTCAGATTTTAATGAAAAGTTTTGTTTTTATTCTTTTTTATTTTAGAAAACTGAAAATGTCTTCTAGTTTTGTATTCAAAAATGTTTTGCTCAGAATGACTTTTTTTCTTTCAAAAATGTGTTATGGTTATAATTTTTTCTTTAAAAATGTATATTTTTTTTTATAAAAGTTTACTTTTATGTATATATTTCTATAAAAGTGTTTTTATATTTTCATAGTATTTTGACCCCAGTTTGTGAGGGGTTAATTATTTGCCCATAGCTAGGGTTCTAACAGTTGCTACCACTCTGGGTCAGGGTGGACCTGAGAACAACAGCAATTAAGAGGTTGTTGCATGCTCCTCACAACCTTCCAATCAGAGGCCTTGCTGCCAGATGCAGTTTATCGTCATACCCAGGACCACTGCTATGTGGATTCTTTGGAAAAAGTCTGATAGCATTTGCAAATTCATTGCTGCTTCTTCTGTGTGGCATGTCCCTTCAGGATATTGGCAATCAAGGCTCACTATAATTTATTGTTTTCCATACACTTAGTGAATTTCGTCTAATTGCTATCTTTCCTAATTTCGGTTCTGTTAACTATTTACATCATTTGTTGTTGTTCTGTGTTGTGTCCCTTCAAGATATTGATGATCATGGCTCTTCACATTTTCCTAGCCTTTGTAGCTCTTAGTAAATTTTGTCTTTTTGCTATCACTCCTAGACTGTTCTGCCAACTCTTTACACTCAGCTCCGATTTCTCATTGTGAGCCACTATCCATTACACCACCTGCACATCCACTTTACCCCCCACCCCCGCCAAAAAAAAAAAAATCAGAAGATAATCAAGAAAAGAACAACAACTTACCTCTGTATTTTGTGATGTTTGCTGTATAGGAAAGTTTGGCAAGTTGGCAGGGGTGCTCCCATTTGTGGCTGGCAGGGGAGCCTTTGGGCTGGGGGTCACAGTAGTGGGGTTGGACTGCCGGAAGTGGGGGTACATATTAACCATATTAGTACTGGTAACTGGGCTTGGAGCAGGACCCCCTATAACATAGGTGGGGGTAGACTGGGGAGTGTTGATGTTGCTGAAAGATATAAAAATAAAATAAAAAATGGTGAACATATGAAGAAACAATAATATACCAATATTAACAGACCTTAACTAGAAGAATAGAAATATTTAATGGTATGCACAAGCATTTACAGATATGAATCAGTTATAATAAAATTAGTGAGGAACATCTGGAAATTGAACATTGAATAATAGGCTGTGCTCAGGATAGTTTCACTCAATGCCACATATTGCTATAGAGCAAAAACATTCCCCTAAAACCTCAAGTCATGTACTGACGTACCACTATTTAAATAATCCCAATGTGAGTGGAGAGGACTTAGGTTTGAGTTTTGTTTAACTCAATATCAACCTCTGTGGGTTATTTAATGCCAAAAAGGTGGAATTTTAATGTATTATTTTTTAATGTTCAGTTATAGTGAAAAGGTTGACTTCATCAGATTTTAATGAAAAATTTTGTTTCTATTCTTTTTTATTTTAGAAAACTGAAAATCTCTTCTAGTTTTGTATTCAAAAATTTTTTGCTGAGAATATTTTTTCCCCTTCAAAAATGGATTCTTGGTAATATTTTTTCCCCTTCAAAAATGGATTCTTGGTAATATTTTTTCCCCTTCAAAAATGGATTCTTGGTAATATTTTTTCCCCTTCAAAAATGGATTCTTGGTAATATTTTTTCCCCTTCAAAAATGGATTCTTGGTAATATTTTTTCCCCTTCAAAAATGGATTCTTGGTAATATTTTTTCCCCTTCAAAAATGGATTCTTGGTAATATTTTTTCCCCTTCAAAAATGGATTCTTGGTAATATTTTTTCCCCTTCAAAAATGGATTCTTGGTAATATTTTTTCCCCTTCAAAAATGGATTCTTGGTAATATTTTTTCCCCTTCAAAAATGGATTCTTGGTAATATTTTTTCCCCTTCAAAAATGGATTCTTGGTAATATTTTTTCCCCTTCAAAAATGGATTCTTGGTAATATTTTTTCCCCTTCAAAAATGGATTCTTGGTAATATTTTTTCCCCTTCAAAAATGGATTCTTGGTAATATTTTTTCCCCTTCAAAAATGGATTCTTGGTAATATTTTTTCCCCTTCAAAAATGGATTCTTGGTAATATTTTTTCCCCTTCAAAAATGAATTCTTGGTAATATTTTTTCCCCTTCAAAAATGAATTCTTGGTAATATTTTTTCCCCTTCAAAAATGAATTCTTGGTAATATTTTTTCCCCTTCAAAAATGGATTCTTGGTAATATTTTTTCCCCTTCAAAAATGGATTCTTGGTAATATTTTTTCCCCTTCAAAAATGGATTCTTGGTAATATTTTTTCCCCTTCAAAAATGGATTCTTGGTAATATTTTTTCCCCTTCAAAAATGGATTCTTGGTAATATTTTTTCCCCTTCAAAAATGGATTCTTGGTAATATTTTTTCCCCTTCAAAAATGGATTCTTGGTAATATTTTTTCCCCTTCAAAAATGGATTCTTGGTAATATTTTTTCCCCTTCAAAAATGGATTCTTGGTAATATTTTTTCCCCTTCAAAAATGAATTCTTGGTAATATTTTTTTCACTTCAAAAATGGATTCTTGGTAATATTTTTTCCCCTTCAAAAATGGATTCTTGGTAATATTTTTTTCCCTTCAAAAATGGATTCTTGGTAATATTTTTTTCCCTTCAAAAATGGATTCTTGGTAATATTTTTTTCCCTTCAAAAATGGATTCTTGGTAATATTTTTTTCCCTTCAAAAATGGATTCTTGGTAATATTTTTTTCCCTTCAAAAATGGATTCTTGGTAATATTTTTTTCCTTCAAAAATGGATTCTTGGTAATATTTTTTCCCCTTCAAAAATGGATTCTTGGTAATATTTTTTCCCCTTCAAAAATGGATTCTTGGTAATATTTTTTTCCTTCAAAAATGGATTCTTGGTAATATTTTTTTCCTTCAAAAATGGATTCTTGGTAATATATTTCCTTCAAAAATGGATTCTTGGTAATATTTTTTATTTTAATATTTTTTTCCCTTCAAAAATGGTAATATTTTTTTCCCTTCAAAAATGGATTCTTGGTAATATTTTTTCCCCTTCAAAAATGGATTCTTGGTAATATATTTTCCCTTCAAAAATGGATTCTTGGTAATATATTTTCCCTTCAAAAATGGATTCTTGGTAATATATTTTCCCTTCAAAAATGGATTCTTGGTAATATATTTTCCCTTTTAGAGGAGGAGAGTAGGGAGGTGTAAAGGTTGGGTAGGGATGTGATTGGACTTAATGCTCATTTTGTACAGAATATTTTTGTATTAAAGCAGAGTTTTTATAATTTCTCTAATTTTGTATATTTAACCTTAATTTTGGATTTAGGAAATCGATTTTTTCTATTAAATTTTGAATTTTAATTAGATCACATTTTGTGGCAAGATTTAATGTAAGAGATAAATTTTAATGCTAAACATTTAAGGTAATAGGTAAGTAGGTAATAGGTAGAATTTTATGTAGGAGGAAAGATTAAATGTTTGTATTTAAGGTAATAGGTGAATAGGTAAGAGGTATGTTTGTATTAAAGGTAATAAGTAAATTTTAATGTTGATTGAGATATAGTTTCATTGATCAGATATGTACCAAGTGTGATAACGCAATGGATGAATATTAAATGTAGAAGAAAAACTTGTGTCTGTTTAAGTGTGTGTGCCAACGCATAATATAAACATAAGAGCCACCAGGGATAGGGAGACGTGAAAAGCCACAATCGCCTACGTCCTGAAAGGACAGGGCACATAGAAGAATATACAACCAACTGTTTATAAGAAATTACGTGGATATAAAGTGGGGTATCAATTCTATATTATAAGCAATTGATAATCTGATCCCTCATTTTGTGGCCATGCTAGTTTCTATACATTTATATTCTAGATTTATGGGCTTGAGCTAGTGGATGGCAGAGTGGGGTTTGGGTGGTGTAACAGGAGAAAGCGTGCTAAGAGCCACCAGGGATAGGGACACATGGGAAGCCATGATCGCCTACATCCTGAAAGGACAGGGCACATAAAAGTAGTATATGTAAGCAAAAAATGTGTGTTAAGCACATCCAAGCCATAGACAAACTAAGTGTATGTATATATTGATAACATTAGTATGTGTGAATGACAGTGACAAAATACATTTCCGTTCGAAATATATAAAATAATTGCATAATGTAAAAACATACATGAAGATAGGAGGAAAATTAAAACAATAAAAAGAATTAAGAATTTGATTTTAAGAAAGATGTTTTAATGAAATGAGGAAAAAGCTTGAGTTTTAGGAACGAGCATCTAGAAAAAAAGGTGGCAATAATGAAATGCAGAACTTACAATGGCATAAGAACAGGAGGATTCTTATTGAATTCTTCAATAATTGACTGGATCACTTCACCAAGGCTACTGTGCATTGAGAACTGAAAGAGACAAACAGCTATGACAATCAGGAACAGTTCATTACACCCATAATCTCATATGGAGCGCAGGTCTGTGGATGGGAACAGTTCATTACACCTATAATTTCATATAGAGCGCAGGTCTGTGGATGGGAACAGTTCATTACACCCATAATCTCATATGGAGTGCGGGTCTTTGCATGGGAACAGTTCATTACACCCATAATCTCATATGGAGCACGTGTCTGTGCATGGGAACAGTTCATTACACCTATAATCTCATATAGAGCATGTATCTGCGCGTAAGAACAGGATCGTTGTAAAACTGAAAAGTCTTGTTTCAGAGAACAGGTTTTAAAATTTAATGTTTTTTTAAACTTCATTATTAAATAAAAAACAAAAGCACAATCATATTTATTTTTACATTAGCTGGAGATAAAACAATTGTAATTAGTTACAAATGAAGAACATTAACATCTGAGCAATTACCATATTTGTTGGCGTATAAGGTGAACTTTTTTTTTCTTTTTTTTTTTTTACTAAAATATCTTTTAAAATTTTCTCTGTGTCTTATATGCCATAAATAGTTTTTAAATTTGTGATAGTTAACTGAAATTAGCTATCTGGTAACTCCTATTGGCTTCAACTTTAAGAGGAAGAGGAAATTAAAACATGGGTTGTAGATGAGAGGAGTACAGGCGGAATCATTACTACAAAAATGATAAGGATCACGGCTAAAAGATTAGTGAACTAAAAGAGGATTTGAAACTTTATAGGAACAGAAGGTTGGTGTTATTTTATGAAATGGGAAGGTTTGTCATTGTGTTTTTCATTTAATTGTAATCATGGCTTGCTTAACCAAAATCACATCACATAAATATTGCCTAGGCTGTACCATTTACTAATTTCTAATTTTTTACTTGATTTGCCCTGCTAAAATTGGGGTGTGTCTTATACAACCGTGCATCTTATATGCCATCAAATATGGTACATAATATATGATCATACAACTATTTTAGTAAATAATTTTTTTTTTTTTACACTAATGTTCACCTAATACAAGGCATAAGGGCCACTCAAGGTAGAGTGGTTACTGGGTGAAGCTTAATTAGCAAAAGAAACAGCAGCAAATATACCTAATTCTAAACTTTAGTCACCATGTAATTAGCAAATATTTCATAGTTCAAGCAGACATTAGGAATATAGAGTTGAAGTAAACTTAAGGATCCGGAAATCCAATCCTAAACAGGAAACTAGGATTAAACCTCTACCCCTGTTCAAAAGACTGGGGAGGAGTATGAATCAGGCGATAGGCAAGCCTATCTACTCCTATTGAAGGAAAAAATGTAAATAAATACTAAATAAAAGCTCAGCATTTTAAAAGTATGAACCTCTATTCCTGTTCAAAAGACTAGGGAATTGAACTATATTAACAGTTATACTTGGAATCATATTGTAGTGTACAACTGGTCTTATGACATATTGTGCACTGGAAGGGAGTGTTTAAATTCCTCTGTACTGTAGAATAGAGGATCAGAATCGAAATGTCCAAACCTATGAGAAATCACCATTGGTGTCTTAATAGTCAATAAATGGCAATTTTCTATTTTTCCAAAATGAGCCAGTACAGTCACGCAACAATGCTATAACTATGCATATTATGGATTAGGGTGTCATTTAGCATAGTCTGTCCAGCAAATTATCCAATTGAAGTCAAACTGGTGGTATCCATGAGAAAGCACCACCAGTATTATTATAGTCATTTCCAGTAAATGACAATTTCTTATTTTGCTCTAAAATGGGCCAGTACAGCCAGGCAACAATACTATAAAGCAGTGAATGTGTTAAGAGAAATATTTGATATTACAAATTCATGATTGATTACAAATATCAAAACATCCTGCGTTTTAGGTTTAAATTATATGGAAAAATTTAGAGGCATACAGTTCTTTATTCTATTTTTGAATTGAAATACCACACATATTTTTTTTTTCTCGCTCTCATTTTTTGTTTTTGCTTTAATCATTTCACCCCAAGCAAGGTAATAAAGTCACTAAGATGCAAGGGGAGTTACTAAGTGTTAGAGAATATGAAAACCGTATAACGGGGAGAGAGAGAGAGAGAGCAATAAAAAGACAAGAATTAAGAAAGCAGAAGATAACAATTGACATTGCATTTAATTTTTTGAGGGTCAAAGTTAACTGGAATGCATGAAATCAGAAAAGAGTTCTGCAAACAAGAGTTAGAGAAGAAACTGCTAGCTTAGAACTTATGGTTACATCTAACAATATTAACTGTAAAACAGTGTGCGTTTTTTGCAAAAATAAAATCAACATAATGGTCAATTATATATGATAATTATGCTTGTTCCTTCCTTAGTTAGTTCCTTTGTCCGTTATGCTACACTCTCTACATGAGCTTTTCCTTCCCCACTATCTTTTTACTCTCCTCAGCCTTTCGCTCACCTTTGCCAAACGAAAGGATAGTAAAGAGTAAGAGAGTAGGATGAGAGAGCCTATAGCATTACTGTACCAGTAGCAGATTAAGCTGGTGATTGTAGCAGTAATTGTGTGTGTGTGTGTGTGTGTGTGTGTGTGTGTATATATATATATATATAGTAAAAATAGGTAAGTTTGTTGTTGTATCCCGTGACCTAATAATGAAATTTCTGGCCTTTTTTACACCCTTGGACATTACTCAGTTGGTCTTTTCTGTTTACAATGGATACAGGAGCCATGATTTTTCAGTAAAAAAGAAACTTTCTTTCAAAATAGCGCACAGTATTTTGGTTATGGTTTGTGCATACGTCACTTAATATAAGATTACAATAAAGTAGCTTCTATGGACATTACTTTTAAAGATATTTTAATAAAATTACACTGTGTGTTGAAGACGTTACTATCATTTGTAGTATGACATAGTAAAATTTTTCCAGGAAATCATGATTCTTCCACTGAAATTCCACGGGTTCTGCTAGTACATTATACTGACATTAATGAACAAGACAATGACTTACATTGTTCAGAGATGGACAACCGGTTACTTTCGACAGTGCGTCAACCCATGCATGTCTTGCTGGCGGCTGAACAGTGACCACTGGTTTCTCTTGTGGGAACTGTGGGGGGAGGGAACTAGAAAAATTGAAGCAGAAAGTAAAATAAAAAAATAATCTTATTTTAATAACAATTTTCATTTTATCTTTCTATAATTTTTTTTTATTTTTATCTGGAATCATCTTTGTACAGTTTTCATACAATCACAAATTTTTGGTTTGCCTCTGATCCTGAAAGAATACGAAAACTTGAATAAGTTGGCTCAATAGAATAAACCTAATTGACTAAAATAATGATGAAATCTTGTCACAATATTTTGACGAGTGCACTCAGGCCTAGATGAACAATCAGATTCTCATAATTTAACTACTTTTACCTATTGTTATCATTAGGTTAAATACAATTTGTTTACTGAAGGTGGATGTAGTATAATAGTGTATTAATGTAAGAAAATGTTGTGGCCTGTTAGGGCCAGGAAGAAAGACACAAAAACAAGAAGGTGGGTTGAACCAGTGTATTTGAATAACAGAACATAAGTCAGCAGATAGAAATGTCCGTCCGAAGTGTCAAGTTACACTGCGTCTCAACTGCCTCTCAGGAAGTCTTGCATGTTAGTATTTATGAAGGAGGAAGAGTTCATTCCAATGAAGATAGGGCACCATAGCAGGAAAGATAGATAATTCTAAACTTGAACTCATAAGGTAATTAGCAAATAATATTTCAGGGTTCAATTGGAGAAGTTATCATATTGAAATTATTAGTTGGTATTCTTAGTTTTTTTTTTTTAATTCTTTTATATATCATTGTAATTATTTTTTTTTTTAAATAATCATTTGACCCCACCCAAGTAAGACAAGACCACTACTGATGTGCAGGGAGCTACAGTGAGAGAATAAACAAGGTACAGGAAATGTTGAATCAAGGATGAGGGATGGACGTGAGGGAAAGACAAGGAAAGACGAGAAAAGGACGCGAATCGAGCACGAGGGAAGGACGCGAATCGAGCACGAGGGAAGGACGCGAATCGAGCACGAGGGAAGGACGCGAATCGAGCACGAGGGAAGGACGCGAATCGAGCACGAGGGAAGGACGCGAATCGAGCACGAGGGAAGGACGCGAATCGAGCACGAGGGAAGGACGCGAATTGAGCATGAGGGAAGGACGCGAATCGAGGACGAGGGAAGGACGCAAATCGAGGACAAGGGAAGGACGCAAATCGAGGACAAGGGAAGGACGCAAATTGAGGATGAGAGAAGGACGCAAATTGAGGATGAGAGAAGATGGCGATTAGCATTGCATTTAAACTCTTGGAGATTGTAGCTATTGGGGAAGTGAGCAAATGGAAGGGAGTCCCACAAATGGGAAGTGTGAGAAAAAAAAACTATTATAATAGAAGAGATGGTTACATTTCACGATTTCAACAGTAAAGTGATGGGACCTTGATGCTAATCTAATAGCACACGTAAATACATATGGTTGGGGAATCAGAAAAAAATCTTGACAGAGCAGTTGCCATGAAAATATTTGTAGAAAAGACAGAGGGAAGCCATATCACATCAGTGAGAAAGTGAATAAGGGCAGGCTGCTAAGTCAGGATCGATTATGTTACAGCTCCTCTTTAGATCACATATGTATATGTGTTTATCAATACTATTTCGTCAACTGTTCATTCAAGTTGTTGCCACTTGTGCATGGTAAATGGTAGATAAGTTAAAATTTCTATTCAACAATTAGTCTAATGGATATGCGTTGTGATGCAATGGATATCGACTTGGAAGGAGACATAGGAGTGAGAAATTCGAATTCCAGTTGAATTCATTGGATTCACTTACACACAAATACCCTTGGGAAAGGTATGAATCCATCTCTTCTCTCTCCAGCTAGAAGTTGAATAGCATGAAATTAAAACTCTCTCGAATAACATCTTCAAATGCACTGAAGACTACAAGTATCTAGGATCACACATCAAGAATTCTGAAAAAGACTTCAATATCAAAAAAGGCATAGCATGGACTGCTTGTAATAAAATGGATAAGATTTGGAAATCCAATCTTGATCGTAAGATCAAAATCCAAGTTTTTTGCGCATTTATTGAACCAATCTTACTCTATGGATCTGAAACTTGGACTCTTTCAGCAAAACAACAGCGCCGTTTCGATGGATGTTATCCTCATCTTCTCAGAAGAGTACTTAATCTTTCATGGTGACACCACCCAACTCTAGAAATGATATATGGAGACCTACCAAGAGTATCAACCTTAGTTCAAAAGAGACGTGTCCAGTTTGCTGGGCATTGTGCACGTGCCACAGATGAACTTGTTTCATCGTTTGTATTATGGAAGCACCCATCATCTCACAATCGATCTCGTAAGTTAACCTTTCCAGACAGGATACATAGAGATACATTTATCGCCAAGGAAGATGTTACAGGAGCTATGACAGATAAGGAATACTGGAAGAGTGTAGTGAGTTCTATCTTGGCCGAGGCTGCAGGATGATGATGATGATGATAGTAGGATAGATTGGGTTGGCAATCAATCTACTGAAGAAAGAAATGGCAACCTACAAAATCTTCTGAAGGCTCTCTTCCACCATGCATTGAGCCAGCATGGACGAGTGGGCACATAAAATTAACAAAAGAATAAATACTTTGTGTTCATATGCAGTCTGCAACATTGTGGGATAAGCTTATTAATTACCCTAATGATTGATCTCATCTATTGGAAGTAGGCTATTGCAATTAGCCTTCAAAGTAGAGCAACTAACAATTTTACCTGTTAATTTTATTTTCCAAAATTTTGCTTTCACATGCATTTACCAATGGCTAGTTGCACCTTAAATTTTTGGCTTCAGGCACCTCATTGTTTTATAACAATTACTTTATAAGGTATAATTGTTTTTACTTAATCATTTCATTCCCAGCAAGGTAATAAAGACTCTAAGACAGGATTTACTGAGTATGAAATATGAGAAAAAGAAAAACATTTAGGTGTGAGAACAATAAAAGAAGAGAAATTAAGAACACAGAAGATAACAATTAACACTGCATTTAAAGTTTTGAAGATCAAAGTTGACTGGAAGGCAAGAGACCAGAAGAGAGACCAACAAACGAGAAGTGCTAGCAATGAAACTGTTAGCATAAAACTTACAGTTACATCTAGCCATTTCAACTTTACGATGATGAGACCTAGCTGCCAATCTAGAATTCATGAGAATTATTACCATGAAAATATTTATAAGAAAGGCACAAAGAAGCTACGTTATGATGGTGGGCAAGTGACTGAAGCCGAGATGCCAGGTCAGGACAAGTAACATTGTATATTCTTTTATTTTTGATTTTATCAAGAATCTCTAAATACGCAGTTCAAGCACCAAACCAGATGTAGCGGCAATATTCAAAGCAAGAAAAAAATGGTAGATTTATAAATATGTAAGAGATTCTGGAAAAATTGTGTAGCATGACACAGTGAACCAAATTTTGTAGCAAGTGATTCAATATTTTCTCTCCACTTTATGTCAGCAGCAAATGTTAACCTGAGAAGGCACAAGTTACTCTCTTGAAGGTTAGCATCAGCCATGCTGATGGAAGGCAAAAAAAGGTTCTCTAAGATGATTAGAAGAGAACAGTTTTGTTTTGGAGGCATTAAAATTAACAAGCCATTTCTTGACCCACTTAGCAAATGTTTCCCCAAAAAATAGCTGAAAAAAAAAAAAAAAAAAAAAAATAGCTGAAAAAAAAAAAGCCACAATAGAAATTACTCTGTTATATATATATATATATATATATATATATATATACAAATTTAAGGAATCTTATAGGCTGTAATTTTATGTCAGTCATATCTGCCTGACTAGACTTCATAATAATATTGGGTCAAATGACTTTAATACAACTGGTATTGTCAAAGAAATTACTCTCAAGGTACCAGCCTACTTTTCTGATTAACGTTTGTTCTGGAACCAATTAACAAATAAGTCCATTTTCTATGGCATCAAGTTCCAGTTCAATTGGCTTGGAAAAGTTTTAAAATTGCTTGATCCAAATTTAATAAGTATAAAAAATAAAAAAAAGAAAAAAACTAGGGGGAGGTACTTACACTCTGAGAAGAACATTGGTATTGCCGCTAACAAAAGGAACATGGTACTCGACGTCACGGAAAATTTCCTGGATTCTGTAACGAAAAACAGAAAAAGACTATTTAGTTTGGACACAGAAAAAAAAAATGCATTGTTCTTGCCTTACAAACCCAATATACAGTGTCATTTAAACAATATAAACATTTCTATAAAATAATGGTGTATAAAACAGACATATTTAAAATATGGAAGGAAAACCAATGAAACAGCAAGAACTTTTTTTGATAATCATATCACCCCAAGCAAGACAGGATAGATTGGGTTGGCAACCAATCTACTGCAGAAAGAAATGGCAACCTACAAAATCTTCTGAAGGCTCTCTTCCAACATGCATTGAGCCAGCATGGAAGAGTGGCACATAAAATTAAAGAATAAATATTTGTTACTGTTTTGCAGGGGGTTACATACAAGGAAATTTATGAGAAAGAGTGACAGGTTATAGGGAGTGTCAGAAAGTGGGCAAGAGAAGGATGAGAATACTGATAAGTGGAGTTGACAGAGAAAGGAGCATGAGAGAGTGGATAGAGGATGCAGGTTAGCGAGATAGGAGATGACTATTGACTTTACATTTAAATTCTTGGAGATTGTAGTTGTTGGGAAAGCAAGTAAACAGAAGGGAATTCCACAGGCAGGAAGTGCGAGAAAAGAAGCTACTGGAGTAGAATTTGCATTTACAGTTTATTGGTTTCACAGTAAAAGAGTGGGACCTAGTTGCTAATCTTGTGGCTCGAATAAATTTATATATAGGGGGCACCAGTGAGCTAAGTTCATCGGAGCAGATGCAGTGGAAGTATTTGTAGAAGAGACACAAGGAAGCCACATTGCACCGGTGAGAAAGTGACTGTATCTGAGCTGCCAAGTCGGGATTGATCACATTACAGATTTTATCAAGGACACCTAAGTGGATAGCAGGAGCACCGAACCAGATACGGCAGCAGTATTCACTGCACAGGCGGATGGTAGATTTCTATATGTGCAGGACTGTTTCAGACGGGAAAAAAATAGATCTTAGTTAGTAGGTAGTGTTAAAGAAAGAAGAAAATTACATTGTGAGTTAACCAGTTTCATTCTTCACTTAGTGAAACTTGATCGAGAATAATAAAATAAAAATAAGTACAGACTTAAAAAAGAAAACATGATACACCATGTGAATAATATACTAACACCGATACACTGAGTTAGTAATATACTAAAACCAAATATTGATATGCAGTTTACATTAATTCTAGCAGCCATTCCTTCTGTTTACACAAGGAAGGCTTCCAGAATGTAATAAAATTGTTTTAAATACTTTGAGATGAAATTTCAAGAGTAATCTTCACAAAACAAAGAGGTTCTTCTAGTATGCAACAGCACACTGACAATTTGTTGTCAACTGATTGAACAGGTTAAGAGGCTCATCCCTTGTTCCCTGTTTAGGATGCAGTTTCCGGCTTTCTCTTTTCCAATCTTCTCACTTTGTTTTTTTTTTTTTTCAATTGGAGTAGATAGATCTATCTATCGCCCGGTTCAGACTCCACCCATGTCTATTGAACAGGTTTAGAGGCTCATCCCTTGTTTCCTGTTTAGGATGTGGTTTCCGGCTTTATCTTTTCTAATCTTTTCACTATTACGTAGCCCCCTGCACATCAGTGGCGTTACCGCCTTGCTCGGGTGATACGATTATAAAAAAAAACAAAAAAACTGCTCTGCCATAGCAGATACAGATGTTTATATCATCATCTCTGTTTCTGTGCTAGCATGGGTTGGACAGAATTTTCTTGATGGCTCTTTACCAGGTTGTACAATTTCGTGTGTGATCTTAACTTCCTTAAATCATCTTAGATAAGCTGTGTCCATGTTTTACATTGTCTACCTATCATACATAATTGAACCATCATGAAACATTGGAGTGTGTTTTACAGTTGTATGTCCTGACTAACACCAATCAGTTTAGGAGACTGGAAACTCAGTGCTTTTAATCAAGACACTATCTCTAGGAAGATTACGTACTAAAAGTTAAAGAGTTCAGCCTACCCTTTTCTACACAAAGTAGCTGTAGAGGGTTTTCAGAAATTTACTTCTCTCAGACAAGTTGCTATCCAAAGATTCTCTGCATGTTCCTCATCATTTTCAAACACATTCTTGGAATTTGTATTTATTTCTGAGACGAGTAATTTTCAATAATCTTGAAATTATTTCGAACTTTTGTTCTCATCTACAACTCTGATATTTCTAAGTAAGATCTTGCATGTGAATAAGCCTCCCCACTACTTCCCATATATGTTTGATTAGGTTGGGTGAACATGGTGGTCATTCTATTTGTCAAAAGACTCCAGGAATATGCCTTGGAGCTGTTCTGGTAAATTTGGGTCTAATGTCATTGGACATTTTCCTGCTGTCATGACCAATCCTTGCTAGGGTACATGAAGGATGCAAACAGACATGAAATAGCGAAACATAGGCATCAGTGGTTAATAATGTCTTTAACAAAATCAGTGGACCCAACCAATGTCATGTAAACATATATCCCACCATTATGAAACTACCACCAGCCTGGGTAGTGCCTGGTGTTCATAACTTCATGCTGCCCACACAACAACTTATCACCACCAACACAAAATAACTAAAACAGTGATTCATCAAACGATGACACACCTTGCTATTCCCTCAGGCTTCAATTGGCTTACAGCCACATCACACTGAAACAGATTCTTGCATGATCACCTCAGTTAACCCTGTAACACAATCATGGAGTATCTGATACCAACATACTTTGTTTTATTGATCACTACCATGTTGTGGCGCAGTGGATATCGGCTCGGAACAAGAAATCGGGGAACCGAGTTCGAATTCCAGTTGAATTCATTGCATTCACTTACGCGCAAATACCCTTGGGAAAGGTATTAATCCGACTCTTCCCTCCAGTTATGGGTTAAATAATAGGACGGATTGGGTTCTATAGCCTTGGTCGGCAACCAGTCTACCGCAGAAAGCAATGGCAACCTACTGCGGGATAATCTTCTGCCCAGTCAGTCATGCCTCTTTCGAGACATGATCGCCTAAAGCGTGTATCGCGCATGGCACTTAACTGACTGACCATGTTCCAGGGTTAAGCAATGTCAAGCAGTCACTCAGCTAGATACTGACCTAGTTCGGTGAATGCTTGGGAAAACTAGGTGCTTTAAGCTTGGATGTGTCGGTGGTGTAATGGATAATAGCTTTGAAATGAAAATCAGAGAACCAAGTTCTAATTTCAGACAGGTTCATTATATTCATTATTTACATTGTTTGGTTTTGTTTTATGGCATATCAACTTCAGTGGGTCATTTAATGACAACATTGTTTGGATTGTTGTACTCATCTTTATTGCTATATTCACAGTGTTTCAGCTATTATATGCTCTGACCTTCTTCAGGTGAGTAATTTTGAACTGAACCTTTTATTTCAATCACTGCAAGGTACGTCTAGTTCAATCACTGCAAGGTACGTCTAGTTCAATCACTGCAAGGTACGTCTAGTTCAATCACTGCAAGGTACGTCTAGTTCAATCACTGCAAGGTACGTCTAGTTCAATCACTGCAAGGTACGTCTAGTTCAATCACTGCAAGGTACGTCTAGTTCAATCACTGCAAGGTACGTCTAGTTCAATCACTGCAAGGTACGTCTAGTTCAATCACTGCAAGGTACGTCTAGTTCAATCACTGCAAGGTACGTCTAGTTCAATCACTGCAAGGTACGTCTAGTTCAATCACTGCAAGGTACGTCTAGTTCAATCACTGCAAGGTACGTCTAGTTCAATCACTGCAAGGTACGTCTAGTTCAATCACTGCAAGGTACGTCTAGTTCAATCACTGCAAGGTACGTCTAGTTCAATCACTGCAAGGTACGTCTAGTTCAATCACTGCAAGGTACGTCTAGTTCAATCACTGCAAGGTACGTCTAGTTCAATCACTGCAAGGTACGTCTAGTTCAATCACTGCAAGGTACGTCTAGTTCAATCACTGCAAGGTACGTCTAGTTCAATCACTGCAAGGTACGTCTAGTTCAATCACTGCAAGGTACGTCTAGTTCAATCACTGCAAGGTACGTCTAGTTCAATCACTGCAAGGTACGTCTAGTTCAATCACTGCAAGGTAGATTGTTCTCATTCCTTGAGTCATGCCACATTTCTTAGTTGAACTTGTATCAGTAAATCATTATTAACTTAAAAAAAAAATTCTTAAAATCTAAAAATATTTTCTGGCTTTAAATATCCTGCCAATGATTGATATAAATGGAGAGATATTTATATTTGAAAAAGGAAGCTGTTAAAATATTCCACTAAAAATTCATGCTGATTATGCTGGAAGTGCTATTAAATACTAGCTGTGTTATAATAAGAGAAATTTATGTTGTAATTTTAATAGACTTTTATTATGTATGGTGGCCCTATTGTGTAACAACAAGGTGCTTAAATTATACTAGATGTTATGAAAGCTTGTATAATTTACCCAAACGATTGGTTTCTCTTAAAAAAAAAAAAATACATACATAGCATTCATATATACTCATAAAATCTCTGTGTGTGTGTGTGTATATATATATATATATATATATATATATATACACACACACACACACATCAATTAGAGCAAAGGTTAACAAGGTTGTCTTCTATTTGCTAACTCGAGGGCCTAGTTTGATCTTCACAGCATGATTGTAATTCAGTGCACGAGGTTATATTTAACAGTTGGGAAAAAATAGTGTTTGTGTGAGTGAGTGGTTGCAAAAGAAATAAAAAACATCTTTGCTATTACTACTATTTTTACATGTACTTGTGAGAATAAAAAATTTATAAGTGCTGAGAATCAGAAGTAGAATAAAGAGAAATAAAAAATAAAATAGGTTAAAATGCAGTGAGAGAGAGGAAAAAGGCATAGAGAGAGAGAGAGAGAGAGAAAGGGGGAAAAGGCATAGAGAGAGAGAGAGAGGGAAGGGAAAAAGGGATACAGAGAGAGTGAAGGGAAAAGGGATACAGAGAGAGGGAAGGGAAAAGGGATACAGAGAGAGGGAAGGGAAAAGGGATACAGAGAGAGGGAAGGGAAAAGGGATACAGAGAGAGGGAAGGGAAAAAGGGATACAGAGAGGGAAGGGAAAAAGGGATAGAGAGGGAGGGAGGGAAGGGAAAAGGGATACAGAGAGAGGGAAGGGAAAAAGGGATACAGAGAGAGGGAAGGGAAAAAGGGATACAGAGAGAGGGAAGGGAAAAGGGATACAGAGAGAGGGAAGGGAAAAGGGATACAGAGAGAGGGAAGGGAAAAAGGGATACAGAGAGAGAGAGAGAGAAGAAAAAGGGAAAAAGGGATACAGAGAGAGAGAGAAGGGAAAAAGGGATACAGAGAGAGAGAAGGGAAAAAGGGATACAGAGAGAGAGAAGGGAAAAAGGGATACAGAGAGAGAGAGAAGGGAAAAAGGGATACAGAAAGAAGAACTGACAGGAAAGTGTAAGAAAGACAGAAGAGATAAAGGTAGAGAGAAAATGAGAGAGACAGGAGGGTAAAAGAGAATGATAGAAAGCGAAGGAGATTGAATGAAAAGGGGGTAGGAGGAGTGATAGAAAGAGAGGAGGAGATGATAATGGTAAAGTGGAAGTGCAATTAAATACAATTCCTAAATACCAAACATCCATTAATAAAAAAAAAACAAAAAAAAACTCTACCCATGAGAAATTAATATTTTCCTAGAGAGAATAAAACCACCTGTCATATCAACAACTGAACAAACAATCATAAAATTTATCAGCTATTTTTCCACAATGTCAGGATATGACACCCTATGACTAAAATTTCACACACACACAAATGTGAAATTTTTCAGTGTGCCACAGCCTCTATTAATAGAGTGTGTGTGTGTGTGTGTGTGTGTGTGTTGTTTATTGTTTTTGCTCAAAATTCTGAGATGGGATAGTATTATCATTCAAGTTTTTGTTAGTGGGGGGGGGGGGGTTGTTATATCAAATATTTTCAGTTTTGTTAACAGATTCACAATGCTTTTTTTTTGTGGATTATTTAATGGCAAAAAAGGTGGGTTTTTTTTTATTGTTCGATTATAGTGAAAAGGTTTAGTTATTTTAATTAGATATTTTTTATTCCTTTTTATTTTAGAAAACTGAAAATGTCTTCTAGTTTTGTATTTAAAAAATGTTTCGCTGTGAATAAATGTTTTCCTTCAAAAATGTTATGGCAATAATTTTTTCTTTAAAGATATATATTTTTTTTTTTTTTTTTATAAAAGTCTATATATTTTTAGAAAAGTGTATTTTTATACTTTCATAGTGTTTTGACCCCAGTTTGGAGGTTAAGTATTTGCCCATAGCTGGGACCCTAACAGGTGGTACCACTCCAGGTCAGGGTAAACCTGGGAACAACAGCAATTAAGAGGTGGGTCCATGCTCCACACAACCTCCCAATCAGAGGCCTTGCTGCCGAATGCAGTTTATCATCATGCCCAGAACCAACTGCAAATTGAAGAGACTTTGTTGCCAATCCAGCCAGTCAGTCAGTTGCCATATATGCTAGCTGCTTGGGCAATCAGGTCTCTTTCTATCCATGACTGACTAGGCAGAAGATTTTCCTGCAGTATGCTACCATTTTTTTCTGTGGTAGACTAGTTGCCAACCAAGGCTATAGAACCCAATTTGCCCTGCTATTTAACCCATAGCTTGAGGGAAAAGACATTTGCACATAAATGAATGAAATGAATTTGACTGGAATTCAAACTCAGCTCTTCAATTTCTCATTCCGAGCCAATGTTCAATGTACCATCATCACATCCAGACATACATGTAATGCATTAAAATTTATAAAGTTTTGATATCATAGCAAAGAGCTCATTCAAACAATTACCATAAAAATATTTATAGAAAAGGCACAGGGAGGCAACTTTACAGCAGTGGGAATGTGACTGAAGCCAAGACACCAGGTTGGGATCAGTAGTATCAAAGATTCTTCTTTCGATTTTATCAATAATCTCTAAATACAGGGTGGGGCAGAGAAACTTGCTTATTTGAATTTGGCACCGAAATTTCAGAGTACGATTAACCCAGTGTATTGACCAGAATGGATGCCATCTAACTGATATCATCTTTAAAGCTTGTAAAACATAAAATTTAAATGTAATTGATGCTGTTTAAAGAATTACATTTATATCTGCATTACTTTTGTTTTATTTTTTATTCCAAATAAGTTAGTTGCTCTCTCCTCGCCTGTACGTTTGCAATTAGTAATGTGGTAATTAATGGGGGATCAATTTAGAGCGCGCGTGTCAATAACAGTCTTGCAGCAGAATTTTCCATGGCACCTCATCTCTTTGAGGGGTGATCTGAATTGGCCAGCACGGTCCCCTGATTTAGCACCCTGTGATTATTTTTTATGGGGCTACCTGAAGTCAATTGTTTACAACGATCGTCCTAACACCCCGGCTCACCTGAAGAACAACATTCGTCAAGCTGTCACCAACATACCCACCGATATGCTGGAAAGAACTGACAAAAACTTCAGAGTACGATTAACCCAACGTGTTTAAAGAATTACATGTATATCTGCATTACTTTTGTTTTATTTGTTATTCCAAATAAGCAAGTTGCCCTGCCCCACCCTGTATTATCGACGAGTATGTTACGAACAAATATATACATATATGTATGTATATAGCAGACCATATGTGGCAGCAATATTTTAAGCATAAGCAAATGGTTGACATTGAAACGAAAGATCTAGCATGACACAGCAAATCAACTTTGTTAGCAGCTGATGTAGCAACTGATTCAATGTAGTCTTTTCACTTTATACAATGAAGTCTAGGTACCATACCAGAGATGATTAAAAAAAAAAAAAATCTGGGTGCAGATTGTTCATGTCACTCAGCCAGAAATTTGAAAACAGCATGCTGTACTGCTTGGCATTTGTGCTGAAAGTTCCAATACAAACATTTCAGAATGTTTTGGTGTCAAAGGACAGTGCAGAGGATTTGGAAATACTAGAGAAAACCATTAACATCAAAAAATTACAATGTGAACTCTGGTAAAAAAAAAAAAAAGTGTTACTGTACATTAGGTTTATAAATCCCCTAAATTCAGTTGTTCTTGTCCTTAAAGACACATGGTTAGTTCCTGACTTGACTCTTAGAGTTACGAGTTCAATACCAGGCTAGTGGGGAACAAGTAACTTGCAGGGTTAGAGGGAGATAACTCATGACTTCCAATCAAGGCTTTACGCAAGGAATAAGGATGACATACCCCAGTGATTGTAATAAAAGGTTTGGTTCAAAGTTCCTAGCAGCTGAAGCGTACAACGGCCGAAATGTCGTCCAAATGACAACAAAGATGAAGACAATAGTTCGAATAATGTAAATAATGATTAGGAAAGTGTCAAACAAGTAATTATGAAGGTACGGACGCTTTGAAAACTCACTGATCATTTTGACAAGAAAAGAACTTCCAAATTTCTTAGGTAGTTTTTTCAGACTCAACACTGATTGATAATAATCCCTCCAAGTCAATCAGGTCCATAGCCAGGGACATAGGAGTGTCTGATTTTTTTATCAAGCAGGTAGTACATGAAGGGACGTGCGTTGTGGTGCAGTGGATATTGGCTCGGAACGAGAAATCGGGGAGCTGAGTTCGAATTCAAGTTGAATTCATTGCATTCGCTTATGTGCAAATACCCTTGGGAAAGGTATTAATCTGTCTCTTTCTTCCAGTTATGGGTTAAATAATAGGACAGATTGAGTTCTATAGCCTTGGCTGGCAACCAGTTTACCGCAGAAAGCAATGGCAACCTACTGCGAGATAATCTTTTGCCCAGTCAGTCATGTCTCTTTTGAGACCTGATCGCCCAAGCGTGTTTCACGTATGGCACTTAACTGACTGGTATTTCTCATGGAAGACGAGAAATACCTAATTATTTTTTTATCTCAAGCACACTATAAAGCTTTTGAACAAACTCAAGCGTCACCTCCAACCAAACATGCTTTGTCTTTTCTCAGATGAGAAAAAAATTTTCTGACAGGATAAGAGGGTGAATACACAGAACAGTCATTGGCTTGCTGTTTCTCCAAAAGATGTACAGAGAGTGATGAAAACCAAATATTCAGCCAACATTATGGTGTCTGGAGTGATCACTAGGGATGGCAACATTATGTCTCCATTCAACCTCCTGTACGGTCTCGGACCCAACACGTAGGTCTACATCATTCTTTGAGGATGTAGTGCTGCCGTGAATCAAGAAGGTGGTTGCTGGAAGTTCCTAGTCTGGCAACAGGACTCTGCACCATGCCACACAAGCACGAAAACCAAGTTATGACTGTCAGACAATTTCTGTGACCACATCAACCCTTACATCTGGTCACATATTTCCCCAGACTACAATCCCCTTTATTATTCTAAAGTCATCTGAAGGCTGTGATTGAAGCCAATGGTGATTTTATTGAATAAATTCACTCTTTAGTATTTCAAGATATTTTTGTGTATTTTTGGTAAATATATCTGTTCAAATGAGATGTCAGTGTTATTTCTGTGTAATTTATATGACAATTTATTCATCACATCCTGTAATTCTGGAAAATACAAGGGGAACTGGATTCATGTATATAAAAAGTTAAAGGTATGTAAAAAAAATATTGCATTTTTATTAAGTATTTGCTATTTTAATCATTAAGTTTTTAAAATAGAGAAAATATTTTGTATGGTCAATAATGAAACATCTAATTTTTATAAAAAAAAAAAAAGATGAAAATTTATTGTATTAAGCCACACACCCTAGTAAAACTAACTGTACTTTGTACCCTCTTATTTGCATTTATCCCCAAAGTTTGGTTTTGATTGGTCAATGTATGATGGCTATTTTAGATTGTGGAATGGACAGATGAACCAACAAAAGTCACAGATTTTTATATCTAGTTTGAGAAATGCTCAGATACACATTTGACATGAAATATGAGCACCAAGAAAATTTAATCAAAGGCTGACTATACATGAGGGTGGGGTGTTAAGGTTGTGATTTGGTACATCAGTAGTGACAACCCCTAAAAATTAGAGAACCACTGTGCTAAATGTTTACATGAATTCCTGACCACTGACAATTCCTTACTTTTTATGTAGTCTACAAGTGCAAAATAAAGTTTTGGTCAGAAATACAATTATCTTTATCTCATCATCCAATTTTCCCCTACAGCTAAAAATAGTTTGTGATGAAAAAGTTGGATAAGCAATAAAGCCAATGATTAGTGACAAGATGTTAAACTTTGCCTACTTAAATCAGGTTAATTGCAGTTGGTGCAAAAATACACCTGTGATTATGATTTAATTTCCCAACAACTGATAATCAAACTTAAACAGAAAAAACAAAACACAGAAAACTAAAACAAAACAAAACACGAAAACAAAAATACAAAAAAAACAAAACAAAACACGAAAACAAAAATACAAAAAAAACAAAACAAAACACGAAAACAAAAATACAAAAAAAACAAAACAAAACACGAAAACAAAAATACAAAAAAAACAAAACAAAACACGAAAACAAAAATACAAAAAAAACAAAACAAAACACGAAAACAAAAATACAAAAAAAACAAAACAAAACACGAAAACAAAAATACAAAAAAAAACAAAACACGAAAACAAAAATACAAAAAAAACAAAACAAAACACGAAAACAAAAATACAAAAAAAAACAAAACAAAACACGAAAACAAAAATACAAAAAAAACAAAACAAAACACGAAAACAAAAATACAAAAAAAACAAAACAAAACACGAAAACAAAAATACAAAAAAAACAAAACAAAACACGAAAACAAAAATACAAAAAAAACAAAACAAAACACGAAAACAAAAATACAAAAAAAACAAAACAAAACACGAAAACAAAAATACAAAAAAAACAAAACAAAACACGAAAACAAAAATACAAAAAAAACAAAACAAAACACGAAAACAAAAATACAAAAAAAACAAAACAAAACACGAAAACCAAAACAAAAAACCAAAACAAAAAACAAAAACTAAACAAACAAAAACAAAAGCAAAAACAAAAGCAAAAACAAAAGCAAAAACAAAACTTACGCATTTGCAATCTAATCTTTTGTGATCTTTATAAGTAAGCTATTCTTTTGTTGATGACTTTTATAATTATATTGTTAACTAAAGAAATGAAGTCATTTCTTCCCTGTAATTGTTAACCATCTTAGCATCTAAATTACAGCTAGAAAATAAAGAGAAATAATGTTGACATTTTTAATAGAATATTTTGAAAAATCTAAATTTGAATTGTTTTTTTTTTTTTAAGTTTAATTCATAATAAAAACAATTATTCATTTGTTTTTGTTTAATAATACACTAGAAGTGAGGGTTTGAGACTAAAAAAAAACAAAAAAAAACACTGTAAAATAATATTTTTGTATTTGTTTTTAAAGTAAAAGATAAAATTTCAGTAACAACTGTATTTTGCTTTTATTTTCCAATCTTTCTCAAGGCTCATCTTACTATCAAAACTTTGTGATTTCATTGGCAAAAACAAAATATCATGCTGTTGAACGATAATATTTTTATAGTTATTTTTTGTTAAGATTCTATTCTAAGTTCTATGTTAACAGTTTCTTCTCGAGCCCTTCTTTCCTTGTGGTTCCATCCTTACCAGCCAATTTTAATCTGCAAAAACTTAAATGCAATTTCAAATTACTATCTACTTGCCTCCTGATTGTTTTTCTGCTCACTGTTAACATTTCAATTTCTAATTCTTCCTTACCCTGTAACCCCTTGTGTTTTAGTGGCTATACTGCCTGGCTTGGGGTGATATTGATGAAATAAAAAATAAAAATAAGCACATTTATTTGCGACAGTCAAGTCAGTCAAGTGCCATACATGGGTGATCATGTCTTAAAAGAGACATGACTGGGCAGAAGATTTTCCCGCGGTAGGTTGCCATTACTTTCTGTGATAGACTGCTTGCCAATCAAGGCTATAGAACCCAATTTGTCCTCCTATTTAACCCATAGCTGGAGAGAGAAGAGACGGATTCATACGTTCACCAAGGATATTTGCACATATGTGAATGCAACGAATTCAACTGGAATTTAAACTTGGCTTTCAGATTTCTCATTCTGAGCTGATATCCACTGCATCACGATTGAGTGCAAAATAATGATAACTCTCCTTCAAATGCAGGTGAACTGAGGAAAAACAATGAAAAGAAATTCGCAAGCCCATGTGAAATTTGTTTTTGACTAATGAAAACCTTGTTGCCACAGAAATTAGCCAAGAAAAAGGAAGTCATAAACCCATGCAAAATTCCTTTTGATATAAAATAAGAAAAATTAAATTGAGAAGAGTGTCTGAAAGAATGTGAAAGATTTTTTTACTGTTCACTGCGTCCAGTTAATTTTGTTTTGTGTTTTTGTTTATTTTTTTTGTGTCTTTTTTGTTTATTTATTTTTTTTTATATAAAACGAGAAAAATTAAATTAAGAGAAGAGTGTCTGAAAGAATGTGAAAGATTTTTTTACTGTTCACTGCGTCCAGTTAATTTTGTTTTGTGTTTTTGCTTATTTTTTTGTGTCTTTTTTGTTTATTTTTTTGTTTTTTTATTTTTTTTTATATAAAACGAGAAAAATTAAATTAAGAGAAGAGTGTCTGAAAGAATGTGAAAGATTTCTTTCCTGTTCACTGCGTCCAGTGTTGAAGTTTTCACCAATTAAATTATTGGTTTTTAACAAAACATGCAGCACTTCAAAGAATTTTCTCTTAACAATCCAAGACTTTTCATTTACTTTTGATATCCAACCAGACATTATTATTATGTGTCAGATCATTTAATCTGTTGTATGAACATTTTCTCTTCATGACAATTTGATAAAACTACAGGGTTTTTTTTTTTAATTTCTGATTTATTTTCCTGAAACGAGCTACTGACAATTTCAAGCATGTAAATTTTTAAATAAATTCCTGATCTTGTTTCCTTATCATTAATCTTCTTGGCACAGATAAATCAATTATTCCATTTAACCCCAAAGCCCATGCCACTTTAAGTACAGGTCATTGTAAACTACTTTGGAGCTACAATTCTTTCCAAAAGTAAATATTTTACAAGCTTGAACAAAAGTTAAAAGTAAACCTTCTATAAAACAGAGGGCTTGTTCATAATACAGTGATCTCTTTCAATGTGGCCCTGTGTGCTGTGTGTAGTTACACACACACACACACAAAAGTGACTAATAAAGTCAAAGCAGATTGTTTTTGCCTGGGAAAGTTGAGTGTAGGAACGGGGTGGGTGGGAGAGAATGAGAGAGTAGATATTTTCACTTTGTGACATGAAGCAGAATAATAAATTAAAGGCCACCCAAAATACTCACCCAGCAAAGCTATCTCCCCCACATCCCTCACTCTGTCAACTTGATCTCATAAAGAAACAAGCAAGTTATAACAACACATAGTTTGTACTCTACAAGGACTATAGTGGTGAGAAAGAAGAGAGAAATGGACAGTACAAACTTCTAGAACCTTCTTCTCAATCTTCATTATATTTCAAATATAAGTGCACATATAAAATATAAATAAAATAAAATATAAGTGCACACACACAAACGGGTTCACAAAAAGTAAAATCAAAACTACAATAAATGCGTTGTTGCTGCTTGGAAATCCTTTCTTATAGTTCCAGTCTTTAAAGCTCAGGAAAATTGTCTGATCCTTTTAATTATTGGTCAATTAAAACATCACTCAATAAGTCCCAGGCCAGACATACAGAAAGCGTCACTAATCAAAAATCCATATGATGTTTATGAAGTACTAAATTTCTTCTGACAAAATTTGGGCCCAATTGGATCATTAGTTTACAAATTAGTTATTTAAGTGAAGCTACTAATTTTCAAAATATCTGAATTTTTGTGTATTGATAAAGTATTGCTTTCTGATAGAAAAAATACTGTTCAAACAATGACTTGATAAGTTATTCAGACACTGCTCTGTTAAGAGTTGGTATACTGACTTCAAACACAGTCGTACAGACACAAATGATGCTGAATGCTCAGGTCACCCAAAACTAACGGTTATCCCGGAAAACACCAAAAAATATCGAAACGCGCTTTGGATGACCGTAAATTGAAGTTGTGTGAAATAGCAGAAGAGTTGAACATATCAGAAACATATCAGTGTATTCACCATTTTGCAAGAACATTTGTCAATGAGAAAGCTGTTGTCAAGGTGGGTACTGTGTTTGCTCACAGTCGATCAAAAACAGCAACAGGTTAACAATTCAGAGTGTTGTTTGCAACTGTTTCAATGCAACAAAGAGTCTTTGCATTAATATCTGACAATGGATGAAACAGAGCCACCACTTCACTTCAAAGTCAAATCAGGTTTTGGCCTCAGTTTGGGATGTGTAAGGTATTTTGTTCATCGAATACCTTGAGAAAGGAAGAACCGTTAATAGTGAATATTATATAGCATTACTGGTATGTTTAAAGAAAGAAATCGCCAAAAAAAAACGGCCACAATGAAGAAGAAAAACTGTTCTTTTACCAAGACAATGCACCGTGTCACAAACTGGTTGCAACAATGGCAAAATTACATAAACTGCACTTCGAATTGCTTCCACATCCAGCCTATTCTCCAGATTTGGCCCCCAGTGACTACTGGCTGTGGTTTGCAGACCTCAAAAGAATTTTCCAGGGAAAGATACTTGGCTCCAATAAAGAGAGGTGATATCAGAAACTGAGGCATATTTTAAGGCGAAAGACAATTGTTTTACAAAAAAGGCATAAAAATCAGTGAAGGAGACTATGTTGAAGAATAAAGTCAAATTTTACCTAAAAGTTGTTGTTTTATTTGGCATGGGATTTATTGAGTGATTTGTTAGCTTTCTACCTCTTTTCAACAAAATACTCAATCAGTCAGTTAAGTGCCATACATGATACACGCTTAGGTGATCAGGTTTCGAAAGAGACGACTGACTGGGCAGAAGATTTTCCCACAGTAGGTTGCCATTGTTTTCTGTGGTAGACTGGTTGCCAGCCAAGGCTATAGAACCCAATCTGTCCTATTATTTTAACCCATAATTAGAGTGAAGAGATGGATTAATGCCTTTCCCAAGGTATTTCAGGCACTTGATAGGAATGGTGAAGCCTGAACCGTTGCCTTGGATATCTCTAAAGCGTTCGACAGAGTTTGGCATGCTGGCTTTCTATACAAACTGCGGAGCTATGGTATAGCTGGACAATTGTTTGAACTAATCCAGTCATTCCTATCTAACCGCACATTGAAAGTGGTATTAAACGGACATGCCTCCCAGAACTACCATATGAACGCGGGTGTCCCTCAAGGCTCTACCCTAGGTCCTACGCTCTTTCCGATCTACATTAATGATCTCCCTGATACCATAAGATCCCAAGTAGGTATGTACGCCGATGACACTACAGTTTATTCTCGCCTTGATCAAAAATCTGGTGTAGGCGACAAAGCTAACCTTGCAGCCGAGCTTGGAAAGGACCTCCAATCCGTGGTGGACTGGGGTAAGAAATGGCTCGTAAATTTTAATGCTTCTAAAACGAAGCTACTATCAATTAATCATCATAGACAATTGCACCTACCTACTATTAGCATGGACAAGGTTTGCCTCCCAGAGAGTAAAACATTACGCCTCCTTGGTCTCACACTTTCAGCAGACTTCAAGTGGAATGACTATATCGAATCCATTGCTAAATCCACTGCTATGAAAGTCTATGTGCAGTGCCCGGAGGTTTTTCCGTCTGAATCTATCCTGCACATTTATAAATCTACCATCCGCCCGTGCATTGAATACTGTTGCCATATCTGGTCGGGTGCCCATGCTATTCTCCTTGGGCTTCTAGACAAGGTACAGCGGAGGATCTGTAATGTGATCGATACCAACTTAGCAGACTGCCTGCAGTCTCTCTCTCACCGGCGTGACGTGGCTTTCCTGTGCCTCTTCTATAAATACTTTCATGGCTTCTGCTCCAATGAACTTAGATCACTGGTGCCCCCTAGGTTTGAATTTGCACGAGATACTAGATTAGCAACTAGATCCCACCCTTTTACAGTGAAACTGATAAAATGCAACTGCAACTTCTACTTCAACAGTTTCTTTTCTCGCACTTCCCGACTGTGGAATTCTCTTCCACATGACTGCTTCCCCAACGGCTACAATCTCCAGGAGTTTAAATGTAAGGTCAATAGACACCTCCTAACAAACTAACTCGCTTCCATTCTTTCAAACACTCTTCCCACCCACCCAACTATCTATCACCCCCCCTTCTGACATTTCCTATATCTAACCACTCCTTCTCTTTACCTTCCCCTATGTAGCCCCAAGCGCAATAGTGGCAGTGGAATGCCTTGCTTGGGGTGAAATGATTAAAAAAAAAAAAGTGAATGCAAGGAATTCAATTGGAATTCAAACACAGCTTCCCAATTTATATATATGATTAGATGCTCCTATTATATATTTAGAGATTATTGATAAAATCCAAGGAATATGTAATGTCATTAGTCCTCACCTATCATTTCGGCTTCAGTCCTTTCCCAACACTGTAATGTAGCTCCCGGTGCCAAAATAATTTTCATGGTATTTTTCTTGATGTTCTTTTCTGTTAAGCTCCTCAACTTTATGAAATTAAGTTCAGTACTAGATTGGCAGTTAGGTCTAATTATTTTACAGTTGAAATGGCTATGTAACTATAAGTTTTATGGGAACAGTTTCTTCTATCACACTTCTTGCTTTCTAGTCAACTTTGACCTTCAAAAAGTTAAAATACAATATCAATTGTTATCTTTTATCATCTTAATTCTTGTTTTTCTATTGTTTTGTCCTTAATGGTTCTCTTCTCATATTCTCTAACACTCAGTAACACCCTTGCATCTCAGTGGCTTTATTGCCTTGCTTGGAATGAAATAAAAAAAAAACAAACAAACTCAGAACAATAATATTCAAAACAAAAATTAAACATTTTCTTTTTCGTTATTTATATGCAGACTATTATCCTCTTTTTTTGCCTTTTTTTATTAATAGTCGGCGTGTAATATAAATAATAATTCATCAACTCACAAATTCAGATGAATCCTTTTTGTCATTTTTGCTTTAAAATTGACATTAACTGTTTAAAAAAACAAAATAATAAAAATAGAACAGCTTGATCATTTCCTCCTCACCCACTCCACCATTCAGGAAAGGGAGTTGGAGATGAATTCTTATTTACATTTAATAATACAAGCCACACCCTGACAATTTTTAAGCCACCCTTGCCCATTGTTGATAATTCCTGAAAAGTATTTTCTTACAAACCAAATATTCTTTTTTTACTTCTTCAGAAGATTAAAAAAAATCAATGAGGATTTAAAAAAAAAAAAAAAAAAAAAAAAATTTCATGGCAGTATCAGTTACATTTCTAGAAGGAAAGCAGATGAGTTATGGAAGTTTGCTGCTAAGACAGGATTTGTGTCATCACAAACTATAAATCAAGGAAGGCTCGAGATCCATTTGTACACCTGACCATGAAGAACACATTCTACAGGCTCTTGGTTTTTATTTTGAACACACTTCCAGACCTTCTAGAGGATATACCCCTGCTAATAAGACATGTGTGATTTATGTATGATGGGACTCCAGCACATTTTAGTCACATTGTTCATGATGCACTAGCTGACATCTCCCATGAAAGATGGATAGGCAGAGGGAGAACCTGATTGATGGCCTGCACGTCCCCTCCCCACCGACCTCAATCCTTTGAATTTTTGGGTCCATCTAAAACAATTGGTTTATGTAGCAGGCCTTATTAATACAAAGATGCTTCATTAATGTATTATGGGGGCCTACAAAACCATTCAACACCATGTGGGAGTATTTGATAGAGTCTACTAAGTCAAGGATCCTATAAGTACATGTCTGTGTTACAAGAATTCATTTATATACAAAAATAATATTAATAATGTCTAAAAAGTTGTAGTAAGGGATTCTATTGAGTCCTACTTGTTATTACTAAAAAGTTGTAGTAAGGGATTCTATTGAGTCCTACTTGTTATTACTAAAAAGTTGTAGTAAGGGATTCTATTGAGTCCTACTTGTTATTACTAAAAAGTTGTAGTAAGGGATTCTATTGAGTCCTACTTGTTATTACTAAAAAGTTGTAGTAAGGGATTCTATTGAGTCCTACTTGTTATTACTAAAAAGTTGTAGTAAGGGATTCTATTGAGTCCTACTTGTTATTACTAAAAAGTTGTAGTAAGGGATTCTATTGAGTCCTACTTGTTATTACTAAAAAGTTGTAGTAACGGATTCTATTGAGTCCTACTTGTTATTACTAAAAAGTTGTAGTAAGGGATTCTATTGAGTCCTACTTGTTATTACTAAAAAGTTGTAGTAAGGGATTCTATTGAGTCCTACTTGTTATTACTAAAAAGTTGTAGTAAGGGATTCTATTGAGTCCTACTTGTTATTACTAAAAAGTTGTAGTAAGGGATTCTATTGAGTCCTACTTGTTATTACTAAAAAGTTGTAGTAAGGGATTCTATTGAGTCCTACTTGTTATTACTAAAAAGTTGTAGTAAGGGATTCTATTGAGTCCTACTTGTTATTACTAAAAAGTTGTAGTAAGGGATTCTATTGAGTCCTACTTGTTATTACTAAAAAGTTGTAGTAAGGGATTCTATTGAGTCCTACTTGTTATTACTAAAAAGTTGTAGTAAGGGATTCTATTGAGTCCTACTTGTTATTACTAAAAAGTTGTAGTAAGGGATTCTATTGAGTCCTACTTGTTATTACTAAAAAGTTGTAGTAAGGGATTCTATTGAGTCCTACTTGTTATTACTAAAAAGTTGTAGTAAGGGATTCTATTGAGTCCTACTTGTTATTACTAAAAAGTTGTAGTAAGGGATTCTATTGAGTCCTACTTGTTATTACTAAAAAGTTGTAGTAAGGGATTCTATTGAGTCCTACTTGTTATTACTAAAAAGTTGTAGTAAGGGATTCTATTGAGTCCTACTTGTTATTACTAAAAAGTTGTAGTAAGGGATTCTATTGAGTCCTACTTGTTATTACTAAAAAGTTGTAGTAAGGGATTCTATTGAGTCCTACTTGTTATTACTAAAAAGTTGTAGTAAGGGATTCTATTGAGTCCTACTTGTTATTACTAAAAAGTTGTAGTAAGGGATTCTATTGAGTCCTACTTGTTATTACTAAAAAGTTGTAGTAAGGGATTCTATTGAGTCCTACTTGTTATTACTAAAAAGTTGTAGTAAGGGATTCTATTGAGTCCTACTTGTTATTACTAAAAAGTTGTAGTAACGGATTCTATTGAGTCCTACTTGTTATTACTAAAAAGTTGTAGTAACGGATTCTATTGAGTCCTACTTGTTATTACTAAAAAGTTGTAGTAAGGGATTCTATTGAGTCCTACTTGTTATTACTAAAAAGTTGTAGTAAGGGATTCTATTGAGTCCTACTTGTTATTACTAAAAAGTTGTAGTAAGGGATTCTATTGAGTCCTACTTGTTATTACTAAAAAGTTGTAGTAAGGGATTCTATTGAGTCCTACTTGTTATTACTAAAAAGTTGTAGTAAGGGATTCTATTGAGTCCTACTTGTTATTACTAAAAAGTTGTAGTAAGGGATTCTATTGAGTCCTACTTGTTATTACTAAAAAGTTGTAGTAAGGGATTCTATTGAGTCCTACTTGTTATTACAAAAAAGTTTTAATGCATGAAGTAATTGTTAAATAGAGAAATTAGGAATAGAACGTTTTGGATGATTGTAGAATATTCCAGTGAAATCTAGAGAATTCTAAATGATTCTAGAAATATGCAAATTAGGTGTTAGTCCCTATAAAAATAAGTTTAGGGAAGAGAGTAGAGTTGTTAAAAGGATTTGCTGACATTACCAACTCTACCCTGTGCATCCAGCCAAAAGAATCTCTAAGAAAAGTTACCAACCAACTAAAACTTCAAAGAGAACCTCATGGAACTAAAAGGGTAAATAAAAAATTTTAACTCTTTCATTGACCAAACTCATAATAATTCTTTATATACACATTTGAGGATTTCCAAAAAGTACAGCATTTAAATTACTTCGCTAGCTTAACTAAGTAAAGATACTCGACTCCTTACCTCCCCCTTCTCTCCTCATAAAACTCACCAGTAGTAAACTATGTTTCTTGTTTTGAATGCAATGAAAATTGTATATTTGTAAATATTTTATTTGGTGTTTTTCGTAAATTTCTGAGTTTAGGTCAATCATATTTTTTTCTTTTCTTACAACTTAACATGTAACATATGTGTAAAAGCAGGTGAAGGACATTTTGAACATTTGTTATGAGTTGCTGTGTTGAGGTACAATAATCGACTTTTGGATAAATGTTTAAATGGACATTTTACTTTACCGTGTTTTGGTGTCAGGAACTTGCCTTCAAAGTTTATGAAAGTATTTTGGATACACATTGTGTGTGCGCACGGATGTCCGTTCCAGTGCAGTGGTTATCAGCTTGGATGAGAAATTGGGGAGCCGAGTTCAAATTCCAGCTGAATTCCTTGCAATCCCTTACGCACAAATACCCTTGGGAAAGGTATTAGTCTGTTTCTTCCCTCCAGTTAAGGGTTAAATAACAAGACAGATTGGGTTCTGTAGCCTTGGGTGGCAACTAGTCTACCACAGAAAGTAATGGCAACCTACTGTGGAAAAATCTTCTGCCCAATCAGACATGATCGCCTAAGCGTGTATCCAGTATGGCACTTAACTGACTGACTTGTGTGTGTACGTGTTTGTAGGATATAAGACAAATTAAAAAAAAAAAACACCATTTTTAATCAATATTTAGTAACCATTAAAACATTGGAATGGTATATTATATTAACGGGGAGGCATGTGTGTGTGTGCATGCGTGTCTGTATATCATATAAAGAGAGATCAAAACATTCAAAGAAAATATAAAACAAAATATGAATTTTGACAAATTTACTGATAAAGCAAAACAATTTACTTGAAACTTTGAAAGATTTAATTATAAAAAAAAAAATTGATAGACAGAACTTGTCCATATTTAACAAAACATATTTCAGAGAATTCTTGCTGTGAAAATACACCATATTTAAAATTATACTTTTTGTTAAGTTTTTTTCCAATAAATATTTGGTAACCATTAAAACATATCAGAATGGTACTTTTTATTATATTGACGGAGGGAGGGATGCGTGCATGTGTCTGTGGGATGAATAATAAATTAAAAGTAAAACTGAAGACGACAAGATAAAGTGGAAAATCTATTAACCACACATTTCATTGAGCATTCTCTTTCTTTAGCTTTCTCGGGTTATAATGAAAGGAAGACAAAACTAAGCATGAAGAAAAATGCCTTGCGATCTCCGAAAATAAGTGGTAACCACAAATCAAATTACATTACCTTATCACCTCCAATGCCCAGACTCAAGAAAGTCATGGCTATCAGACAATTTCTGCAACCACATCACCCCTTTACATTTGGCCACCAAACTCCCTGAGCCAACCTGTAACTTATTCAGAAATTCTGCTAAGTGGACTTCGGTTACAGTTTCTGGAATAAGTACACATTCTGACACGAACATGTGACATGATAACTAGGCATATATGTATCTTGTTGTAATGGATTAGGATGGAGGATGGTTAGGGATGGAAAATAGTTTAAAAACATATTTAACAAAAGTGAAAAAGAGGAAGAATAAATGGGTGAACGCTTTTTCTTTTATGAGGAAAGTTGTGGAAGAGACAGGAATGTCCGATTACTGTTTTGAATCCTACCGCTCTTCCAGTAGATGGTTGACTCAGTGATTTAATGTGATAAAGAGATACAGTTCAGCAGGTGGGTTTTCGATGACCCGGTCAAAGGCTGTCCTTTACTGTATCTTGACCACACATTAAGAATTTTCCGGCGGAAGCCTTATTAAGATATAAAAAAAAAAAAGATAACTGAAATTTCAGACTTACAGTCGCCAATGTTTATCACCAGTGGTTTAAAGCATTTCCAGATTTCCGGATTCATTTTAAATAAATAGAGTCAGAAGTTAAGTGAAGAGTTGAGAGTTCAGCCGGGTGCTAGCTTGAAGTAAGATTCTCCGTTCGTCTTGTTTCGTTCAGTTCGGATTTGTTGATCTCCATTAATTAGAGTTAGAGCTGTGTGTCACATTCGCCTGCCCCAACCGAAAAGGCTAACTCTAAACGAATAAAGCATCCTTTCAACTCATCCAAGTTGTGGAAGTTCGTTCCTTATAGTCAATCTTGTACCCCCAGCTGTCCGGCCGACATTTCTACAAATTCCCGGCAACATCACAGCGTAGAGAACGGCCACCGGAGAAAATTGTTTGGACGGTCCAGTGGGGTGTTACAAACAGTAGTTGATTGATTGTCCCTGTTTAACAGCCTATCAACATCTAAAGGGTCATTTAAGACCGGAAACGTATTTTTATTTTAAAATCACAGTTATTCCTTGAAACAAGCTCATATGGAACATAGCACGCTATTTTACCCATAGTTAGGGGGAAATGTTAAAGTTTATACATCTATGTTGAAGCTATATAATAAAGTTAAATTTTATTAAATAGGTCAATCTTCCGAAGGAAGGCTAGAATTTTGTCAATGTTGATGTTTTCAAATAAAGATTTTAGGTTCTGTACTTTATAAAATTGTTGACAGATCTGTATGGTCAATTACAGTGATTGAACAAGGCCAATACACTCAAACCCTTGGTCATGATAACTTGTGACTTGATGCTAGCACCAACCATTAACAGCTTCCAAACCATTTTGTCTCCCCAATTTTACTCACAAAACCTGAGCATGGCTCTTCAGATATTTCTCAATGGTTCCTCATACTGGTGTCATTTCCCCAGGCTATTATTATCAAAAAGTCAACTCCTTAACAAATAGACCAAGGTGAGATTCAAACCAGAGTCACAGAGTCAGAACACTAACTACTTAGTCTCACAAAACATGCACATATTATATTCCATTTGTGGCATGATGTACATTGTGATGCAGTGGATATCGGCTCGGAACGACAAATTGGGAAGCCAAATTTGAATTCCAGTTATTCTATAACCTTGGTCGGCAACCAGTCTACCGCAGAAAGCAATAGCAACCTACAGCGGGATAATCTTCTGTCCAGTCAGTCATGTCTCTTTCGAGACATGATTGCCCAAATTGTCTATCACGTATGGCACTTACTTACTGAATTGTGGCATCCATTTTTATTTAGTCAAATTTTCAAAATTCAAAGCTTTTATAATGCTAGTTTTTCATAATGTCATTGTGAAGAGTACTTTTGGTAACTTGCTATTAGCGAGTTATATTTAGGTATCTTCACAAAATCAACATACTAAACAAAATGAAGTAAAACACCAGAATAATGCATAACAGACAATATGCGCAAACTTCTGTCTGAGTGCTTTATATACTAAATATTTATAGTCACATGATCCCAGTAGCACAATTCATTCAACGGTTACATTTGTTACCTGGAGATCTGTGTTTGACCATATGTGTCGGGTATTGACACTTTCTTCCTACATAAAAAAACCAATCAAGTAAATTTGTAATATTTTTCACATATTTAGACCCTCAATCCAATTAAATGTTCCATCTTAAACCAAAATTACTTTTGAGTTAGACATTGGGCACTGATTGCTTCAGTTTTGAGTAGTTCTAGGCTGTGAGCAGCCTTTTAGAATATGGATAAATTACATATGTCATTTCGTGCATGTCAAATTTCAATCTTAAAAAAAAGAGGAGAGAGAAAGGAGGACAAAAAGAGGAGAGAGAAAAGAAGGGACAAAAGAGGAGAGAGAAAGGAGGACAAAAGAGGAGAGAGAAAAGGAGACAAAAAGAGGAGAGAGAAAAGGAGGACAAAAAGAGGAGAGAGAAAAGGAGGACAAAAAGAGGAGAGAAAAGGAGGACAAAAGAGAGAGAGAAAAGGAGGACAAAAGAGGAGAGAGAAAAGGAGGACAAAAAGAGGAGAGAGAAAAAGGAAAGACAAGAAAAAAGAGGAGAGAGAAAAGAGGACAAAAAGAGGAGAGAGAGAAAGGGAGACAAAAGAGGTGAGTGAGAGAAAAGGAGACAAAAAAGAGAGAGAGAAAAGGAGGACAAAAAGAGAGAGAGAAAGGAGGACAAAAAGAGAGAGAGAAAAGGAGAGAAAAAGAGGAGAGAGAAAAGGAGGACAAAAAGAGAGAGAGAAAAGGAGGACAAAAAGAGAGAGAGAAAAGGGAGGACAAAAGAGGAGAGAGAAAGGGAGGACAAAAAGAGGAGAGAGAAAAGGAGGACAAAAAGAGGAGAGAGAAAAGGGAGGACAAAAAGAGGAGAGAGAAAAGGAGGACAAAAAGAGGAGAGAGAAAAGGAGGACAAAAAGAGGAGAGAGAAAAGGAGGACAAAAAGAGGAGAGAGAAAGGGAGGACAAAAAGAGGAGAGAGAAAAGGAGGACAAAAAGAGGAGAGAGAAAAAGGAGGACAAAAAGAGGAGAGAGAAAAGGAGGACAAAAAGAGGAGAGAGAAAAGGAGAGACAAAAAGAGGAGAGAAAAGGAGACAAAAAGAGAGAGAGAAAAGGAGGACAAAAAGAGGAGAGAGAAAGGGAGGACAAAGAGAGAGAAAAGGAGGACAAAAAGAGGAGAGAGAAAAGGAGGACAAAGAGGAGAGAAAAGGGAGGAGCAAAAAGAGGAGAGAGAAAAGGAGGACAAAGAGGAGAGAGAGAAAAGAGACAAAAGAGAGAGAGAAAAGGAGGACAAAAAGAGGAGAGAGAGAAAAGGAGGACAAAAGAGGAGAGAGAAAGGAGGACAAAAAGAGGAAGAGAGAAAAGGAGGACAAAAAGAGGAGAGAGAAAAAGGGAGACAAAAAGAGGAGAGAGAAAGGAGGACAAAAAGAGGAGAGAGAAAAGGAGGAAAAGAGGAGAGAGAAAAGGAGGAAAGAGGAGAGAGAAAAGGGAGGACAAAAAGAGGAGAGAGAAAAGGAGGACAAAAGAGGAGAGAGAAAAGGAGGACAAAAAGAGAGAGAGAAAAGGAGTGACAAAAGAGGAGAGAGAAAAGGAGGACAAAAGAGGAGAGAGAGAAAAGGAGACAAAAAGAGTGAGAGAGAAAAGGAGACAAAAAGAGGAGAGAGAAAGAGACAAAAAGAGGGAGAGAGAAAAGGAGGGACAAAAAGAGAGAGAGAGAAAAGGAGGACAAAAGAGAGAGAGAGAAAAGGAGGACAAAAAAGAGGAGAGAGAAAAGGATAGACAAAAAGAGAGAGAGAAAAGGAGACAAAAAGAGAGGAGAGAGAGAAAGGAGGACAAAAAGAGGAGAGAGAGGAGGACAAAAAGAGGAGAGAGAAAAGGAGGACAAAAGAGGAGAGAGAAAAGGAGGACAAAAAGAGGAGAGAGAAAAGGAGGACAAAAAGAGGAGAGAGAAAAGGAGGACAAAGAGAGAGAGAAAAGGAGGACAAAAAGAGGAGAGAGAAAAGGAGGACAAAAAGAGGGAGAGAGAAAAGGAGGACAAAAAGAGGAGAGAGAAAAAGGAGGACAAAGAGAGAAAGGAGGACAAAAAGAGGAGAGAGAGAGAAAAGGGAGACAAAAAGAGAGAGAGAGAAAGAGACAAAAAGAGGAGAGAGAAAAAGGAGAGGACAAAAAGAGAGAGAGAGTGAGGACAAAAAGAGGAGAGAGAAAAAGAGACAAAAGAGGAGAGAGAAAAGGAGGACAAAAGAGGAGAGAGAGAAAGGGAGGACAAAAAAGAGGGAGAGAGAAAAAGGAGGACAAAAAGAGGAGAGAGAAAAGGAGGACAAAAGAAGAGAGAGAAAAGGGAGGACAAAAGAAGAGAGAGAAAAAGAGTGAAAGAAAAAGAAGAGAGAGAAAAGGGAGGACAAAAGAAGAGAGAAAAGAGGAGAAAAAGAAGAGAGAGAAAAGAGGAGAAAAGAAAAAGAAAAACAAGAAAAGAGGAAAACGAAAACGAAAAGAAAAATGACAAAAGAAAAAAAAAAACAAAAGAAAAAATGATGCCACACCAAGGTTTATCACTTTCACAGATAATTGCTACACCAGGAAAAAAAAAAAAATGAAAGTAAGCAACAAAAATATCTTGAACAATTGAGCTATTCCTTAAGTGTTGAAAATGAGGAAGAATTTGTATGCAATGATGACTGCTTTTATCATAATGAGAATAACGATCTCAAAGTGACAGCCATTAAATTGCAGCAAAAGACTATTTACAGTCCTAATTTATTTATCATTTCACCTCAAACAAAGTGATAATGTCACTGGGAAAAGTGACAGCTTCCATGAGTGTGTGTGTGTGTGTGTGTGGGGGGGGGGTGCGATTAATACAAATGTAAAATTTGTAATTTTGCTGACATATTTTTTTTTTTTCAGTATCACAACTTTAGGGTTTTGGAGATGGACTATCCAGCAATCGATCCTCAAAGAGATACCAGCAACTGACTGTTCGTTTTTCATTACATTTAAAGAGAGTTAAAAAATAACTGATGCGCTTTTCATTAGTGAAAGGTTGATTGTTTTTTTTCTTCTTCTTTCAGTGTGTGTGTGCGCACACACAGACATGTAACTAAAAATATATATCTGTAAAAGGACAATATGTATATAAACCAGAGTAAAAAAAATGGCTTGTTAATTTTAATAACTCTAAAACAAAACTTAACCCCATTTATTTCAATGGAGTATAGGCCATTGATAACCCCTCGCTGTCGACAAGGAGAATCATTGATGCTTCTGTAACTTGCCTTTTACATGTAGGAGTGCTGACCCTATGCATATCCCTTTATTCTCTAATGAGGTAACAGTTAAGTGCCATACAAGATACCCGCTTGTCTCAATCCATGACTGACTAGGCAGAAGATTTTTCTGTAGCAGGTTGCCATTTCTTTCTGTGATAGGCTGGTTTATAATCAAGGCTATAGAATGCAATCTATTCTGCTATTTAATCTATAACTAGAGGGAGAAGAGATGGGTTAATACCTTTCCCAAGGGTATATGCGTGTAAGTGAATGGATTGAATTCTACTTGAATTTGAACTCTGCTCTCCAATTTCTCATTACAAGCAGATATTCACTGCACCATAGCACACATCCAAAATATTTTACCTAAATAATCAACATGCTTTCAATATGCTGATGATGATCTATTAATATATTCAGATGATACTGATTTATCTGATCTTAATGATAAACTAAACAAAGTTGAAAATACAATAGAATTTACGTACAAAATGAAAGAAAAAAAATCCCTTAACTTTCCTAGATATCATGCTACACCGCATTAAGAGTAACTTAGTGTACACCGAAAATTAAAAAAATGATCTCATAAATGTCTCTTCCTCTTCATAATAACAAAATAAAATTTTGAAAAATCATCAGATTCTATTTAAGAGAACTCAGAACTTGGAGGCTATCGATATTTACATGAAGAGGAGAAATACATGGAAAATACTTTCAAGCGTCTCCAATACATTAACTATTTCATATTCAATGCCAATTAAAGGCTCATAAAATATTTTAAAACAGAAACACAACCCTTGACAAACATAACTAATCAAAAAAATATATTGTTCTACCCACCAACTCTATCACAACTACAGTTGAAAAGAATTTATTTAAATTCAAAATTAATTTGCCACAACTTTATCTGAAACAATAAAAGACTTAATACAAAAGAAAATAATAAACTAAAACTTGAAGGAGAATTTACTCTATTACCTGTAATAGTTACCACAATGAATACATCGGAGAAACCTTAAGAAATTTAACGAAGAATATTATATAAATACCAAAAAAAAAAAAAAAAAAAAAAAAAAAAAAAAAAGATTTTGCAGAACATTAAAGCATATATTGAGATGCTCTAATATATTCAAGCAATACCAATTTATGTTATGGAAAATCCCGAAGATTAAGAAAATGGTTTTAACAACAGACATATTTCCGTCGGAACATTATTTTTAATTGATACTCGTATTTGAGTAGATTTTTTATTTTTATACTGTTTGATTAAAAACAGAAAACCTACTCAAATAGGAACATCGATTAAAAATAATGTTCAGACAAATAAATTAAATACCGATTTCTCCGATCTTAAAGATAAACTAAACAAAGTTGAAAATACAATAGAATTTACAAACAAAATGGAAGAAAACAATACTTTACCTTTCCTAGATATCATGTTACACTGCATTAACAGTAACTTAAAATTTAGTGTCCACCAAAAATCAACTTGGGAAAGGTATTAATCTGTCTCTTTCCTCCAGTTATGGGTAAAATAAATTTCCTCAGAACGGGGGGGGGGAGAAAAAGAAAAAGAAAATCAAAGAAAAGAAATCATGTAATATGACCAAGAATATAAATCTTTAATCTTATCTTGTAAGGGTCACCAAGGTCGGGGGAGAAAGGTTCATTAGACAGAATGAGCGACCATAAACCCATACACACCTATCCACAAGCACACAAATTTATATACACATATATACAAAAATACGCACCTACATACACACAGATGTCCATTCATTCATATATATATATATATATATATATACACACACACACACACACACACACACACTTTTGTATTTACACACTCACATATGAACACCTAAAAAAAAAATAATGTTAAACAAATAAGTTTAAATAAGTTGGCTAAGGCCAGTTTCATAGATTTCTGTTAAATTCCTTAATGTTGTCTTCGGTTGAGTTTGTTTACATTCGGATACAATCTAAGCAGATATTAATCGTTCGATGAAAATAAGGAGAATACCTATATAAGGCTGAAATTGAACTTTGTCTTCCATGAAATCTTCTATGGGTCGATTGGTAAAGACATGTCTGATCTAAAGACGGCATCTCTACAGTGTGGGAGTTTGCAGGTTCGATTTTTGCCAGAAGATTGATATTTTCCAAATGATTTCTCAAATGATTAAAGCCAGTGGAAATTATAATATACTGTTCAACTGTAAATATATGTATATATAAATAATAAAACAGACTTTCGACTCAAATACGAGTATCCATTAAAAATAATAATGTTAAACAAATAAAAATTCAAATATGTCGGCTCATGCCAATTTCGTGGATTTTTGTTAAATTCCGTAATGTTGTCTTCGGTTGAGTTTGTTTACATTCGATTACAATCTAAGCAGATATTAATCGTTCGATGAAAATCAGAAGAATACCTATATAAAGGTGAAATTGTCTTCCATGAAATCTTCTGTGGTTCAATTGGTAAAGACATGTCTTATCTAAAGACGGCATCTGTCCAGTGTGGGAGTTTGCAAGTTCGATTCCTTCCGGAAGATAGATATTTCCCAAATGATTAAAGCCAGTAGAAATTATAATGTACTGTTTAACTATATATAAACTTATTTATAAATGGAACTTTGTGTGTGTGTGTTTGTGTGTGTGTGTATCCTTTACCTATAGACTCTGAAATGGCTGAACCGATTTTCTTGAAAATTTACACAGTTGTATTATAAGCGTCTGCAAGTGTTCTTAGCTAAGTTTTGTGTCAAGGTACCCCGATAAATATCGAAAATCGATAATCAAAAAAATCTGGTTATAGAAGGAGTGGTCCGGTTTTAATCAAATTTGATACACTCATAGACAAAGACATAAGAAACGATATTCAGAAGTTTCAAGGTTGCAGTTCTTACAATAGTGCAGAAAATCGTTAATATATATATATATATATATATATATATATATATAAAAAGCATGATGTTTGTGTGCGTGTCTGTTTATCTGTCTGTATGTCCTTTATACAAATCCACAATTTTTATCCGATTCTCACCAAACTTCACACAAATATTCTTTAGGCTGAGTCTGAGCTCCAGGACCACGGATTAGTTTTAAAGCTTTCATTACACCCGAGCAATGCTGGGGTATACTGCTAGTGTGTATGTATATATATATATATATATATATATATATATGGGGTTCAAAATACAAAGATCTGCAATGCAATCAGTCCCAATTTGGCAGCTTGACTTCAGTCACTTTCTCACCGACGAGAGGTGGCTTCCCTCTGCCTTTTCTACAAATGTTTTTATGGCTTCTGCTCTGGTAAGCTTCATTCCCTGGTGCTCCAACCTTGTGAATTTACTCATGCAACTAGGTCCCACCTTTTTACCATCAAAATGGGCAAATGTAACTGCCACTTCTACTCTATCAGTTTTTTTTCTCACATTTCCCGCGTGTGGAACTCCCTGTATTTACTTGCTTCCCTGATAGCTACAATTTCAAATTTAAATGCAACGTCAATTGCTATCTTCTATTTTCTTGACTCCTGTTCATCTTTTAACCTTTCTTCAATACTCCTTGTACCCAGTCTATTCTTTCACCTGAGCACTGGTGGTACATTCGCTGGGTGAAATCAAAAAAAAAAAAAAAAAATCAGAGCTGTGTATAGCACCAGTACTGATATTTTTTTTTTTTTAGCAGACCTTGTGTGCTTATGTGTGTGTGAGCTACACTTTTCAGAAATACAGCAGTCTGATTCTATACAGAAATGTACAAATATTCGAATCTATGACAGAAGTGCATGTCCATGTATAATCTGATCAATTCTGAAGGGTATGTATGATGTTAGTACATTTAAATAATAATGCTTAAATATTTATAGTCTACTAAACTGATTCTGATAGACATGCAACCACAGATAAAAAAAAAAAAAAAAAAAAAAAAAAAGAGTAAACCATAAAAAGAACACAAAGAAACAGGTCAACCCTCAAGCAATAGTTTTTCCACTTCTCCCAACTGCTGCTGCTTGGTAATTAAATCCTCAGTAGATTTACACAGCTGAGGAAGACATGCAAACACTTGCTGCAAATTATTACATAAAAACTAATTTTAGGGTGGGGTGAAAATGAAAAAACATTACGGAACATATGGCAACAACAACAGGAAATAGAAACAAATTTTACATCAAATAGCATTTTTCTCTTAGCTGGCTGGTTGGTTGGCTATAATCCAAATGGTTTAAAAAAAAACAAAAAAAACGTGCAAGTTTTATTTTTTTCAATTTCATATACACTTATTTCTTTTGATTTAGAGATGCACGAGTTGTGTGATGAATAGATAACATCTTGGAATAACGAATTATAGAGCCGAGTTGAAATTTTAGCTGAGTTCATTACATTCCCTAACAGGCAAATACCTTCATGCAAAGGTGTAAATCCATCTCTCTTTTCCTCCTAGCTATGAATTAAATAGCAGGACTGACAGGTCCTACAGCTTTCGTTGGCAACCAGGTTGGCTACAGAAAGCAATGATAGTCTACTGGGAAAATTATCCCACCAAGTCAGATATGAATTGAAAAAAAAAAAAAGACATGATTTTCCAAGCATGTGTTGTGGAGTCCAGAACTCTACAAACGAATTTTGAGATTTACAAGTTGTTCTTGTGTAATTGTTGCTTTAATAACTGTGGTCTTCTTTCCAACAATGAATGCATTTTAACAATAAGTGAGATTCACTCAGTTAAATGCAATACGTGATACACGCTTTGGGCGATCATGTCTTGAAAAAGACATAACTGACTGGGCAGAAGATTTTCTATCCTGCTATTTAATGCATAGCTGAAGGGAGAAGAGACGGATTGTATTAATAATTAGTAATTATCGGGGGGATCAGTTTATTACTTCCTAACAATAGAAAACCGATCCCCCACTTTATGCTCAGCAGAAGCTTTACTTATGTTTCCAACTATTATCTTCATTCAGTCAGTTAAGTGCCATACGTGATACACGCTTGGGCGATCATGTCTCGAAAGAGACATGACTGACTGGGCAGAAGATTATCCTGAAGTAGGTTGCTATTGATCTCTGCGGTAGATTGGTTGCCAGCCAAGGCTATAGAACCCAATCTGTTCTGTTATTTGACTCATAGCTAGAGGGAGAAGATATGTATTATATTATTACATAGTAATTAGTGGGGGATCAGTTTATTACTTCATAAAAATAGAAAACCGATCCCCCACTTTATGCTCAGCAGAAGCTTTACTTATGTTTCCAACTATTATCTTCATTCACTCAGTTAAATGCAATACGTGATACATGCTTTGGGTGATCATATCTTGAAAGAGACATGACTGACTAGGCAGAAGATTATCCTGCAGTAGGTTGCCATTACTTTCTGCGGTAGACTAATTGCCAGCCAAGGCTATAGAACACAATCTGTCTTATTTGACTCATAGCTAGAGGGAGAAGAGATGTATTATATTATTATGTAGTAATTAGTGGGGGATCAGTTTATTACTGCATAACAATAGAAAACCGATCCACCACTTTATGACTAGTAGAAGCCATAATCATGATTCCAACTATTATATTCAGTCAGTCAGTTAAGTGCTATACATGATACCCGCTTTGGGTGATCATATCTCCAAAGAGACATGACTGACTAGACAAGATTATACTGCAGTAGGTTGCCATTACTTTCTGCGGTAGACTGGTTGCCAGCCAAGGCTATAGAACCCAATCTGTTCTATTATTTGACCCATAACTGGATGGAATAGACAGATTAATACTTTTTTTCACGGCTATTTGCATAAGTGAATGCCATGAATTCAACTGGAATTTGAACTTGGCTCCCCGATTTTTCGTTCCGAGTCAATATCCACTGCACCACAATGCACTAAGCATGCAAATAGTAGAAGGAAATGTTTCCCTTTGTAACATTAAAAATCTCGAAGGAAAGTCAATAATTGAATAATGTCCCTGAAAGAAGGAAAGAATGTAATGTACATAATGTTGAATTAATGAAAGTTCCGATTGGAAGATGTGAGTGATTGTGCACATGTGAGTTTAAGAAATAAATAGCAGCTTGCGTCTTGCAATTAGTGCAGGTGTGTGAGAACAAGTTAGGTAAGATTGAGAAACATGACCCTGCGATAACATGGCGCTATCGTGGGCAGTTGAGCAAACAGCCAACTGCCTTGCTGGAACTCAAACTGGAACAGTGTGATCTAACACATGTGTCCCTGCTTTTTATAAGCCTCGCGAAAACGCGGGAAAGCAAAGGAACATCACGTGAAGGCTGCGTGTTTTGTGAATGGAAAAAAAAACACGCAAGACAAAAGTAGAAATAGTATGTATGTACATGTGTGAGTGCGAATGTGGGTGAACTGTGTGGAAATATATGTGAATCCCACACATGCATCACATATAGCCCTTAAGGAAGAGGTTTCATTCATTTTTTTTCTTCCTTTTTTGGTCTAAAAACCTAAACTGAACTTTTATCTCCAATAAGGATATTAATATTCAAGTTGAATATTAATTCTGTTCTTACTTGCCAAGTATAAAGGTAACTGATGGTTTTTTTTTTTTTATAATCATATCGCCCCAAGCAAGGCATTTTACTGCCAATGCTTTGCAGGGGGTTACAGAGGAGAAAAGTTATAAGAGTGACAGGTTATAGGGGGTGTCAGGAAGTGGGTAAGAGAAGGATGAGAATACTGATGAGAGTGGACAGAGAAAGGAGCATGAGAGAGAGGATGCAGGTTAGTGAAATAGAAGATGACTATTGACTTTACATTTAAATTCTTGGAGATTATAACTGTCGGGAAAGCAAGTAAATGGAAGGGAATTCCACAGGCGAGAAAAGAAGCTGCTGGAGTAGAATTTGCATTTACAATTTATTGGTTTCACAGTAAAAGGGTGGGACCTAGTTGCTAATCTTGTGGCTTGAATAAATTTATATTATAGTGAGCTAAGTTCATTAGAGCAGAAGCTGTGAAAGTATTTGTAGAAGAGACATAGGGCAGCCACATTGCGCTGGTGAGAAAGTGACTGTATCCAAGCTGCCGAGTCGGAATCTATCACATTATAGATTCTCTACTGGATTTTTTAAGGACCTCTAGGTGGATAGCAGGAGCACCTCACCAGATATGGCAGCAGAAATTAATGCACGGGTGAATGGTAGATTTATATATGTGCAGGATTGTTTCAGGTGGAAAAAAAACTTCCTGGCCCTACACAGAGAACCTTAATGTTAAGAACATGAATTTAAATGCAGTACTAGACTGGCAGTTGAAGCAAGAGAAGGCGGGTTGTTTGCACATGGAACTGCGAGGTGAGCTCATGCAAGGCAGTTTTTTGGAATGACACGGTACATGTTTCATTGGTGAAAGCGATGCTCTCACATGCAAGAAATTTTGGTTTCTTGTTCGAGACCAAAAACGCATAAAAAGAGCCAATTTCTGTTTCAGAGTCAGTTTGGTGTTAGCGATTCGTGAAGGCTACACCGGTGCTCAGGAGACAGTGTTTTGTTTACAGTGTACAGGGAACGGAGTCCCGAGTGAAGCAGTGTTCTGGGTTCTACGTGGAGCAGCTGGGAGAACGGATCCAAGCAGTCATTAATTCCTCTACCAACTACATTTTGAGAAACAAATATTAGTCTCATATTGATTTTAATCTTCAGTGAGGAATGAATATTGCTTGTTGTAAAAAAAATTTTTTTTTTTTTTAATCGTATCACCCCGAGCAAAGCGGTAACACCACTGATGTGCAGGGGGCTACGTAATAGTGAAAAGATTAGAAAAGAGAAAACCAGAAACCACATCCTAAACAGGGAACAAGGGATGAGCCTCTTAACCTGTTCAATAGGCATGGGTGGAGTGTGAACCGGGCGATAGATCTATCTACTCCAATTGAAAAAAAAAAAAAAAAAAAAGTGAGAAGATTGGTATAATACAATTGTGGCACAAGGCCAAAAGAGAAGTGGAGTGAGGCTAGTCGACCCTTTCTATCCTAAAACTAGCTTATCTAATTCACAATCCAATCATTCATTTCAATGTGTTCATTCACCACAAGAATTCATCCAACACCTTCCAATCTTACATAGACCCTAATACCACATATTAACAGGGGACCTAAAAAGGAAAAAAAAAAATGACAAAAATTTTCATTTATATACAATTGTCCCTGTTTTTTTTAAACAAAAATATAACTAAAATGAAAGAAAAAAAGGGGGATAAGGGATTAACCAACTTCAGTAGGGAATGAGGATTTAATAAGCACAGCTTAAATGTGGCACATGGCCAAAATATGGAGCACCCAGCAAGAATTAAACTCACTACTCATGGTAATGATTCTAGCAAGACAAACATGCTAACCATTATACCACATTGAGGTGTCCTCTTCTGCATTTTTATGGGGAGAAAGGTTAGCATGTTGAGTATTCAGCAAGGAATGATATTTACCCTACTCCCTCACTGGAGCGAGATGTGACACAAGTTCTTTTTTAAGGTGGGGAACCGACCGTGTATGGACGGGCAGAGGGACAAAAATTACCAAGTCCCATCAACTGCACCTTGTCCACCCTCTGGTGCAATGGGGTGGCGCAGCTGCGGAACACAATTCCCTTGGACCGGGCATCTTTCAGTGTAATTTTTCTCAGTTGTAACCCTGCCCTCATGGATGGAGCTACAACTGAACCACACTGTCTTCGAGGACAGAGATACAACTGAGAGATAATTTGGGTCCCTACCCAACACAAAGATGTGCCAAGTACCGGCCACGTATTCAGTAAAAAATGACTGCAAAACACTTCCCCTCCCCTTTTATAGGAAGAAGCACACCAATGCAAGCTGGGAATTTTCCTAACCAATAAAATAGGCCAGTTCTCTGACCTAATAGCCATAGTCTGTCTAGTTTTGAAGTCATTTGATTGTCCAATTGTGCATCAAACCCAATTCTTAATTAGTGAATTTTTTTTACCTTATTACTGTTAATTTGCTTTGCATATATTGTTTTGTTTATATCAATTTTTTTTCCTGATCCTTTCTTTTTTCTTTTTATTACAAACTTTGTCAATTCTGTTACTTATTTTGAATTTGACCATGGCTACCCACTTCATACATCATTTTACAATTGACAGGCCTAGTTCTAACTGTAGGTTCTATGCTAAAAGTTTCTTTTCTCACACTTCTTGATTATGAAATTTTTTTTTTTTTTTTTTTGCTTCCCTGTCAACTTTGATCTTCAAAAATTGAAATGTATTCCCAATCAGAATCTTCTGTGTTCTTAATTCAAGATTCTTTTATTGTCTTCTCTTAATGCTGTGGATGTGCGTTGTGGTGCAGTGGTTATCAGCTTGGAATGAAAAATCAGGGAGCCGAGTGAATTCCAGTTGAATTCATGGCATTCACTTACGCGCAAATACCCTTGAGAAAGGTATTAATCCGTCTATTCCTTCCAGTTATGGGTTAAATAACAGGACAGATTGGATTCTATAGCCTTGGCTGGCAACCAGTCTACCACAGAAAGCAATGGCAACCTACTGCGGGATAATCTTCTGCCCAGTCAGTCATGTCACTTTCAAGACATGATCGGCTAAGTGTGTATCACATATGGCAGTTAACTGACTTAATGCTACTTATTTATCATAACTTTCTTAAATTAATAAGTAAACATTTTCATAAAGATAAACCCGAGTAAAATATTCAATAGGAAAACAATCAAGATTAGTTATTCGTGTACTAATAATATGTATAACATTATTAGCTACCATAACCAAATCTTGAAGAAGTGTAGTGAATCCAATACAGAAAATAGGATTATACCCCCCACTGTAATTGTAGATCTAGAAATAACTGTCTGGTTGAGGGTAAATGTAGATCTGCAAATGTGATCTATCAGGGCACCATCTACCCTAAGGAAAATAAGGAGAAATATAATATTTATATATGAATTTCGGCAGGAATTTGGAAGCTACAGCTTTATACACACAGACACTCCTTCACTAATTTAAGATATCAAACATCCCTTTCCCGAAAATACTGGGATTTAAAAGAAAACCTAAATCCACAGATAAAGTGGAAGCAGATAGGCAAAGCAAGGACCCCTAATAGCTTAAGAGACAGATGTAATCTATGTTTAACAGAAAAAATTAAGCTTTGAAATTTCAATATCAGAATGTACTTCTGAATAAATGTAGAGAGATCATTAGTATATGTCGTCATAGAAATAAATATAAATTGCAATAATTATCTTATTCTTCCAATTAGTCACAATAAGCTTTTTTTAAATTTGGCTAAGCAGTTACCTTTTCCCTACTATCTACCCCTACTAACCCAATGGTCAAGCCAAATACCTCCCACTACCATAGAAGAAATTACTACTAAGATTCCGCTAGCTTAACCCTATAAAAACCAATATCTCTCAACCACTTCTTTTACTAGACCAAGCCTCCGGCATTAGAATTTTTTCCTCGTTCTTTGGTTAAATGGGGTTGAGAATGCAAGACATGTTAAAAATGGCTAATTCCCCTCTAAGTTTTATCTGAATTTACAGATAAATAAATATATATTTCTTTTCTGAACAGAGTGCATAAAAACTGTCAAAACGATCTGTTATATGTGTGTGTGTGTGTGTGTGTGTGTGTGAAAGAACAGGTAGATTAAAACCAAATGTTCAAGCATTTACTTTCATAAAGAGTGCTCGATAAAAAGTAGAGCTTAATATTGTAATTTTGTGATTACAATGGTTTATTATACCACCACACAAAAATTTAAGTTTCAGAACAATACTGTTCTGATATTTTAAAATAAATTGTGAAAATTATTTATTTATAAAATATAAGATAAATTCATGGTTATTTAGAAACTATAGGGGTTGTAGTTGGAGAATATGCTTGTAGGTATATCAATATTGTTCAATAAAAAATGAGGATTAAGTAACTATAAAGTTGAAGATTTGGGTCACGAAAGGCAACATACTATCCTGATGTCATGGGATGACACTTTTTAATTTAAGATACATCGTGGGACCATACATTATTTGAATGGGTAGACAATTTTTAACAGCAGGTCAGATATTTCTTTTTTTTTTTTTTTAAATTAGATTTTGTACTCCTTCATGAGTAAAGGGGCTGGAATGTTTAGGTTAGAATTAGAATTAAATAATTATGGTAAACTAAGGTATATTGTAGTTAAGAAAACCAAATAAGTATTGTGTGGGTTATTTATTTTAGTAAAATAATTTCTAATTCATAAGTTATATTGGAGTATAAGGTATAAACGGAACATTATATTTAATTAATACTATAGTACTGTTCTGAAACAAGAAATTTTTTTTTTAGTGATATAATGCTTTTATAAACCATTGTAATAAAAAAAATTACATATACATTATATATAAATATATATCGCTCATTTAGTAATAAATTAGAACACTCTCACTACTGTCATATGAATACATGGTATATCACACGGTAAAAGTCTAACGTCCTTCTACCAAGTGCCCATAGCTCAGAGGTAGAATTGCTGAGTGACGCCAATTTGGTCAGGTTTCAATCCTGGGTAAAAAGATATTGGATGTCTAACCATACTGATGAGCTGTGATACAGTGAAATAGATCTGTCTGCAGATGACATTTTATATATATAGCGTATCGAAGCAGCAGATAATTTTCTAAACATATACTGTTAAATATAACAGACAATGAATCTCTTATGTTTAATCATGAGCCATTCTACACATTGTATTTTGTCTTTAATTTCAGGTGAAAATAAAAAAAATTGTCGAACATTTGGATATTTTTTTTATTATGCTAGTTCTAAACTTTCAGCTCACATAAGCCATCTTCAGATTTTAGTCATGGCTGAATAATACTTACTCATACACACAGTAAAAAAGAACCTTCAGATATTGGAGGCCATCTACATTAAATCAAAACAACCCAAACTTAATAAAATCACATTTCAATCTAGTCACAACACATTACATTGCATTTAGACATATGGTTCTGTTAACATTTTGGTCCAAAAGATAAAATCATCTTTGATGGTGGATGTCTTTATGTTAATGTCCTTGTAATGAATCTCTCTGAAGAGTATAATAAAAAAATATCCAAATATTTTATCTCAACATTAAGAAACTGATTAGACAACTAGAAAGGACCAATATAAAAATAAAAACATTATGTTTATATTATTCAATGAAACAAATTGTTGTGGCCTGTTAGGTCCCCCCCCGGAAGTAAAACAAAGAAACAAGAAGGTAGATTCAAACAGTGTATTAGAATAACATATATATATATATATATATAAGTGTTAGACATCTGCAAATAGAAGTCCTAACTGTATAGTTACGCTGCGTCTACACTGTCTCAAAATTGTCTCACAGCTGCGTCCCCAGAAGTCACTCAGGTTAGTCTATATGAAGAAGGACGAGTCCATTCTACAGTAGAATATGGCACCATAAAACGTAGAACACTAGGTCTATTATCCAGGTAAATTCCCATAGAGAACTCGAAAGAACACTATGTTAAATTCATTTATTTAATTTAACAGAGTAATATAATTTAGAAAAAATTTTGATATGCTACAATTTCAATGGGTAATACATATTTTACTGCACAGTGATGACCTGGCGGCTCATCAGACCCAAGTGATACAACAGTTGATCTCCAAAATATCCCCTCCACCAATTTTTTTTTTTTTTACACAGACACTCGCATGTCCATATTTAGAACAGACATTTGTAACAGTAATATACAAAAAATTCCTCACTCATTTAAAAAGAACCCCAATGACAGAAAAAAAGAAAGAATAAAGAAAAAGTAGACGATTGATTGAGATATATATATATATATCTCAATGTATGTAGGAGAAAGAAAAAGATAAATTTTCAAACTAATAATTAATAACTAGAAACGATTCAAAGCTTTATATTATTTTAGACATTGAGTAAGAGTAATATTAAAATTAACAAGTTGCCAATTTTAACTTTAACTTTTTTTTTTAATAGGCATTAGATTATCTCCCCTGCACACTGCCTTAAAACAGTAAAAGTGAACATACTGATTTACACATATAAGCCAATCTATAAAAATAAATCAAGCCAATGTCAGTTTTTCAGACAAATGCAAAAGGACTTCACAAAAAACAGATGACATACACACAAAACCTCTGACCTTTACCGAAAATTATTTTTATGACAGTATTTAACTATCATTACTTCCATGACTAATATCTTCAACTACATGACAAAGCATCAGGTTAAAGTAATTTTGTAAATGAATATTTGTGAGTTCAAGTCTCACCAAGTCATCAATACTGTGGCTCTGTGCTAGACCAATGATTCTCAAATGAGAAGCATTTGACTCCCAGGAGAGGAATTTCAAATTTAATAGGAGGAATTTTAGCCTGGGAAGCTATGAGGAAAGAATTTGGTTTTGGTTAATAGGTTATTTAATGCTGACAATTTTTTTTTTTTTTTTTTTTTTTACAATAGATTCATATGAATAGAATGTATTCTTTGTAAGAAATTAGTTTGTAGATCAGGTTCCATTGATGTACTTTTGTAAAGATGGCTTTTTCAAGAGTCCAGTTTTATTGATATATTCTTTTCAGATATACAGTTTCTGGAGAAATTGGTTTTATTGACATTCTCATTTGGTTGATATTCTTGGTAGAGGCCCATTGTTTTAAGAAATGCTATTATGTCATCCACTTGTGCTTTTTTGAACAGCTCATTCATGCTATTTATATTACAGAATCTTGAGAGTGCAAAGACTGAGCATTCAGTTAATATATGTTGAACAGTGTATGCCATTTTACATGCTTGACCTAACTGGTTGATCTTCATTGTTTAGTATGTACAAGTGGCTTATTCTTGTATGGCCAATGCGTAAACAGGCCAGTATTACTTCTGTCTTTCGAGATTTTCTCAAATCTGACTTCTATACATTTGGGTTGAATTGCGAAAGGTTTACTGTTTGGGTTATTGTCCCAGAACCATTGCCATTCCTTTTTAATATATTTATTAATGACCTCTTAAAGTTAGTATATGGAATTTTAGTCCTTGAGTCTACATCCACATTTAAAGCTGAATTGGCTGTTAGGTCTGCTTTATTGTTATCTTCAACTCTAATGTGGAAAGGAATTCAACATAGCTTGATGTCTTTATTTTTGCAAGTAAAAACACTGAGTTTAAGAAATAGTATCACGTCTATTGAACAGGTGTAGAGGCTCATCCCTTGTTCCCTGTTTTGGATGTGGTTTCCGGTTTTCTTTCTCCATTCTTTTACTCTTTTTTTTTCTTTCTCAATTGGAGTAGATAGACTAAACTATCACCCAGTTTACACTTCACCCACGTCTATTGAACAGGTGTAGAGACTCATACCTTGTTCCCTGTTTAGGATGTGGTTTCCAGTTTTCTCTTTTCCAATTTTACTCTTACATAGCCCCCCTGCGCATCAGTGGCGTTACCGCCTTGCTTGGGGTGATACGATTAAAAAAAAATAAATAAAAAAATTAGGTCATCCATTTTTGCTTGTAATTGTCAGGCTGACAGGCATTTGTTGTGGTCATTTTTGCATTGGTTTTTGCATAGAAAGGGACTTTCATGTAGCTTTCTACTATTTGTCTTGCTTCTATAAATGTGATACTTCGTCTTTTTTGATAACATTAGATCAGAACATTAGCTTTGTTGTCATTTCTATAATGTTAGTTTTCTTAACATTAATCTGAAAGGAACTTTTAGTAACTCACTATTTGCAAGTTATATTTTGGTATCTTCAAGTAAAGTCAATATACTAATGAATCCTTCAAATAATGCACAATAATGCTGTAAAACACCCAAATACACAGAATACCCTGAAACACAGAATACACCAAAAACACAGTCAGACTTCTGTCTGTACTTTATATATTACTATTTATAGTCATGTGATACTAATAGCACAATCCATTCAACAAATACATTTGTTTCTGGAAGATCCATGAAGTAGTTTAAGTGCTATGCTTTTTGGAAATTCTCAAATGTGTATATAAAGAATAATTATTAGTTTGGTCAATAAAAGAGTCAAAAATTTCTATTAACCCACTTAGTTCCATGAGGTTCTCTTTCAGGTTTTACTTGGTCGGCAACTTTTCTTAGAGATTCTTTTTGGCTAGACATACAAATCCTTGAATCCATGCCAGAGTTGATAATGCCAGCAAATCCTTTCAAAAACTAACTACTCTCTTCCCAAAAACTTATTTTTATAGGAGCTAACACCTAATTCTCGAAATCTCTCGAATCTACTGGAATTTTCTCGAACATTCTAGCATCTTCCAGATGTTCTATTTCTAATTTCTCTATTTTACAATTACTTCATGAATTAAAACGTAATGACAAGTAGGACTCAATAGAATCCCTTACTATAACTTTTTAGACATTATTAATATTATTTTTATATATAAATGCATCCTCGTAACAGTATCAACACTTTCTTCCTACATAATACATTTATATTTCACTTCTCCTTTTCCCCACTCACACTCCACCCATGTCTATTGATCAGGTTAAGAGGCTCATCCCTTGTTCCCTGTTTAGGATGTGGTTTCCAGCTTTCTCTTTTCCAATCTTCTCACTTTGTTTCTTTTTTTTTTTTCAATTGGAGTAGATAGATCTATCTATTGCCCGGTTCACACTCCACCCATGTCTATTGAACAGGTGAAGAGGCTCATCCCCTGTTCCGGATATGGTTTCCGGCTTTCTCTTTTCCAATCTTTTCACTATTACGCAGCCCCCTGCACTTCAGTGGTGTTACCGCCTTGCTCAGGGTGATACGATTAAAAAAAAAAGTCCCATGATCATGAGTGAGCTGGAGGAGTTTTCTGGCAGTTAGCATATCTTACTTCAAAGTGCCATTCTTCTTTTGTCTGGTCTGAATCTCTTTGGCCACATTTTCCACATGTTAGGTGAGGATACTCCTGCAGCTATTCCTATGATGTCCAAATTGTTGGAACTTGAAACACTTTAGTAGAGCAGGAATATATTGTTCCACAAGTAAGGATATACACGTCTGTTATTATTTCACTTTTCTTTTTATTGTGATTCTACAGCAATCACCGAGCCCCTGGCTTCTTCAGGCAGATGTGATTGAAACACCTTAGTGGAGCAGGAATATATTGTTCCACAAGTAAGGATATACACATCTGTTATGATTTCACTCTTGGCGGACCTGAAGCAGACTACAACTACGTTCATTTTTGTTGTTTTTTTATTTTTGTTTTTTTTTTTTTACTTTTTTCAGCACAGTCCTATTGATTTTTACTTAAACTTTCCTATTATCAAAAGCAATTTTGAAAAATTATAATATTTAAACAAATTTGGGGGGGGGGCTCAGTTTCTCATACAATGTTAAAGTAAATCGATCCATTTTCAATCCACTCGCATTGGGATTGCGTTGTTCATGTTAATTTCGTTTTTCATTTTTTTTTTAAATTTTTTTCAGTACAGTTCTATCGAGTGTGTTACTTAAACTTTCCGATTATCAAAAAAAATTTGAAAATTTACAATATTTAAACAAATTTGGGGGGGGGGGGGGTAGTTTCTCATACAACGTTAAAGCAAATCGATCCTCCATTTTCAATCCACTATTAGGTTGTATGTTGTATGAGAAACTGGTCTCCCCCCTAAAATTGTTTAAATATCTAAATTTTTGCAATTTTTTGTCATTCGTAAAGTTTAAGATGTAAAAGATAACATTGCACTGAAAATCCCAAAAAATCTGATAATGGACACATTTACAGGTGGAGAAACTGATCTCCTTCAGAAAGTGGTTAAATATTGAAATTTTTCAAAATCTTTTTGTCAATCGTAAAGCTAAGTGGGTAATCGATAGGACTGAGCTGAAAAAAGTAAAAAAAAAAAATGAAAAACAACGAAACGTGGTGTTAATCTGCTTCGGGGGTTCGCCTCACTTTTCTTTTTATTGTGACTCTACAGTAATCACTTAGCCCCAAGCTTCCACAGGCAGATGTGATTTCCTCAAGAGTGGCCAGAGACAACGGACTGCTTTTGACTCCCTTAGAAGTGTTCTGTCTTTCAGAGGGGGCATGATTTTTATTTTGAGGTTATCAAAAATGTTCATCTTGATTATATTTTAGAGATGTTTCCTATTTTCTACCTTTACCAACAACTTGCTATTTCTCAATTTCTTCACTGTTTTAGGGTTAATCCAAATAAACAGCATATTTTCAATAAAGAAAGGAATAAGTTTTGCTAGGGAAGTTTTATTTAGGGATGCAAGCACGAGGAATCTTGGAAAGTCAATACTCATTTCTTTTTCAGAATCAGTGTTTGAAAGATACCATTTGTTTTTTTTTTGTGTATTCATAATTTTCATGTAGTAAAATTTACTGTGTTTCCCATCCACCTCGGAGCCAGACATTAAAACATGGGGTCAAAGAGGGAAATCCAGTCACCTTGACACAATGACATTAACAGTAAAGTTGGTTAAGATTGAGATAACATTTCTCACATGATCTGTCTATGGTATTTTCAGCATCCTTCTCGTGTATTTTGTGAAGTTTCTGCTGTCTTACATACATTTGTATAGTTTTCCAATGGTTTGATTAGTTTTTTCCAGTTTGGTGTTGATATCATATCCTCTGACACCAGACTGATGAAGTAGGCAAAGGTACGCACTACTTCAAGAGGTCAGTGGAGACAGAAATTATTGATTTCGAGAAGGTGGATAAAGAATAAAGTGACTGAATCCAAAATGATAGGTCAAGACCAATAACATTGCAGAGTTTTCTTTAGATTTTATCAAGGATCTCAAAATATAAGGCAGGATCACCAAACCTGATATGTCAAAAATATTCAAAGCAAGGACAAATAGTAGACTTATAAACATAAAAGATGGATTCTGATGTGAAAAAGAAACGACAAAGGGACACAACTTTCCTATAAGTGGACGTAGCCATTGATTGAATATAATCTTTTCGCTTCACATCAGAGAAAAATGTTTTTATATATATATATATATGCGGTGTAGATATAGATAAATCCAAAGGAGTATCCTGTATATAAAATGGTAGGATAACTTTCTAGGAGTGCTCTAAATATATATGTATATAAATACATATAGAGCAAATATATGTAAAAATTAAGATAGACATGTTATTCCATGGTTAAGTGGAAGTATAGGCCTATTCCAGGCAAACCATCTTCAGCTTCCGTCTTTATTGTACAGAAGATTTTACATGAATGAAATTCACAAACCCCCCACCCCCAAAAAAGAAAACAAAACAGAAATAAAAATAAAAATAGCTCCCTTAAAAGTGAAAATTTTTAAAAAAATGCATCATTACATCAGTTAGGCGAATACACACACACACACACACATATATACATACATATAATCAAAGAACACGTGTAAGAGCAGATATCAACTTCAAGATACTTTATGTAAGTCAGTCAGACTGCTGACATGTTGATTTGGAAAGTAAAAAATAAGGAATAAAAATAAAGGGCTTGGGGCGAGAGAGATAGCATATATATATATATATATATATATATATATAAGCTTACGGTCATATGTTGAATACACCAGTTCTCGTTTGATCACTAAAGTTAAGCAAGATTGAGCCTGGTCAGTACTTAGATGGGTGACCACTTGGGAATACCAGGTGCTGTAAGCGTTTTTTGATGGTTGTGCGTTGTAATGCAGTGGATATCAGCTCGGAACGAGAAATCAGGGAGCTGAGTTCGAATTCCAGTTGAATGCCCTGCATTCACTTACATGCTAATACCCTTGGGAAAGGTACTAATCCGTCCCGTCCCTCTAGTTATGAGTTAAATAACAGGACAGGTTGGGTTCTATAGCCTTCGTTGGCAACTAGTCTACCACTGCATCTAGTGGCAACCTGCTGCAGGATAATTAAAAAGCCTGAGATCTATTGTCTGCTTCATCTGTGTCATTTATATGCACCAACTGAGAGTATCAATAGTTCCGAAAAGAAGTGTGGATGCTTCTGCACAAGTATTCACCACATTAATCAAATCACTTGTGTGGGTCTTCTGGCAGTTTACATTAAGTTTCATAACTGAAGCAATTGGGCTGTCAGACCCTTATATGTCGAACCTGACGGGAGAGTCCATTATATAGTGTTTATTTAATTACTTAGTTTTTGGTTGTAATAAAATTAAACCAGTATACATTTGTATTAAGAAGTGTTCAATACAATTATATTGTAGAACTTTTGAATATTCTTCATTTGAAAACGAGTTATTACATGATCTAGGTTTCAAATCGCTTGAAGACACCACTCATGGTAGAAACCTAGGTTGCGTAATAACGCATTTACAAATGAAATTTATATATATATATATATATATATACACACACACACACGGGATTTGTTTTTGTAATTAAACTGTGTTTTGAGCATTATTCAGATGATTAAACTTTTTATTCTTGGCTTTAATAAAATAGAAAAAAAAAAACATTTCACTGTAACTAAATCCATGGAACTGGTAGAATTCTTGAATATAATATTGCATTACATTTAGTAACTATTTGTATAATTTTATATTTTCCTACCAATACTTTTTTTTCTTTTGAGTTGATTAAGGTTTAAGTGGGATTGCTTAAGGTTTAAATCAATTTAAGTACAGTTGCATTCCAATTTTTTTCTTATTTGAGTTTGCCCTAAGCAAGGCAGTAAAGCCACTAAGACACAAGAGGTTACTAGGTGTGGTATAATTAGAAAGCTTACTAATGAGAGAGAACAAAAAGAATAATCAGGAGGACAGTCAACAGCAAATGACAATGCGTTTAAATTTTTGCAGATCAAAGTTGGCAGGAAAACATGAAGCCAGAAATTATTATTATACAATATTATTAGTTTTATTATCAATATGATTTTTGTTATTTTTTATCATTCACCTAAGTGTGTGTGTATGTATATATATATATATATATATATATATATATACACACACACACACATCTACATATGACTGGCCACTAGTATCCGAGGATGTCTGTCTATAAGGGCGAGGAGTGAATTCCTATTGCAGACACCAGCTCAGGAACACTTGTGTTTAACACCCACAGAGCCCACTGTGGCTTATACTGCAACTATATAGGTGGACCTTAGTTACAGTTTCTAGGTAAGAGTGCACTATCCATTGTGAACAACAATCTGAACAAGGTCAGGATACTCAAACCCTCAGTCACGATGACTTGTGATTTTGAGCTAGCACTACCATCAACAGCTCCTCCAGGCTAATTGCATTCACAAGGCTTGGGTCAACCCATGGCATGGTTTTGAGGCACTTTCCAAAGATGCCACACACTGGGATCACCTCCTCCAGACCGATAACATTAAGAAGTCAACTTCCTCACAAATTGACCAGGGTAAGATTCAAACCACTCGGCCATGCAGATATATATATATATATATATATATACACACACATACATACACACGTGTGTGTGTGTGTATAGGAAATGAGAATTCATTTAAATAATTTTTGTTAAATTCAACTGGCAAGGTTTGCCTTTTTTTATTGTACTTTTCAAAAGGCATATATCAGATGGTTGTGTGTTGTGGTGTAAGGGATATCAGCTCAGAATGAGAAATGGGTGGGGGTGGGGGGCTGAGTTCAAATTTCAGTTGAATTTGCTGCATTCACTTATGCAAAAATACTCTTGGATAAAGTATTAATCTTTCTCTTCCCTTCAACTATAGATCAAATAACAGGACAGATTGGGTTCTATAGTTTTAGTTGGCAAACAGTCTACCACAGAAAGTAATGGCAACCTACTGTGGGGAAATCAGTCAGGTTTCTTTTTGAGACATGATCACTCAAGAGTGTATCACTTATGGCACTTAACTGACTAATTTCAGAACCAAATTATAGATTTTGGGAAAAATACAATCTAAAATTTAACAATTTTATATATATATATCTATATATTCAGTGTATCGAGGCAGCAAATAATTTTTTAAACATATACTGTTAAATATAAGAGACAATGAATGTCTTATGTTTAATCATGAGCTGTTCTAAATGTCGTATTTTGGCTTTAATTTCAGGTGAAAATAAAGACAAATTCTCCAACATTTGGATAATTTTTTATTAATTTGGTTCTAAGCTTTCAGCTCATATGAGCCATCTTCAGAGAGGTTATTAAGACGGTAACCCACTAACATCCACCATCACCAACGATTTTATTTTGTGTTGACATAAAACTCCGCTTGGCAACGGCAATAGTTACCAAAAATAATAAACGCAGTTCTTAAATTTGCGATGCAGTTTTATGACATCACACCGTGTGATAGCGCGAAATGACAACAAAACCATGTAGTCAAATGCAATGTACTATGTTATGGCCAGATTTAAGAGTGATTTTATTAAGTGTGGGTTGTTTGGATTTAATGTACATGGCCTCCAATATCTAAAGGTTCTTTTTACTGTGTGTATGAGTAAGGATTATTGCAAATTTGCGAACTGCGTTTGTTATTTTTGGTAACTATTGCCATTGCCAAGCGGAGTTTTATGTCAACACAAAATAAAATTGTCGCTGATGGTGGATGTTATTGTGTTACCGTCTTAATAACCTCTCTGAAGATGGCTCATGTGAGCTAAAAGCTTAGAACCAAATTAATAAAAAATTATCCAAATTTTGGACAATTTTTGTCTTTATTTTCACCTGAAATTAAAGCCAAAATACAATGTTTAGAACGGCTCATGATTAAACATAATAGATATTGTCTCTTATAGACATTGTCTCTTATATTTAACAGTATATATATAATTTTTTTTTTTTGATTTGTAAAATAGTTATTATACAACTATGTGGTATCTTCAGGCAATTTGCAATAACTTGTGTGTGTGTGTGTGTGTATATATATAAAATGTGTAGCTACATATGCACAGAGATGTACAAAATTAATACATACAAGCACCCAGATGTTAAAAGAACAAAGCCCCACTTCCCAATGCCCTGTAATAATGGCACTAAAGCTGGTATACAAATGTGAGAACAGGGTAAACATTGGCATCATCTATCTTACAAAAACAGCTGCTTCTCCTCATTCTGAAGGGTTTGGCCCAGAAAAGGCAAAGATGGAGTCCCCACTCTTGATATAGCTTGCGAATACCAGGTACCAACTTGAGGAGACAGAGAATTCTATTTGTATGATAACAAGCAACTGACAGCAATGAAAAAAAGGGAAAAAAAAAAACCTCATGTGGAAATCTTGAACAGAAAAAAAATAAAATAAAAACAGTATGCCAGTGTGATAATTGCGATAATTGTTAGTGTGGTCAGTGTGATAATTGCGCCATATTGCAAATGGGAAAAAAAAAATTCTTGCAATTCTAGTCACTGAATTCAAAATCAGGATGCACGTATTGAAAAATCAGGAAGCTGAGTTCGAATTCCAGTTGAATTCCTTGCATTCACTTACACACAAATACCCTTGGGAAAGGTACTAATCTGTTTCTTCCCTCTAGTTATGGATTAAATAATAGGACAAGTTGGATTCTATAGTCTTGGCTGGCAACCAGTCTACTGCAGAAAGTAATAGTAACCTACTGCAGGATAATCTTCTGCCTAGTCAGTCATGTCTCTTTCGAGACATGATTGCCCAAAGCATGTATCACGTATGGCACTCTACTGACTGACTGAATTCAAAATCTAAGTCTGAAATCTGAGGTATGAATCAAAAGCAAAACAGAAAGAAAAAAAGATATGCAAACCACAAAAATCATTTTCATTTCACTAATCAGGTTTGTTCTATTTTTATCATGAAGATGGCATTAGGAGTTTTTAGTCCTAACTTTACTCAAAAATATAGCTTTTGATTGTCTAAAGAACCCATTGAAAAAAAGAGGGGCTACAAAGGCTGCTCAGAAATGATTGGGCAACCCCTATCCACATTGAATTTAATGTGGAGGTAGAATGGAGTCTCAAGCTTAAATGGGGCAACCTTCCAAGAGATGGTGTCTCAATAAAAACACTCAGTAGACTTGAATTACTGTGAGTGTCTGAGCTGGGTGTCAGGAAGAGTATCCGGACTTGTAAAATCTTGCCTTAAATCATTTCGTCAAAGATCAGGCAGGACCTACTTTGCTCTTTGTATGAGATTAATCCTAGTCCTAACTAAAAAAAAAAAAAAAAAAACTTGGCTAGTATGCAGATGGGTGGACCAGATATTGTCAATTTGAATGTGTGGGTGGTGTAATGGATAATAACTTGGATTTATTAACTAGAGAGCCAAGTTCAAATTCCAATGTGTTCACTTGGGCAAAAATACCCTTGGGAAGGAAAAGGTATAAAAACATTGTAACCTAAAAAGGTTACTAAATGAAAAATAACCAAATAACTGCATTGATATAGCTGACCATTGCTAGCAGTGAACTGCTAGGCAGCAATATAACCCACACCCTCACAATAGTGTCCAATGTATTCATGAGGATTGGGACATACCCATTAATGTTCATAGGTACATTTATAACATTACACCTATATCTTATAACATCAACAAAATACAGTACTTACCAGCTGCATTGATTTAGATGACCATTGCTGGTGGGGAACTGCTAGACAGCTATACAACCACACCCTCACAATAGTGTCCAATGTATTTATGAGGATTTGGACACACCCAATAATGTTCAGAGGTACATTTATAACAATACACTACTTCTCATCCCAGCTATTGGTTAATTAGCAAGACTAGTATCACTAAAAAAGTTTAAAAAAAAAAAAAAAAAAACTGTCTACAAAATATTTAGATTTCAGCATTAACCTATAGAGGATAGAAGGTGATATCTCAAAACAAAAACCAACAAATAAATACTAAGTACAAGTAAGTATCTTTTTAAAGAAAGTTTTAACTCAAAGTTACATTAGCACTTATTCAAGAATAAAAGAATGAAAAATTCAAACTATTTCTTCCTAAAAATTCCTCCTCTTTTTTTTTTTTGTTAGGAAATAAAACATTTCAGTTGAAATTGTAAACTCGAAGTGGAACACTACCATGACCTTCTTTATAAAGAAGGTCATGACACTCCAGTCTCAGTAACAAGTATTTTTTCAAATCATTTCAGGCTCCTGATCAAGACCATAATGATGCAAGATAATACTGGGTGGGGGATGAAAGAAAATTAAAAGGTTTTAGGAGAAGGAACTACAAACCCAATCCTAAAACAGGAAATGAGTGATAAACCTCAAATCATGTTCAAAACTTACTTTTTAACCCATCCATGAGGGGAGAAGTAATGGATTCATATCTTTCCTCAGGATATTTGAAAAAGAAGTAAATGCAACAGTTTGGCCAAAATTTGAACACTGCTTCAGTCAGTCAGTTAAGTGCCATATGTGATACATGCTTAGGCGATCATGTCTCAAAAGAGACATGACTTACTGGCCAGAAGGTTATCCCACAGTAGGTTACCATTACTTTCTGCAGTAGACTGGTTACCAGCCCAAAAGAGACATGACTTACTGGCCAGAAGGTTATCCCACAGTAGGTTACCATTACTTTCTGCGGTAGACTGGTTGCCAGCCAAGGCTATAGAACTCAATCTGTCCTGTTATTTAACCCATAACTGGAGGGAAAAGACAGATTAATACCTTTCCCAAGAGTATTTGCACGTAAGTGAATGCAAAGAATTCAACTGGAATTCGAACTCGGCTCCCTAATTTCTCGTTTGGAGCCAATAAACAATGCACCACAACACACATCCAACACTGCTTACCAATCTCAATTTCCACATTAATAACCATCATGTAATGCGTACCCATAAACCCTATCAGCATACATATATATTTATCAACATAAATATAGATAAAGTAAAAAAAAATGGTCCTTACGTATTATCGGGAGGACCTTTGTGGCCCGCTTATAACACTAAGGAACTGGAAAAATCAGGCTTTCATCACCTCAACGTCAACCACAAGTACAACTTTGTGGATTCGAACACCGGGGCTCATACGCAGACAGTGGAACGCCTATGGGGATCGACAAAGTGGCGAAACAAGAAGCACTGTGGCACTGCACGTCACCATTTGGAGTCGTATTTGGCCGAATTCATGTGGCGGAAGCATGTTGCCTGTACTGATGTCTTTGAGTCACTTTTGGAAGCAATTGCGACGTTCTGGCCTCCGGAATTACAAATGTAATGTTATTTTATTGTTTTAACCGTTTCAATAAATAATTTACTTTAATTTTTGAGTCGTTTTTTTAAAGGTCCTCCCGATAATACGTAAGCACCTACCTGTCTTATGAATATTTTTCTTAATAATTTTCAAATAATTCAAAGGAATGTTTTATTTATGATAATTGTTTTTTTTGTCTTACTTGGTTTTCCATCATTCAATAATGCGCATCTGAAAAATGGCATTTTATTTCAGTCATCATGGTTTGATTTATGGTATATCAACCTCAATGGGTCATTTAATGCCTACGAAATTTTTACAATAGATTTACATGAATAGAAGATACTTTCTTTGTAAAGTAGGTTTCGTTGAGAGTCAGATGTATTGCTGGTAATATTTTCAAAGACATTTTTATTGGTAACATTTTCCTTCAAAAACATTTTGTTAGTAATATTTTTTTTATTCGAAAATGTTTTGTTGGTAAGTACTTTCATAGAATTTTGACCTTGGCTTGGGGGTTAACTATTTACCCATAGCTGGGACCCTAGCAGGTGCTACCACTCCGGGTCAGCGTGGACCTGGGAACAACAGCAATTAAGAGGTGGTTCCATGCTCCTCACAACCTCCTAATCAGGGGCCTTGCTGCAGATGCAGTTTATGGTCATACCCAAGACCTTCAGTCGCCATGGCTTCTCTGCCTTTTGGCTAAGATCAAAGTGTAGTTGAGTGGTAGACAACGGATAACAGAGAGAAAAAACAGGAATATTGTTCACGTAGATGGGTTGAATGAGAAAGAAGTTCAATCTTTTAGTACTAGACTTTTTAATGACATCCACCCCTCCCCCATTTTTTCCAGGTTTTGTACTGAATTGATGTAATTCTGTCAAAATTAAGATGAAAGTGTAGTATTTGTTTTTATCAACTTTCTTCCATTTTATCACTGAAACCAAGTAATGCCTTTTCTCTTAGTTCCACATGAACAAAATGTAGAATAGTCCATTATTTCAGGTAGTGGCAGGACTTAACAGCCGTGCGAAAATGCTTTGTCATCAAATGCTTGAAGCATAGAGGGGTGAGGAAAATTTCCGGATATGTAACAGGGTTGATTGGAATAAGGGTATACAGAGAGAGTGAGTTTTTATTCAAAAAAGAATAAGCATTCCAGAAAATCTATATGGAAGTCAAAATTCCTCAGGTGATTGGTTTACAGCCCTCGGTTAACAGCAAGGATCAGAAATAAAGAACAAAGATTTGTCAAAAATTGAACCCACATCCTTTTGCCTCAGAAAGCCTCATGAACTGTATCAGTTACTCTACCATTTTTAGTTTAAAAGGAACAAGTTTTTAACTATCCAATATAAACTCCATCTTTTTTTTGTAAGGAATCCTCTTCATCTAACCTAAACTTATTTATAAATAGAACTTTTTGTGTGTGTGTGTGTGTGTGTGTGTTACCTATAGACTCCGAAACGGCTGTACCAATTTTCTTGAAAATTTACACAGTTTTACTATAAACGTCTGCGAGTGTTCTTAGCTAGGTTTTGTGTCAAGGTACCCCTGATAAATATCGAAAATCGATAATCGAAAAAAATTGGGTTATAGAAGGAGTGGTCTGATTTTAATAAAATTTGATACACTCATAGACAAAGACATAAGAAACAATATTCAGAAGTTTCAAGGTTGCAGTTCTTACAATAGTGCAGAAAATCCATAATATATACCGGGTCTGATCAAACTCGGTTTTTCAAACCTTTTATTTTAGTTTTTGCTTCGGGTTTGGCTCTAAGTAGGTATAATTGTAGTTCTTAGTCTCAGCCATGATACCATTTACTCAGAGGACTTATTTAGCCTTCAAAATTCAGTTTATGACGAAAAAAACTTCTTTGATATCAATACCAGGAAATCAAAATTTGACTTACATCCATTCAGTTTTCTTTCAGTCTACGGTTTCGCTTTAACTGGAAACAACTATTGCTTTTTAGTCTTTCGTGCCAACGTCCAAAGCGTCTGAGCTCCAGGACCATGGATTAGTTTTAAAGCTTTCATTACAGCCGAGCAATGCCAGGCTATACTGCTAGTTATAATAAAGGCCGTTGTGTATTTATGTGTGTGTGTGTGTGTATATTTTCCTCCTGTCACACTCATAGAGAGAGTGAGAGAACAGTGAGGCAGCGTTGGCTCAGTTTATTCTCTTTACTACCAAGTATTAAACTTTACTACCAATCTGTCTCTTCTACAAATACTTTCACGGCTTCTGCTCTGATGAGCTTAGCTCCCTGGTGCCCCCACTGCATGAATTTACTCAAGCTACTAGACTAGCGGCTAGGTCTCTTTTACAGTAAAACCAATCAAAGGTAACCACAACTTCTACTCTAACAGCTTTTTTGCTTGCACTTCCTGCCTGTGGAATTCACTTCTATGTACTTGCTTCCCTGACAGACACAATCTTAGAAATATGTAAGATGGATTCTGGCAAGAAAAATTGTCTAGCACAACACAGTGAATCAACTTTGCTAGCAGCAGACCTAGCGATTAAATATTTCTACTTCATGCCAGTGGAAAACGTTAGTCCAAGAACGTACAATGAGTCACTTTTCTAGAGTTTACAGTGAACCATGGAGGCAAATATTATCAATTTTGAGAGGGTTGATAAAGAATAAAGTGGTCATAGTAGAGATGCCAGGACCAATAACATTGCAAATTTTTTGGCTTTTATCAGGAGTCTCTAAATATATAATACAAGCAGCAGACCAGATGTGGCAGCGATATTCAAAGCAAAGAGGAATGGTAAATTTATAAATGTTCAAGAGAGATTCTGGCAAGGAAAATTGTCTAGTACTACACAGTGAACCAACTTTCCTAGCTACAAACTTGATTTACTGCAGTCTTTACACTTAATTGCAGAAGAAAACATTAATCACTACAAGCTTAATAACTAACATAAATAATTGAACATTTTCCTTGTACATAGATATCTAATGAGTTTAAACTAACAGACACAATAATACAACATTAGAAATAAAATGGTGGGGATGTTTACTACACTTCTGACTAATTGTACCAGCAATCATGATCTTCTGACTTATAAGATTGATGGTCATTGAAATCTACAAAAAAAAAAAAAAAAAAGTTTATTTAATGGCATATCAACACCTCTGTGGGTTATCTAATGCTAAAAGGTGGGGTTTCAAGGTATTTTTTTTTAATGTTTGGTTATAGTGCAAAAATTGATTTAGTCAGATTCTGATGAAAAAGTTTTGTTTTTTTTTTATTTTAGAAAACAGAAGATGTCTTCAAGTTTTGTATTCAAAAATGTTTTGCTGGTATTTTTTTTTTTCCTTCAAAATCTTTATATTTATAAGACGCACCAGATCACTTAATGGCTTCCCCTATGTGGATAGGGATCGCAGGTTTGAATCCTGTCAAATGACACATTTTCATAACAAAAATTTATCGTAAATAATCAGGCCAGCAGAAATAAATATACAATACTGTTTGATTATAAACAGAATATCTAATTAAATATCAATCAAAAATAATACTGAAACAAATCATTTCAAACTGTTGACTGTTTATAACCAGTTTCTTAATCTTCGAAAAAATTTCCATAACATGTTTACATTTGTTGACATTATGATACATTTCAGAGCCAATATGGTTATTATGATGAATTGAAAATTGTGTTATAGGCTTAATTTGGCTTCGTTTAGACTGATGGTCATTTGTGGTCAAGAGGTCTAAGATGTGGTGGCATCCCCTATGTGGATAACGGTTGCAGTTTCGAATCCTGCTGAATGACACATTTTTGTAATAAAAATTTATCGTAAATAATCAGGCCAGTAGAAATAAATATATAATAGTGTTTGATTATAAACAGAATATCTACTTAAATACGAGTATCAATCAAAAATAATGTTCAAACAAATCATTTCATGTATGTATATAAATATATATATTAAAAACAGAATCCAACGAGAGAAATTGGTATCGATTAAAAGTGTGAGAGGCCGTGAACGTTTTTTTTTAAAGTGTAGATTTATTGTTACTTGCTTTTTGCATGATGCATTCAGTCAAGTGTCATACGTGATACACTTTGGGTGATCATGTCTTGAAAGAGACATGACTGACTGGGCAGAAGATTATCTCGCAGTAGGTTACCAGCCAAGGCTATAGAACCCAATCTATCCTGTTATTTAACCTATAACTGGAGAGAAGAGACGGATTAATACCTTTCCCAAAGGTATTTGCGTGTAAGTGAATGCAGGGAATTCAAACTCAGCTCCCAGATTTCTCATTCCGAGCTGAGATATATATATATATATATATATATATATATATATTCAAACAGAAGAGGTATGTAGGTAAAATCCCAACGAAAATCCCATTAATATTAAAACTGATCCATCCAGAGGTCTCAATATAAATAAAATTGTCTATGTACAGAGCCAAATATGTATATTTTCTTTTTTAAAAATTACATGTCGTGTGATCATTTTTGCAAAGTATATTTGTTTTGTCAGCAAACTTTTATTATGGAAAAATTCAAAAAGTATTTTTATACACCAGAAGTTCACTTAAAAAGGAGAAGGAAATAAGTAGTAGGGTGAAGCAAAAAAAAAGAGGGATAAGGAAGAGTATGTTAGAAGATAGGCATCCAAATGCTGTTTCAGAGGGTGGGAAGAGAGAGAGAGAGAGAGAGAGAAGACAAAGAGAGATAGCAAAATCAATTCAAACACAATCTGTGAAAAGGACATTCAAAAATAATGTACATATGTGTAAAAAAAATAAATGTGTCACAGAAACGGAAGTGGGAGAAGGCAAACAGAGCGAGAGGAATAAGGGGTAAAAAGTATATAGACTCTGCGATAAATGCATTACTCTTCAGGAATGGATTGTATTCTTTTGGCAACTGGCGTGTGTATACACTGCTTATATAAAACACGTTAAAATTTCCCTTCTCTGATTTCATGCGCCTATGGCTTAGGGGGTAGCGACACCTACTGACACCAAATCGGTCAAGTTCCGATCACATCCAGAAGCAAGTGGACGTGTCTAGCCACACTAATGAGCTGTGATACAGTGAAACAGACTTTTATGTGGATGACTAATATATATATATATATATATATATATATATATATTAGTAATAATATAATGACTCTTTCATTCCTGTAATTAGGAGTTTAGCTAATATCTTTTTCTATTCACTGAAATATGGCTATTTTTGAGGAATAAAACTTTTCTCTATTATTATTGTGTTGGTGTGTTTTGCCTACAATTTACGACCTATGTTTATGCAACAAACTTTTTTTATGATTTTAATAAATAATTATATCGTCTGTTCAAATTTTGATTTAGTATAACAGAGATTGCCTGTTACGTTTAATTTTCCTGCAGTACAGCAATATTTTTTATAATTGCAACACTAAGAATTTTTGCATTGGGTGTGTAAACACCCAATGGGACTATCTGCTTTTGGAAATATAACGTGACTAACAAGACTGACAAGGAAGTTTTATTAAGTATTTTATTTATAACATTTTTCTTGTATGCAAACACAAGCACTTTTAGTTAATCTATTAATCATTTTCAAGGATTTTAGTTTATTAGTATAATAAATGGTAAGTACTATTGTAGGCAGTCTAAAATTTGCTGAAAAATAGAGATATTCATTTCCAAATACAGACAGTACATTGTAACAGTATTCATAACTGATGTTATTAGAGGTATTTCGGGTGGGGTAATAAAAGGTTCCCCTTATTTAAGATTAAAAGTATCTTGCCCATGTTTCTATCCAAAATTTCTAGAATGAGGAGTTATCAATGTATACATGTGGACTATTGTCCATGTCTGTTGAGCTTACAGCCACATGTTAAAACACCAGTTTCTGTTCAATCAGCAAAGTTAAGCAATGTTGAGCCTAGCTAGTATTTAAATGGGTAAGCACTTGGAAATAGCAAGTGCTGTAAGCTTGGATGTATGGCTTGTGCAGTAGATAACGGCTCAAAGAGCCAAATTCCAATTCCAGTTGGGTTCGTTGTATGTACTTGTGAATAAATACTCTTGGGAAAGGTATAAATACATTTCTTCGAACTAAGGATTAATTACTAAGACTTGTATCCCTAAAGCCATTATTATCTAAAAGAAAAAAAAAATTATATAAGTAATGGTTACTAATCGAAGTACATTCCACAGTAAGATATTTACTTTTAAAAAGTGATCAATACAAAATTTTTGTTTGTTTGTTTTGAGGTTTAACGACCTATCAATCCTTATGGGATCATTTAAGGTCATAACTAATGATTTTTGGGTTAGGTTATTTGATTTTTTACAACATTTTTCTTTTCGAGTATCAAGATTCATTGGGATTTGTTTTTAAGAGCAGGGTCCCCAAGTCCTACCCTTGTTATTTAACCCATAACTGGAGGGAAGTGACGGATTAATACCTTTTCCCAATACAGAGTATTCAACTGGAATTTGAACTCGGCTCACCGATTTCTCTTTCTGAGCCGATATCCACTGCACCACAACGCACATCCGTCACTAAACGCTTACAGCACCTGGTATTCCCAAGCGGTCACTCATCTAAGTACTGACTGGGCTAAACATTGCTTAACTTCGGTGATCGAGCAAGAACCGGTGTATTCAACGTGATATGGCCGTAAGCCCCAATACAAAAGTAGAGCATAAAGTTGTGATAATTATTATAATCATCATCATTTATCCGTCACACCCAGATGGTGCATAGGGCAGCAATTTATTGTTGCTGTTTCTGTAACAAACATTTTTTTTACGTGGCAGGGTTGTTAGCCCTGCACCCAACCCCCAAACCTGGAGAACAAGTGGACCATTCTTGGTCCTTATGTTTACAGCACCTGGTATTCCCAAATAGTCACCCATTTAAGTACTGACCAGGCTTGATGTTGCTTAACTTCGGTAATCGGACGGGAATCAGTGCATTCAACACAATATAGCCGTAGACATTATGATAGCATACTGCAACTCAATTGCTATGAAGTTTCGATGTTAGAACACCATCATCAGGCAGTAAAACTTTATAGCTAGTGAGTTGCAGTATGCTATTACTATAATAATAACAATTGCCATATATATATATATATATATATAAGAAAATGCGTATAAAATAATTAGATTTTGGCATCAAATAACCTAAAGAGGTTTATATGATGCAATATAAAAACAAACAACCATTTTTGTTGGTATTATCTGATCGTCTTTGTCTGAATTTCTAGGACGAGGTGTTATCATTGTTTCCATGCAGACTATTGTCCTTATTTTCGTTGTTGTTATCACACTTTGGCCACTATGCCCTCAGGTGCATGGTGATCTGAGTAACCCACAGAGAATGTTGAACAGTAGATTGTTCTCATTTCACCCCTATAGATTAAATAAAGGATTTAGTTCAAAAATTCATTGTCAGTTTTGCTCAACAAAACATCTATTAAAGAGGGATTGCTGCTGAAAAATAATGTTTATGATTAATGACACAGGAATTAACACTGCATGGTGACTGTCAGTCTTAAGCTTCAACGCAGTCTTTAAATCAAAGTGCCAATTACTCTAAGGAACACACAGATGTGAAACTGACAGTCACTCTCTGGTGTTGATTTCTATGTACATATTGTCTATAATTATAAATGTTCTATCTCTTATATTTAACACTCTTTCCCTATAAATGTAGTGTGTATATGCATCGTTCATTCAGCAATAAATTAGAACGCTCAGTTACTGGCCTATGCTTACACGGTATATCACATGCTAAAAGTCTGCCTTCTTCTACCGAGTGCCCATAGCTCAGAGATAGAATCGCCGACTGATATCAATTTGGTTGGGTTTCAATCCTGGCTAAAAGCAAGTGGATGTCTAACCGTACTGATGAGCTGTGATACAGCAAACAGATCTGTCTGTGGATGACTATATATATATATATATATATATATATATATATATATTTTTATTACGAAAATGTGTGTCATTTGGCAGGATTCAAACCTGCGACCCCTATCCACATAGGGGAAGCTACCATGTGATCTGGCACATCTTAGACCTCTCGACCACGAATGACCTTCAGTCTAAATAAGGTTTTAATCAAGCCGATATAACACAGTTTTCGATTTATCGCAATAGCCGTATCTATTCTGAAATGTATCGTAATGTCAACAAATGTAAACATGTTACGGAAATTAACGAAACTTGGTTATAAATTAAAAACTTGGTTTTAATTAAAAACAGAATATGTACTTAAATAAGAGTATCAATAAAAAATAATGTTGAAACAAATCATTTCAAATTGTCGGTTGTTTATAACCAAATTTCGTTAATCTTCGTTAATTTCTATAGCATGTTTACATTTGTTGACATTATGATACATTTCAGAGCAGATATGGTTATTGCAATAAATCGAAAACTGTTATATAGGCTTGATTAAAACCTCGTTTATCTAATATATATATATATATATATATATATACACACACACACACACACAGAGAGAGAGAGAGATAGATAAGGAAGTGAAAGAACAGATAGATTAAAAACTTACTATTCATGTATTTACTTTTATAAAAGTGCTCAATAAAAAGTAGGGATTAATATTGTCATTTTGTTAAATCATTTTCAACATGTTTTTAAAAAAATTACCTGAAGAATAATACTATTCTGAAAAATGAAAATTTTTGTGCAGTGATATAATGCTTTTATAAACTCTTAATAACAAAATTACAATGTGTGTGTGTGTGTGTGTGTGTGTGTGTGTATGTATATAAGTCTGCCTTCTTCTACCAAGCACCCATAACCCAGAGGTGGAATTGCCGACTGACGCCAATTCGGTCGGGTTTCAATCCTGGGTTAAAAAACAATCGGAGTCTAACCATACTGATGAGCTGTGATACAGCGAAACAGATATGTCTGCGGATGACTATTTACGCTCTCACACCCTGATTGAGCACTCTGGAGGGAGCGGGGGCTTTGAAAAACAGTAGCTACTCTGGCATGTATGCATCGCTCATTCAATAATGAATTAGAGCACTCTGGCTATTGGGCATATATAATGATAATATACGTGCTAAAAAGTCTGCCTTCTTCTACTGAGCGCCCATAACCCAGAGGTGGAATTGCCAACTGACGCCAATTCAGTCAGGTTTCAATCCTGGGTTAAAAAGCAATCGGAGTCTAACCGTACTGATGAGCTGTGATACAGCGAAACAGATGTGTCTGAGGATGACTATATATATATATATATATATATATATATATATATATATATATACATATATTTTTCATTTAGAAACAAGTTATTTCCACAACCTAGGTTTCAACCTTGAAGATACTAAAAGGTTGAAACCTAGGTTGTGGAAATAACTTGTTTCTAAATGAAAAATATTAAAAAGTTCAACATTATAACTGTACTGAACTCTTTTATATAAAACTAAGTACTCGTCTAATTTAATTATGATAAAACTATGTGTGTGTGTGTGTGTGTGCCAGACTTACGAATGCAACTGGTAATATTTAACCCAGTACAATTTGCTGCATGAATGGTTGTCATTTAAACAAGCTCTCCATCTAACATTTCTGCTGATGAGGAGGGTGACAAGACACCCCAACATGTCAAAAAGTAGATGAGATTTCTATAAAAGCCAAAGGCCAAAATGTATGTGTGTGTGTATGTGTATATATATATATATATATATATATATAATAATAAAAGGCTATGATGGGGTCTTACCACATATATATAACACACTAAAATTTCCCTTCTCTCATTCCATGCACACATGCCTTAGGGAGTAAGGACTCTGACTGACACCAAATCGGTCAAGTTTTGATCCTGGCTGGAAGCAAGTGGATGTGTCTAGCCACACAGATGAGCTGTGGTACAAGAAATAGACTTGTATGTGTCTGACATATATATAGTCATCTGCAGACAGATCTGTTTCGCTGTATCACAGCTCATCAGTACGGTTAGACTCCGATTGCTTTAACCCAGGATTGAAACCCGACCAAATTGATGTCAGTTGGCGATTCTACCTCTGGGCTATGGGGTGCTCGGTAGAAGAGGTCAGACTTTTTAACGTGTATATTATCATTATACATGCCCAATAGCCAGAGTGCTCTAATTCATTACTGAATGTGCGATGCGTACATACCAGCGTAGCTACCGTTTTTCAAAGTCTACCATTCTTCCAGAGTGCGAGAGTGTAAATGAGGTCAACTCACATCTAAGTAAACCTCCAATAATCATTCTGAACTCACATTCATATATATATATATATATATATATATATATATATATTTTTTTTTTCCTGGTAAAATTTTTTGTACCAAATGTAACGAATATTATTTGGTCTGATGAAATGAGCTAATTTAGCTCATTGAAATGAATTATAATTTATAACCAATTTAAATGACATGTTGAGTTTTTATATATATATATATATATATATATATATATATATATAAAAACAAATTTGTTGCAGAAATTATCATTGTATCACTTAATAATTATGCATGCATATATGGATGTGTGGTCTCTCTCTCTATAATATATATATATTATCTCTCTATAATATATATATATATATATTATAGAGAGAGAGACCACACACCCATATATGCATGCATAATTATTAAGTGATACAATGATAATTTCTGCAACAAATTTGTTTTTAGAGCAAAGTAAAAAAATTCTTTATTCCTTTCTAAGGCGAGTTAACTTACATCAGATGTTTACTAAAAGTGACTGCTGTTAGCTCTTATGAATTTAAAAGGGCAAAACACTTATAGGCTAAGCTGAAGTGTAAGACAAAAGGGTATGATACTTGAGGTGTCAGCTCCCTGCTTTCATTAGCACAGAATTGACACTGGCAAAAGATCTTAAAACAGGAAATTCTTCATTGTAATAGCCAGTCCAAAAATAATGACAAACAATAAGGGGATACGCATTATGAGTTTGGGAATCCAAAAAAAAATCTTCGCCACTTAGTCATTCAAATTCATACCTTATACAATTAATGTAAAATTCACAAATACTTGCTTGGCAATAAAAAGAGAAAATTTAAATACCTCTTAATGATTAATTAAAAATATAATAATGTAATTACATATTTATAATAATATATATAATTTTATTATTAATATAATTAAAATATTTTATATTAATAAAAAAATATGCACATGACCCATTTTAAAAATGTTTTGAAGTTTCAAAAAAAACTATGTGCTATGTTCCTTCAGGATGTGGATGTTCATAACTCTCCACAATTTCCTTTACTTTATAGCTGTTAGCAATGTTTGTTTTTTTACTATCCCTCCCACTCTTTGTTCTGCCAGCCACTTACATAATGTTGCTAGGTAGTGATCATGGCTCTCCACAACTTCCAATTCTTTGTAGCTCTGAGCAGTGTTTGTTTTTTACTTTCCTTTCCAGGTCCTTTTTGGTCATCCATTATACAAGCTTGCTAGGTAGATGATCATGACTCTCCACAACTTCCAATCCTGAGCAATGTTTGTCTTTTTATAATCCTTTCCAGGTGCTTTTTGGCCATCCATTATACAAGCTTGGTAAGTAGGTTACTCACTTGCCCTCTGACTGTCAAGTTCTCCAAGCTCTCTTTCCTTATTGCATATTCCAGAAATGTTAACAGTTCCTTTTTTATTCTAAGTATGTGTCTTTTTTGCTCCCTTTTCATTACATCTTCCCTATCCTCCATTTATGGTATTCTCAGCATCCTTCTGTAGAACCATGTTTTTGTTGTATTTCTCCTACCATCAACCTTACGCTATTTAACATTGGAAATGGAGTTTTAAAATTTTTTTCAAAAAACAGACAAACGCTCATATGATGCCTGCTGTGCACATTATATGACAGCTTTAAAGATCTCTCCTTTAAAAAAAAAAAAAAACCCACTAAAACACAAAAATTATGTTACAGTCAAAACAAGGACATAACACCATAAAAAAAATAAAATCCAAGTTTGACTTTCCAAGTGCTTTCAGCACTTGGAAAGTCAAACATTATGGAACATTTTTACATTCCTTATCTTCAACAAAAAGGAAACACATAAGAATACTGGAAAAATTAAATCAAAAATTAATGAAATCTTCCTTGTCGGTCGTTTTTAACAAAACATTTATCTATCTAATCTAAACTTATTTATAAATGGAACTGTGTGTGTGTGTGTGTGTGTGTATCCGTTACCCATAGACTCTGAAACGGCTGAACTGATTTTCTTGAAAACTTACACAGTTGTACTATAAGCGTCTGCGAGTGTTCTTAGCTAGGTTTTGTGTCGAGGTACCCCTGATAAATATCGAAAATTGATAATTGAAAAAATCAGGTTATAGAAGGAGTGATCAGATATTAATCAAATTTGATACACTTATAGACAAAGACATAAGAAACGATATTCAGAAGTTTCAAGGTTACAGTTCTTACAATAGTGCAGAAAATTGAATATATATATATATATATATATATATATATAAAAAAGGCAAGATGTTTGTGTGTGTGTGTGTGTGTGTGTGTGTGTGTGTCTGTATGCCCTTTATACAAATCCACAATTTTTATTCGATTCTCACCAAACTTCACACAAATATTCTTTAGGCTGAGTCTGAGCTGCAGGACCATGAATTAGTTTTAAAGCTTTCATTACACCCGAGCAATGCCGGGCTATACTGCTCCGGACGAAAAGACGGAAGCATCAGAGTGAATACAGAACGAAGAATTCTTTCCATGTCCAATACATTAATTTAAAACAGTGCTCAATATATAATATACTATATAGAGCTGTGAATATTTATTATAAATTGTATTTTAGAACATGTACATAAAGGAAAAGGATTTCCGATAACTTCCACATCGCCTGACGAAGCACTGCTACTCCAGTGCTGAAACGATTGCACTCTCGTAGCGATTATATATAGAGAAGTTATCTACATGTTCTAAAATACAATTTATATATATATAGCCAGTAAATAATCCAGAAGGATCCTAGGAATATCATTTAAATATTGAAACTAATCGAACGGAGAGCTCAATGTAAATTTAATTTATTTATCTGTAAATTCAGATAATATTTTTTTTTTGGGGGGGGGGGTAGGATAGCTATCAACTGACACATTGAAATAGCTATTCCTCCTCCACAAATATTATCTAAATTTACAGATTATAATCTTTATGCTCTCACACCCTGATTGAGCACTCTGGAAGAATGGTAGACTTTGAAAAACAGTAACTACTCTGGCATGTATGCATTGCTCATTCAGTAAAATGAATTAGAGCACTCTAGCTATTGGGCCCGTATAATGATAATATATGTGCTAAAAGGTCTGCCTTCTTCCACCGAGCGCCCATAGCCCAGAGGTAGAATCGCCGACCGACGCCAATTTATTCGGGTTTCAATCCTGGGTTAAAAAGCAATCGGAGTCTAACCATACAGCGAAACAGATCTGTCTGCGGATGACAAAATATATATATATATATATATATATAAAGAAAATTGTCCAGTATTCACTTGCAAGTTTACAGGCACACCATGTTGAAACAATGGTTTTCATACAATCCCCAAAGTTAAGCAATGTTTCAGCCTTATCAGTACCTAGATGGGTGATTACTTGAAAATCCCATGTGCTGGAGGTGTAATGGATAATAGCGCAGAATTGTAAATTGGCAAGCCCTTATATGCAAATACCTTTGGGAAAGTGATGAATCTACATCTACTCCCCCAGCTATGGGTCAATTAGTTAGCATTGCATCAGTAAACCACTTGCCGGATGATACACAAGTCAATACCGGATAAATACTGACTGGCTCACTACAAAGAGGATTTATAATGTTGAGAGACCCAAAACCCCTAATGAACCTTTGTTAAAAACATTGTTGCTGATATGTGCCAAAGCATCAAACAGATTTATTTATAAATGCTATAAATATATAGATTTGTGTCTCTCTCTATATATATATACATCACTCAAGAACAAAACCAGCTGTCTGATGTCTTCACATAAGAAAATGGCGATTATAGTTGGACATCTGCACACTGATGTGTATTATAGAAAATATAATGCTCTGTCAGCTTGGTATTGAACACTGTTTTGATGTATTATTTTAGTATGCTCCTCAGTCATGTTCTGTGTGTGATGTATAATATCTGAAACAAAGTGAAGATGATGAGACAACGTGGAAAATTTTTAACAAAGATATATTCCGCCACTTTAGAAAATGATAGTTCTTTGGCTTCTTAAGTTGGAGGGAAAAAAAAAAAAACATATCTATCTATCTATATATATATATATATATATATATATATATATATATATATATATTTTAACACATTTGAATTTTAGTAAATAAAATTTTTGTTTCACCATTGCTGAAGAAGCAGTAGGTTGCCATTGCTTTCTGCAATAGACTGGTTGCCAGCCAAGACTATAGAACCCAATCTGTCCTGTTATTTAACCCATAACTGGAGGAAAGAGATGGACTAATGCCTTTCCCAAGGGTAATTGTGTGTAAGTGAATGCAAGGAATTCAACTAGAATTTGAAATCAGCTCACAAGGTTTCTTGATCCTTTTAGTAATTGCACTGTTCACTCTTCAGGAGTTACCAGCATTTTTTTATTTTCTCATTTTCATTATTTTTATACAGTTAAAAAAAACATTTATGCAGTTTTTTATTGAGTGTAACGTTGATTTTTTTTTTCTTATCCTTTGTAGTTCTTGGCAATGTTTGTCTTTTTTACAATCCCTACCACTCCCACCCCTGCCCTACAGTCTATTGCTGCAAACTTATCAGAAAGGTAGCCTACCACCTCCCCATGTCTCTTTTTACTTTCGATATGCATGACGAGTTTCAACGGCATCATCAGCATCTTTCAGTTTTCTTGTTATCTGGAAGGAAATTATCCAGCATTCACTGCTATATATAAGAATTTACATTACATAACAGTTTAGCACACTTTTTTTTTCTGTTTCTTGCTCAGTTTTAGAAATATATTTTTTTTGCTATTACAATGCCTGTTCATATTTCGTTGTCACATTAAACAGAGCTGACAGAACAGTTAAAAAATCCGGTGCTGCTGCTTCTATTTGGCATGTCCCTTCAAGATGTAGGCAATTATGGCTCTCCGTAGCTCTTTGTACCTTATAATACTTGCCAATGTTTTTCTTTTTACTAACCCATGGAAGGGTTATTAAAAACCCCACCACCATTGGATGGTCTATTGCTGCTATCTCGTCAGGAAGGTGGCCTACTTCCTCCTCAGCTCCCTTCTTTTTTTTTGCCTTTAATATGCACTGAGAGGTTCTAGTTTTCCAAGCACTCTTTCCTCGTTATATATCCAAGAAACTTCACTATCTCTTTCTGGTTCTGATTCTTAGTAGATGTCTTTTTTTTTTTTTCCTCACATAAGACTTCGATGTTGATTACACAATGTCTATGGAGGCATGAGAATCTTTCAGTGTTTTTATTCATCAGGAAGGAAATTATCCAGCATTCACTGGATTACATAAGTTTTTCTTGTGGTACAGTAGATATCAGCTAATTCCATTTCAATTTGTTGCATTCACTTACACACAAATACTCCTGGCAAATCCGTCTCTTCTCCATCCATCTATGGGTTAAATAGCAAGACAGATTAGGTTCTATAGCCTTGTCTTGCAACCAGTCTACCAAGGAAAGTAATGTGAATCTACTGCAGGAAACTATTTCTGCTCCAGTGAGTCATGTCTCTTTCGAAACATAATCGCACAAGCGTGAATCACATATGGCACTTAACTGACTGACTGACACTTTTTCTAGCTTTTAACGACATTTTTTGTTTCTTGCATCTTTCAATTTTTTTTCTTTATCTGGGAGGAAATTATCCAACATTTACTGCTTATTATGAGGATTTATATTAACAGTTCAGCACTTTTGCTTTGTTTTTAATAATGACTATTTTTTTCTATTCCTTACTTAGCTTTTGAAAGACATTTTTTTTACTACAACAATGCATGTTCTGATATCGGTGAGACATTTTCTATCCTCTGTTTTTAAGAAAAAAAAAAGAAAAAAAAAGCCCTTTCCAGATCTTTAAAATTCCGTACTTGTTTGATTTTGACAGTAATCAAGCCTTATGCATAGTAAACAACAAATACTGCTCTCTAAATATTAAGTCAGTCAATAATACAGGGACTTTTGTTGTAATTATTTACAGTGGCAGATTCAAATACTATATCTTTGTTTTTTTCTAGAGTGCACACTGGGACGAGCCCTGTGTCCTGTTTGTAGAACTATGAATGTCTTAAAAATGGCCTGTATTTCAAATTTCTTTCTAAAATAAAATGCAAATTTCTTTATTTTATTTTACACAAATGATTGTATGTGTAATTTTGGTTTGGCACTGTACACACAGCCGTGGAGAAAGACTATGCGAATACATACAACAGTTGAGTTAGAGTTTTGTTTAACGGCATATCAACATCTCTGTGGGTTATTTAATGCCAAAAAAGGTAGGCTTTTAAGGTATTTTTTAATGTTCAGTTATAGTGAGATGGTTGAATTTTGACAAAAAAATTTTTTTTATTTTAGAAAAACCAAAGATGTCTTAACTTTGTATTCAAAAATCTATTGCTAGTAATAATTTTTTTTCCTTCAAAAATTTATTATTACAATCATTTTCTTTTCCTTCAAAAATATATTATGGTAATAATTTTTCCATAAAAAATGTATTGTTGGTAATAATTTTCCTTCAAAAATGTATATTCTTCTATAAGAGTCTTCGGGTTTCAATCCTGGAAAAAAAGCCATTGGATGTCTAACTCTGATGAGCTGTGATACAGTGAAACAGATCAGTCTGTGGATTACTATATATATATATATATATATATATATAATAATTTCTATAAAATGTATTTTTATACTTTTAGTGTTTTGACCCCAGTTTGGGGTGTTAACTATTTACCCATAGCTGGGACCCTAGCAAGTGCTACCATTCCGGGTCAGGGTGGACATGGAAACAACAGCAATTAAGAGGTAGTTCCAGGCTCCTCACAACCTCCCAATCAGAGGCCTTGCTGCCGGATGCAGTTTACCGTCATACCCTGGACTCATACAACAGTTGACTAAAAAATATCATAATTGATAAACAGTGAAACACAGTACTGATAATTACGTTGACGAAGAAGCAATTCAACAGGAAAACCCTAAAAATAACGATTAATAATTTTAAATAACTTCGTTTATTATTGTGCTAGATCCGACTTAAATCATTTCTAACCTGATGGCTATTATTACTAACGATAAAAATAGCAACAATAGTTCGATTATAAATGACGACGGTGATCTAATTGTTCACAAAGAGACCAGCGATGTACTCGTCAAAATATTGTGACGAGGTTGCATCACTATTTTTTTTAGTCACTTAGGCTTTATTCCATTTTTAGACAACTATTTTTAAATCGTTGTCTTCCTCAAAGACTGTGTTCCCGGTAAACAGAAGACAAGCAACACAATTTTTACGAGCAATTTTTTGTTTGTCAGATGCCGTATTCATATTTTTTGTTGGTTAAAGAAAAATCTTTTGAATTCATAAGTTTTTCAACAGGATGATATCAGTTTCTTTTGTAAATAATGTGGAAGATCTTAATGGAATTAGGAACCATTATTGCGATTATAAAATGTCGTAATATACAAAGTAACAATTTTTTAATGTCTAAATTATAGCGCTTATGGGACATCGTAAGTATGAAGGCATTTCCCCAGTATCACATTTCAAAATTTCATTATGAAAGTCGTTTTTTTATTTTTAAAGAATTCACAAAATTCATTTTTTTTTAAAATTTAATTAAACAACATTTTTTTGCTATTTTAAAACTCAACTGTAAAAAATAGAATAGAGATTTTTAAAAAGCATTGAAATTATGTCAAAACGATCTTCAAGTGACAATAATGGTTATTTGGGGGGGGGGGGTAAAAAAAAAACAATCCAAATATCCTTAAAAAATGTCTATTATAAAATTTTTATAATATACATAAAAACAAACAAACACCCATTGTTAAAATGTTAAAAAAATAAATTTAAGACATTAAGGTTTAAAAATTTTTCACTAAATCAATGTAAAATTACTCAGTTCAGTACTGAAGTCATTGATGTTTCTTTTTTTTTTTTTTGTTTGAACAAGAAAACAAATGATATTTTTTTGTAAGAGAAATTATAAAGTAAATTATGTTTCTTTTCTTTTAACTTGGTAACACTTAATTATTTTCATGTAATAATTAATTTATTAAATGAAAAGAAGTTAGGGATGGCCACTAGACGTGTCATTTAAAATTAATAACAAAACTTTTTTTTATGTGAACGAATTTTTGTTGACCGTTTTATTGGCATATTGTATTTGTTTTTTAAATTTTGTTTTAAAAGTGTTTAGAGATAATTTTTTAGTATATGAGAGGATTTTTTTTAAATAACTGATTTTAAAAAAATGCACAGAAACATGAAAGTTTAAATAAAAATAAATAACTTATGTAATTCTTTTTAGAGAATATTTTTCCAAGACATAAAAAATGATCAATCAATCCATTTATCGCAAAGGGAAAATAAAAAAAAATATAAACTAAAAAAAAAAAAATAAAAGAATTTTATTTATATTTAAAAATATTCACCCACCTTTAAACTTTACTTTTTTTTTTTTTTTTTACATAATGTTTTCAGATATTAAAATTAAAATAAAATAAAATATTTTTTTTTACAGGTTAAAATCAAATTTCCTCTACGAAACATAAAGAACAAATATTTAAATCTAACTAAATATTTTTTTTTAAATAATTTTTTTTTATTATCATAAAGAAAGGTTGGATTTTTACTTGGTCTCCTTTTTTGCCCATCTTTATTCTCTCCATATAACAAATGAATAAATAATATTTTTATTTTACGAGACGAGTGTTTTAAAACACTGGAAGATGCATTATCAACAGAATTGACATTTAAAAAAAAACAAACAAACACTAGAAGAAGGCCGGAGAATACTCGACCTACGTGTGTGAGAGAGAGAGAGTTGAGGAAATTAACTTGAAAACAATAATTAATAATAATCGCATAATTTAACGACGGTTTTTACATTTTTTTTTTAGAGTGTTGTACGGCAATCGGCTTGTGTTCGGCAAGTAGCAAATGCTATAGATTAGGTCAAGTTTTTATAAATAAAACATTTTTGGGGGGTGGGGGTCAAATGTCAATCAGCAAAAACGGGAGAATAGAACTTTTTGTCATTTTTTTTTTTTCAACAGATTTTTTTTTAATTAAATGGATGTTTTAAAAATAAAACATTTTTTTTTATTTTAATTAAAAGGAAAAAAATATATATATACTTACTTTGGATTGACTTTTCTGAGAGAATCAATTTGCTTATTTTTTTGTGCCTGTAAATTCGTCGTAGACACTGCCTTCGTTTTACTCCCCAAGAGCCAGTTCATATTCATCTAATATATATATATATATATAAATATATGCATACATACATATATATTCTATATATATATATATATTTTTGTATATATCTCGTTGTTGTTAATGATGACCACTTACTTCGCTATAAAAAAAAAATGTTCTGCCTTTATATATATTTTATCTCCAATTTAAATCAGAGGGAAAAAGGACGGAAGAATGAACAAAATAAAATGAGTGGGGGGGAGAAAAAAATATTTAATTTTTCTCGCATTTGGGAGGGAAGGGAGAAAAACTGAAAAATTAAAAAAAAGTAATTCTTCCTTCTCGTGTTTCTTCCCCCGAATTGAATAGCAAAACTTTCCGTCCGAACGACTAACGACGACAAAACAAGAAGAAACACCACAAATAACCCAAAAATGTATATAACGTCATCACTTAGTGCCTACTAATTTCTGCGTACTACGTCATTGCTAAGCGGGTTCGGAGGAACAACCGCACTTGCAACGAAAAATGTGTATTATGTCAGCAAAATGTGAGCTCTTGTTTATTTAATGTAATTTTTCTTTTTTTAACTCGTCATTCCAGTCGCATATAGATCAAAGGGTAGATAACTCTGATTTCTAACGGCTTCTGCTTTTTTCTGGTGATTTTCTGAGCGTAGCTTAGATATTTTTAAAATTTTTTTTAATCATATCACCCAAAGCAAGGCAGTAACACCACTGATGCGCAGGGGACTACGTAAGAGTAAAAATATTGGAAAAGAGAAAGCTGGAAACCACATCCTAACCAGGGAACAAGGGATGAGCCTCTTCACCTGTTCAATATAGACGTGGGTGGAGTGTGAACTGGGTGATAGTTTAGTCTATCTACTCCAATTGAAAAAAAAAAAAAGTAAAAAGATTGGAAAAGAGAAAGCCGGAAACCACATCCTAACCAGGGAACAAGGGATGAGCCTCTTCACCTGTTAAATAGACGTGGGTGCAGTGTGAACTGGGTGATAGTTTAGTCTATCTACTCCAATTGAAAAAAAAAAAAAGTAAAAAGATTGGAAAAGAGAAAGCCGGAAACCACATCCTAACCAGGGAACAAGGGATGAGCCTCTTCACCTGTTAAATAGACGTGGGTGCAGTGTGAACTGGGTGATAGTTTAGTCTATCTACTCCAATTGAAAAAAAAAAAAGTAAAAAGATTGGAAAAGAGAAAGCCGGAAACCACATCCTAACCAGGGAACAAGGGATGAGCCTCTTCACCTGTTCAATAGATGTGGGTGCAGTGTGAACTGGGTGATAGTTTAGTCTATCTACTCCAATTGAAAAAAAAAAAAGTATAAAGATTGGAAAAGAGAAAGCCGGAAACCACATCCTAACCAGGGAACAAGGGATGAGCCTCTTCACCTGTTCAATAGATGTGGGTGCAGTGTGAACTGGGTGATAGTTTAGTCTATCTACTCCAATTGAAAAAAAAAAAGTAAAAAGATTGGAAAAGAGAAAGCCGGAAACCACATCCTAACCAGGGAACAAGGGATGAGCCTCTTCACCTGTTCAATAGATGTGGGTGCAGTGTGAACTGGGTGATAGTTTAGTCTATCTACTCCAATTGAAAAAAAAAAAAGTAAAAAGATTGGAAAAGAGAAAGCCGGAAACCACATCCTAACCAGGGAACAAGGGATGAGCCTCTTCACCTGTTAAATAGACGTGGGTGGAGTACACAAGACCAAAAGTATGGGGCACCCAGTGAGGATCGAACTCACTGTTCAGTCATAATGGATAAAGAGACAAGCTTGCTAACCATTTACACCCCGTCGACATGCCCATGATTTTCTAAGAATAGCTGAGATGTCACACAAAGCTGAAAATATGGGGAATCCAGAGGATCTACCTCACTATTCAGTCATAAGTGATTTAGTGAAAGAAGCTTGCTAACCATTTACACCCCATCGACGTGCCCATGATGATTTTCTAAGCATAGCTGAGATGTCTCACATATGGAACACCCAGTGAGAATCGAACTCACTACTCAGTCGTAAATGATTTAGTGAAATAAGCTTGCTAACCATTACACAACGTCAAAGTGCCCTCTTCTTTTTTATGTGGAAAAATGTCAAGTATTCAGTTAAGTACAACGAATTTACAAACACACAGCAATAAGCTGATCTATTTTTGTCAAGATGAGGAAAAGCACAAGATCTTTTTTCTCTTTAAATCATAGGGATAGGATTTCCAGTGAGAAGACTAATCTAGAGATTAACTCAACTTAAATTCCCTGTCATAAATTATCCAGAGATTTGGCAAAAATTCTGGGTATGACAAAAGCACAACTTACATTTTTTCTAGTATAGTGCATCTATATTTTAAAAAATACAGCTTACTGGTAATTCCCTAATATGCTTGTCTGCCATGGTTAGCTAATCCCTGTTGCAGTTGCTTGAGCACATTTGTCAATTATACTGCAACGGTATTTACCAACCTTCCCACGCAAGGTTAGATGTGACACAAAGTCATTTTATAGTGGGGCTTCCTGGCCATATAGCCGGGCCAAAAAATGTCTTTCTATTATTACCGAGTTGTGATTCTACCCTTGGGTGGAACCACGACTGGGTTAGTGATCTCTGCTCAGAAGTGGAGAGCGCCCTCCACCTGAAGGAAAAGACTTGACTGTCATAGCAGCAGAGGCAAATGCCAGCTAAGCAACTGGAGTATACTGCAACTACAAAAGAGGGCCAAAGAGCACTACTTGAATAGACTGGTCCATTTGTAAAAAAAGTGGGCCAAAAGCGGAACTACATAAATAGACTGATTCATTCATTAAAAAAAAAGAGGGTCAAAAGGTGCACTACTTATATAGACAGATTCATTTGTAATGAAATTTTCCTGTTTCATAATAGTTTGCATAGCTTTTGGAAGGCATCTTTCACTATCCCATTCTACCTTCATATTTCAGTGTCACATATTATGTTCTCTGTTAATACGCTTCCAAGATATCTGAATTGTTGCACCCATTAATTTTCAGCGTCTTCTATTGTTAAGTTTGAATGTTAGGCTGTTCCTTTAACTAACAATTATACATTTCATCTTCCTGCAATGAATGCTTAGTCCTTTCTTCTCTCTTTCCTTCAATGGACTAGTCTATTTAAGTAGTTTGTCTTTTGGCCCTCTTTTTTTTATGAATGGACCAGTCTATTTAAGTAGTTCCCCCTTTTAGCTCTCTTTTTTACAAATAGACTAGTGTATATAAATAGTGCCCTTTTGGGCCCACTTTTTTATTAATGGCCCAATCTATATAAGTAGTACCCTTTTTGGCCCACTTTTTTATTAATGGCCCAATCTATATAAGTAGTACCCTTTTTGGCCCACTTTTTTATTAATGGCCCAATCTATATAAGTCGTACCCTTTTTGGCCCACATTTTTATTAATGACCCAATCTATATAAGTAATGCCCTATCTATATAAGTAGTACCCTTTTTGGCCCACTTTTTTATTAATGGCCCAATCTATATAAGTAGTGCCCTTTTTGGCACACTTTTTTATTAATGGCCCAATCTATATAAGTAGTACCCTTTTTGGCCCACTTTTTTATGAATGGACCAGTCTATTTAAGTTGTTCCCCTTTTTTGTTCACTTCTTTTTTTTTTTTTTTACAAATCTATTTAAATAGTTCACATTTCAGCTCTATTTTTTACAAGGGTACCTGTGACACATGCACACATATTTGGACACACACACACACACACACACACACACACACTCATATTCGCATTCACACATACGTCTGAAATAAATATTGTTCAAACCGTTTAGATTCAAATAAATGTAAGATGTTCACTGATCGTTCAAGTCAACCAATCAAAAACAAGGTAAGTTATCCTCAACTTTACCACCAAATCATAAGGGTGTTTTGGATGCGTATTTAAATGATTTGCTGCGTAATTTTTACCAGTTGGCACAAGATTTCTCGTCGGTATAACATGTAAGTCCAATTCACCTTCTCTCACTGAATCAAGCTTCTAAAGATGAACCTATTCACAAATTCACTATTCTCCACCAAATTTCTATCAATATTAATCCAAACATAAATTACATTTGACACAGTTAAGTCTTCCAGCAACAAAGAACTTTGCAACTTACCTAAAAACTTTAACACAATCTCCTGCAGAAAATGAAAGACATTTTAATCAGACACACTCAACGTCTGTACAATGCATGTAAATCTTGTTATTTGTTAATACACTTTATTTTATAACAAATAATGCTTTGATCATTTATTCAATGTTCCATTCGTTAATTTGATGAGTGATTGCAGCCGTATAAATTTATTGTTGAAATGCAGAAATTTAATCATGAAGTCTTTGGGAATGGCCTTGTGCCATGTAAAATTCAAACCTAAAACTTCTATGCATATTGAGGCCCCAATTGAAATAATTCTTTTTGTCCTTACCTTTTTACAAATGGACCCAACTATTTATGAAGTGTCTTTTTTTAGATCCTATTTTTTATGCAATTATTTAAGAAGTGCTATTTTGGGCCCTATTTTTTAGGAGTTTTCAATTTTATTTAAGCTATACTTTCTGAGGCCCTATTTTTTAATGATTGGATTAGTTTAATTAAGTAGTGTGCTTTTTAACTCTGTTATTGTATAAATGAGCAAGTTTAAACAGTACCCCTTTTGGCCCCTATTTTTTATGAGTAGATCAATCTATTCAACTAGTGCCTTTTGCAGCCCTATTTTTCTTTACAAATGTACCTGTCTATTTAAGTTGCTTTCAACTCTGAATTTATAAACCAGCTTGTTGTGGGACTGACATCTTCTCTAAAAAATCCTACTAATAAAACAGTAACAGCTAGGGTAGTGAAGCTGTGGCCCTATTTTTTCCAGGGATTTTAATGGCATTGAGGAGGGAGGGTTATAGAAGAAAGACATCTGTATTATTATTCTGCTTGTTTGTATGTAAGACTGTTACACTTTCATACCAAAAAACAAAGTGTAGTACCTATCCAGCCCTCAACATTTCTGAAAAGGCATGAGTTAGGTTCCCTGACCAAAGAAGCTGTGTCTGTTTAGGATGTGTGCAATCATGGCTCTTTGAAATTTGTAGCTCTTAGTAATGTTTTTTTATTTTTTTTCCATCTTTTACCCAGACCCTTTTTAGCCATCCATTTACAAAATATTTATATTGATCAGGGATTGACTAACCACTAAAACAAAGGGAGTATACTTAGATATGAGCAGCCATTATATATCAACTATTAACATTGATAAGATCTTTCTTAAATTAATAAGTAAATATTTTCATAAAGATAGCCCCCTGAGTAAAATATTCAATAGGAAGATGATCAAGATTAGTTATTTGTGTACTAATAATATGTATAACATTATTAGCTCCCATAACCAAATCTTGAAGAAGTGTAGTGAATCCAATACAGAAAATAGGATTATACCCCCCACTATAATTGTCGATCTAGAGATAACTGTCCGGTTGAGGGTAAATGTCGATCTGCAAATGTGATCTATCAGTCCACCATCTACCCTAAGGAAAATAAGGAGAAATTTAATATTTATATTGGAATTTCAGTGAGAATTTGGAAGCAATGGCTTTATACACACAGACACTCCTTCACTATCCCTAATTTAAGATATCAAACAGCCCTTTCCTGAAAATACTAAAAACTAAATGAAAATAACCTAGATCCACAGATAAAATGGAAGCTGATAGGCAAGGCAAGGACCCTTAATAGTTTAAGAGACAGATGTAATCTGTGTTTAACAAAAAAAAAATAAAATTTTGAAATTTCAATACCAGAATGTACTTCTGAATAAGCGTAGAGAGATCATTAGTATGTGTCGTCATAGAAATAAATATAAGTTGCAATATCTTATTCTTCCATTTAGTCATAATAAGGTTTTTTTTAAAATTTGGCTAAGCAGTTACCTTTTCCCTGCTGCCTACCACTACTAACCCAATGGTCAAGCCACATACCTCCCACTACCATAGATGAAATTACTACTAAGATTCTATTAGCTTAACTCTATAAAAGCCAATATTCCCCCACTGTCTCCTTTACTAGACTTTCCTCATTCTTTGTTTAAATGGGGTTCACAATGCATGTCTTAAACTGACATGTTGAAAATGGCTATTTCCCCTCTAAATTTTATCTGAATTTACAGATAAATAAACACACACACACACACACACACAGTGTTTGTGATAATTTTTAGCACCAAGGTTGTTGTTCAGTGGTTTTACTGATAAAATGGTTTTAGCAAGCAGGTTTGCTTATATATACATACACTAGCAGTATAGCCCGGCGTTGCTCGGGTGTAATGAAAGCTTTTATATATATATATATATATATATATATATATATATTATCGATTTTCTGCACTATTGTAAGAACTGCAACCTTGAAACTTCTGAATATCATTTCTTATGTCTTTGTCTATGAGTGTATTAAATTTGATTAAAATCGGACCACTCCTTCTATAACCCAATTTTTTTTATTATTGATATTTATTGGGGGTACCTCGACACAAAAGCTAGCTAAGAACACTCACAGACGCTTATAGTACAACTGTGTAAATCAGTTCAGCCGTTTTGGAGTCTATAGGTAACAGACACACACACATATACACAGAGACAAAGTTCCATTTATAAATAAGTTTAGATATATATATATATATATATGCACATACATATATACATACACATATATATTTAGTGTATCGTGGCAGCAAATAATTTTCTAAACATATACTCTTAAATATAAGAGACAATGAATGTCTATTATGCTTAATCATGAGCTGTTCAACAAATTAAAATGTATCTCAACAAAGTTAACAATAGCTCTAACAATATTGATAATATTAATAATAATGGTTTACATCAAAATAAACATAACACTATTAACTTATACTATTGCAACAAAATACATAATAATTACAAACAAGATGAATAAACTCTCAAAAACATAATACGTATAAATGTTAAACTGTGGATAGTAATAATCAAATTAAACTCATTATATATTATAAAAAATTCAAAACAATTGACCTTATAGTCTCTAATAACCCTACAAGCACTCAACTAAATTCTCTACAAAAAAAAACCCAATGTAGAGTATCAATTTACAAGCCTGTTCAGAGATTGTATCTCTGGTACTAATAATAAACCCACTACATATATTGGTTTTACTACAACCACGCTCTCCTGTAGACTTACTTGTCACCTTTCTGATCAGAGTACAATTAAACAACATTTCTCAGAAAAACATAAACATGTAGGTAATATTAGACAGATTTTAGTCAACAATACAATAATCCTTACTCATACACACAGTAAAAAGAACCTTCAGATATTGGAGGCCATGTACATTAAATCCAAACAACCCACACTTAATAAAATCACGTTTAAGTCTGGTCATAACACATTACATTGAATTTGAATACATGGTTCTGTTGTCATTTTGCACTATCACGTAGTGTGATGTCATAGAGTCGGTTTGCAAATTTGCAAACTGCGTTTGTTATTTTTGGTAACTATTGCCATTGCCTAGTGGAGTTTTATGTCAACACAAAATAAAATCGTTGCTGATGATGGATGTTATTGTGTTACCATCTTAATAACCTCTCTGAAGATGGCTCATGTGAGCCGAAAGCTTAGAACAAACTTAATAAAAAATTATCCAAATGTTGGAGAAGTTTTGTCTTTATTTTCAACTGAAATTAAAGCCAAAATACGACACTTAGAACGGCTCATGATAAACATAAGACATTCATTGTCTTTTATATTTAACACACACACACACACATATATATATACACACATATACATATATATATATATAAATATATATATCCGAGTGAGTATAGAATGAGGAGAGAAAAAAGAAAAATTTTTTTCCGTCCAAAACATTAATTTAAAATAGTGCTTGATATATGATGTATAGAGCAGTGAATATTTATTATAAATTATGTTTTAGAACATGTACATAATTTCTTCTATATATGTCCTCTTCCTTGAGGGAAGAGGACATATATAGAAGAAATTATGTACATGATCTAAAACATAATTTATAATAAATATAAATATATATATATATAAATATATATATAGACACATATACATATATATATATATATATATATATATATGATTTTGTGGGTATGTCTATTAATTTTGTGATTAACATGTTTCCCCTATTGGTACATTTGACAGATGTAATGTTAACCTTTCTTCTCCTGCAACACAAGAAATTAACTTATAACACCCAGGAAGAATAAAAAAAAAATTTCTGGGTTATACCACTTTATTTTCGGTTTTTGGAATGTTTTGATAAAATTAAACCATTTTAAGTTTGCAGTCTGATAAGATGGGTACTAAAAACTTACCCATCAAAATAAATCATAGTTTGTAACTGCCTTAGATGATTTCTTAAGTTTTTTCTTTTTGTATATAATACTGCTCTGGATAATACACATTGAGCTCTCAGTATAAATCTATCTCTTCAAAAATTTATATTGAATAGATCTATTTAGATTATTTTATTCATTCACGAATTTGGCACCAATATATATATATATATATAAAAACTTATTTATAAATGGAACTTTGTCTGTGTGTATGTCCCCATTACATATAGACTCCGAAACAGCTGAACCAATTTTCTTGAAAATTTACACAGTTGTACTATAAGCATCTGTGAGTGTTCTTAGCTAGGTTTTGTGTCAAGGTACCCACGATAAATATTGAAAATCGATAATTGAAAAAATCAGGTTAGAGAAGGAGCGGTCCGATTTTAATCAAATTTGATACACTGGAAGATATAAATGATATTCAGAAGTTTGAAGGTCGCAGTTCTTACAATAGTGCAGAAAATCAATAATATATATATATATAATAGGCAAGATGTTTGTGGGTGTGTCTGTTTATCTGTATTTTTTTCAGCCCTTTTATTTTAGTTTTTGCTTCGGCTTTGGCTCTAAGTAGGTATAATTGTAGTTCTTAGTCTCAGCCATGATACCATTTACTCAGTGGATTGATTTAGCCTTCAAAATTCAGTTTATGACGAAAAAAACTTCTTTGATATCAATACCAGGAAATCAAAATTTGACTTACATCCATTCATTTTTCTTTCAGTCTACGGTTTCGCTTTAACTGGAAACAACTATTGCTTTTTAGTCTTTTGTGCCAACGTCCAAAGAGTCTGAGTTCCAGGACCATAGATTAGTTTTAAAGCTTTCATTACACCCAAGCAATACTGGGCTATACTGATAGTATATTAAAAAATTATAATTTTGAACATGTTCAAATTACAATCTACTACAAAGTGTACATTTTGTTTCGACATTGAATGGACAATCTCAAAACAAAATGTACACTTTGCAGTAATTGTAATTTGAACATGTTCTAAATTATAATTTATAATAAATATTCATAGCTATTTTTATATTGAGCACTGTTTTAAATTAATGTTTTGAATCTTGTTAATATTTTTTCTTTCATTTTTTATTTGGA